>VZSZ01001077.1:113085-272264 GCA_013398815.1 Ibidorhyncha struthersii
AAGAAAAAAAGAGAAGGAGAGAGAGAAAAGAAGGAGGAGAGGAGAGGAGAGGAGAGAGCAGAAAAAGGAACAACAGTGTTTATTTACAAAAAGAGAAATTTAACAACAGTAAATCCTCAGAAACGCTGAAAAAAAAGTGTAGCATTTTTGGGGGGTAGGGTAGTGGCGACGGTGTTAGAAATCTTCTTTTCCTGGGGAAAAGAGGGCTGACGTTAGGAGTCCCCCATTTACACGAGCCATCCTGTCAAGTTTTCTGTACTTGGATGGTACAGCTACACACAAGTTATGATCCATAAAATTATATCTGTAAAGTCTCTTCCAAGGGAATCCTGTGAGCCACCCCACTCCCCCCCGTACACCATTTGGCTATATGCCCAAGGAAATACATGCCATTGGAAAGGACTCAGCCAGTCCCGTGGTACCTCCAGGCCCATCCTTGCCTTCCAGACGGCTGTTACTCTCCAGGCTATAGGCTAGGAATTCAGACCACACTGGGGCTAATGCTCCAGGGTACGCTGAACTGGCACAAGATTTTTACAGAAATAGCAGAACACAGGGAGGAAAGAGGTGGGAAAGTTGGCTGAGATGCATTAAATGTCCCAAAGAATTAGGGTTAAGATGAGCAGGAGGTGTTTGGTTTCACATGGCTTTTTAAGGGAAAAAAAGAATTAATGGGAAAATTGGCATTTGTCTTTCCAAATCATATTATGTATAAGATTCCACAGAGAAGGAGCTGATCTTTCATGCCTTCTCCTCAGCTCAGCAAGACAACTGTGTAGGGAGATACTGCAGACACAAACCTCAGTCCACAGCTGGACTAAAGTTATTAAATTTATCCATTCCGGAGTGGTATAAGCTTTAAAAAGCATTGCAAGTATTTTTAGTGCTTAAAAGCCCTAGACATTGCTTTGGTTCAGATTTGGGTAATTCAGAACTGGCAAAGTGGAACTGTGCCATATTAACAATAACACAAAAATTTGATGGTTTGGGTTGAGAAGTATTATGATAAAATTCAGCTTAACAGTTAATAACTTTTTTGGAAATATCTGAAAATGCAGACTAAGACTGGAAGTGTTTTCCTTCAGAGTGTTGCTATCACAACGCTATAATACAGGCATACACAGAGTGAATATAGGCTTGGTGGGTAAGTAGATCATTTGAACTTTTGTTTTAATGTCATCGTATTTCTATAGCTCTTTAGCAGATGTCTATGTACTTTTTTTTCTACCAAGTCTTGGTTTCCATAGCTTCTATTGGATCAAAGCTTTTCTGGCAATGACAAAACCAGCCCTGGTATATCTCCCACCCTCTTCTGAACATCAGTGACTTTTCTTTTAAAGGAAAACTAATTTCAAATGCACATCTATTGCATGAGAAACCTCATGAAAAAACAAGTAATTTAAAACTTGTGTGCTAATATCATCCTTGTAATGAGGACAGAGAGAAATTATGAGCCATGAATCCAGGAAGCCATAGAGAAAGGATAGCTTTAAGGGTTGTGAATTATAGAAAAGCTTGCAAAAACTGTAAACACAACACAAATCTTAATTCAGGGAGAACAAAACGCCCATATAAGCAGCCACAATAAAATCACTTTGCTCTCAAGTGAATTAACAACTTTAAAACAGGATGTTAAATAGTATCTGCTATATAACCTGTTTTTTTTTAAAGTAACCAGATAACGGAATTTTCTCTGAGACTATGTGAGTGGAAGCTGTTAAGGATTGGACAGCCATTAAAAATGACCAACTTCAGACATTCAAATACTTCATATATCTGAAATAAAGCAGCTGCCCTGAGGGGAATTTAAGTCTGAACATAAAGATCTGTGAAACATATACCACATTTCATCCAATAATTGAGCTTTGTACTGACTTTCTATTCCAAAAGCTCCTAGTATGTTTTCATTGCCTTAGAGGCAATAATTCCCCAGTTATCACTAATAGTAGGTGTGGGTCTATTAAGCCCTTGTTTACTGAGAAAAAACCTATCTTCAAAAGACTGGCATGAAGATTTAGCCTATCAGTGGGTTTCCTCTCTGGATCCCCAAATTGTTTCATTACCCATGACACAGCTCAGCTATTCTCTGAATTTCTGGTGAGCACTGATATTGATGTTGCTCTTTTCAGCACATCAGTGAGCAAGCAAAGCAGCGATGTCATTGTAGCCTTTGGGAACCTTTGCTGGGACTTCCAGAGGTGTTCACCCAATGAAGAAATGTGCCGAAGCAGTGACCCCAGTATCTTTTCACTCCAGTCAGACAGCTGAACACCTGACAGAGGGAGGACCACCGATAGAATAGCAAGAAGGTGAAATGGGGATAAAGCCACAGAAGAAACTGTTAGGGCCCCTGCCTGATACCTTAGCTAGAGTATCTCCTTCAATATGATCCTTTCTCACCAGGATCAGCAGTGTCACTGCTTTGACAGCAGCAGCCGGCCCCATGTGTTAGGTAGAGAGTTAGGCAGATGTTCTGTCACTAAAATAAAACTACTGTAAATGCAGCAGGGTTTGGTTTTGTTTTGTTTTTTTCCAAACAGTTTCAGCTACAAACTGGAGGCAACTCAGGGAGCACAGAGGCTGCAGGAGCTGAGGCAGTGCTGATGTGATGAGAGGATGGAGAAAGAAAAGCCACTCCAGCAGAGGAGGCTGTTGGCACCAGGTGCAGTATTTTGCCACCCACTCCCCTTCCTCACATACACACACGTTCCCTGCGACCATATCAGGGAACGAAAAACAACTTATACTGAACATCACTGCCTGGGGAAGGACGCCACCCAAATCGTGCCAACAAAATTCAAAATTTTTAATATCTAGTTGCATTTTCTATTCAGAGATGAAAGTAATGAGAAAACAGGTCCAGGTTTCTAAGGAGCCATGTGGAAAGCGGGAGAGGGAAAACTGAAGGCATGTTCAGAAACATCCATGGCCACAAAGGCTTCCCCTTGCCAGAGGGTGAGCTTGGACACCTCAGCACACAGCAGGAGGCATGGCTTAACGACGTCTTTCTGCGCCAATTAGTAACTGAGGTTATTGGTTTTTCAAAGTGAGTTGGCAGAGCTGGTGAAAGGAGCGGAGCCAACGGTCCCACCTCAGAAAGTCTCACACAAGCAGAGCAGGGAATGTGAAGGGAGGACAGCCTGCTCCCGAAACTCACACAGGTAGTGCAGCCCACGGACGGCCTTCTTGTCCTAAACTCACGTGCTGGGAGAAGGACGGATGCGGTTATGCAGCTAATCCTTTGAGTGTAAAGCTTCAGCAGAAATCATTTAGGAAAAGGAGCCCATGCTCATATAACCCCGGCGAGCATCAGCATTTATCGGGGTGGTGCTAAGTGACCAGAAGGTGCAAGTGACCCGTACAACAATGAGCCATGCAACTGCCTGCCAGCGTAAGAGATTTACTGTTACCTCTTAGAATAACAGATGCGGAACAACAGAAATTGTTTTAAAGTGTAGCTTCAACTTTGAGGTAACTTGGTTCGTGATCTAGGAACCTAAAGACGCAGACTGCAGCCAAAAACTCTGGGTTTTATTCCAAGCTCTGGGTATCTGGGGGAGGGTTATGCAATTCATCTAACTTTTCTGTTAGGGATTTTTTCCACCTCTGAAAGGTAATGATGATACTTTTCAGTCACACTGGGACAGTCTGCTAGGTTCAGTGATGCATGCATAGGATAAAAAGATTTTCCACTTACTCAGCTGGCGGTGAAATGGATTGAAAACAAACCAAGAGTGGTTGATACCTAAATTAAGAGATTCTGCAGTAGAAAATATGAGCAAAGAAGATACTCTTTTTTAGCAGAGAATGCACTAAGGCAGAAATGCAAGTTATGATTCCCATTTGTTTTTAAACAGAAAAAGAAAATAAAATACCAAGATATGGGAAAGAAGATAATGGGATAATGAACAATAAGGCTTAGGAAATGTGGGGAAAATGCCTAATTAACTAATTTCAAAATCAAAGCTGTATAAAACAGTTGATTTTAAATTGGTTATAAACTGTACCTGATTGGCTCAGTTTTTATCAGTAAGTTCTCAACTCCAGCTAAATGAACATAAACAAGAGATAAGCGCATCCACTCTGAGTGTTCAGAGAAACTGATGGGGACCACCTCTTGTGCAGACAAGGACTAACTCCCTGGTGTGTGCTCAACTGAGGTTAGTCAGGACTGCCTTTTTTACTGCCTCTGAGGAATGTGGATGGTTCACTTGTCAATGTTTATATACTGAGCTGAAAACACAAAGAGGTGCACAAGTGCTAAATATTTATCATCACAATTTCTGGGCATGCCAGAGTATGAAAATAAAGGCTGGTGAGCAGACCTCAGAAATAAAGACAAAGTTGTAATCCCAAGAGAAGTTTGTTAATTATAATCCACATCTCCTAATACCAAAAAGAAGTAGTTATCCAAATCTGGTAGGAGGAGACAGGTTGATGTCTGTCCATCCCTTCTCTGTCATTTTTTCAGACACTTGTTGAATGACCATAGCATGCAGATCTATGTTCTTTAAACAATACTAAAAGAATATTAAAGGGTCACTTCTTCCCAGTCATCCTGTGAGTGCCTGTGACGGACAGAGAGTCTATACAGACTGTGTCAGTGTGGGAATCAGATACACAGATGCAAACATAGGGTGTGTATGGGGGAGCGGTGTGATCCAGCTCTCCCTGACCACGAGCCGAGTTTCCGTTAGCAGAGAGGTGTGCTGGTCCCGCGCCAGTCAAATCGGTTTGCGGATGCAAAAGCAGGAAGGCTCTGTTACGAGAGCAATTGCACACCCATTTCAAACCAGAATCAGCAGGAAGTTTATCAGGATACATCAGCACTTGTAAAATCTTTGTCATTTCCCTATCTCCCACTGATCCCGACATTCCAACGCATCCCAAGAAAGAGGCACCTTCGGCTGTTCTTACGGTAACACATGGCTATTTGGGGGCAGGAGACAGCAAGGAAGTGGCAATTCGCCAACATTATGTCATGCGATGGTGACTGATTTTTATGTTTGCAGCTTATGCTCAGTTTCTGGATACGGCATACATGTTGTTGGGAGCGCCAAGGCTCCCCTCTCCCCACTAACGAGAACCACCTGTGGCCAGGGCCAGCCCCTGCCAGGCTGCCAGAGAGCTCACCGGTCACAGGATTGCTGCTGCAGCAAAAGATGGCTCGGGAACTGTTCTCTCCCACGTGCAGAAACCCGTTGTTTTTAAAAGGTTTTAGCAGGTCTCTCGGTTTACAGCCCTTTCGAGGCCAGGGGAAGATAAGGGTATGTAAATCACCTGTGGTGCAGTACCAGTAACATGAAAAAAGTTGTGCCTGCCTCTGCCAAGGCTAAATTTGGCACTTCACGCAGGGCAGCAGTTATGGTGGATGATGATGGCTCCGCCGTGGGGATGGAGAGCCACCACTACGCAGACTGCCAGGGAGACCAGGAAGGGCTGCTCTGCCAGAGAAATTGCTGCAGTTTACTTACTAGTTCATCTGTTGCTTTTTTTCAGAAAGTTTCAGACTTGTTGTAAATTCTGGCACAGACAAGAATTTTCTGATTTTAAAGAACTGTAGTACGTAGCAAAAAGAGATGAGTATTAATAATCATGTAAAGACCAGCAAGGGCTACAAATACTCTTTAGTAAAGCTGGGTAAGTTTGCACTGACTTCTCTGTTGTCACCACTGGACTTCCACCAAAACCTGAGCTAACCATTTTAAATCAAGGTTGAGTACAACTCTCCTATAAAGTAAGTGCAACATGGACTTTTATTACATGCCCACTGATGAGTGAACCTCCAAGGAATCCCTCTGAATAAGTGTTGAAAGAGATGAATTCACTTTGGATGAATCTCCGAATGCCCACGTGGCAGACACTAAGTTGGAAATCTGACAACAGCAAGTAGTTTTGCAACGTTTCCAAGGCCTTCTTGATACAACTGACTGGGAACTCCACCACTGGTTCTCCTATCACACTTGGATATGCCAGACAGTGCTATTAGAATGGTTAAAAGTGCAAAACTCAAAACAGTAAAAAATTATGTTACTCTTTTTCAGCCTTGTAAAAAGTTCAATTTGTAATGAAATCCTGAGTGGGGTTCACTAAATAGGACTCTTTCTTTGTCAGTCATTTTGAGCAGTTTCTGATATAAACTACACCAGCTTGTTCCAGTGAAGTAAGACACTAAAAGGGAACTAAAGAATATGCAAGGTTTGCTAAGAACCACTAGACCTTCGTCTAAGGAAGGAGAAACAAATGTAATGGAGAAGGTTAGGAGATTTACTGTGAATTTTCCAGTATTCCTTGGTTCACCTATATTTTCAACTCTTCTGCCACACGGTCATGAATTGTGATAACTGTCTGCTCACCAGTCACAGCTACAGGTGTGAATCTTTTTGGACACCAGACATACATTATTAGGTAGTTAATAAAAAATGAAGACCGCACGGACTCTGACGGTTCAGCTGATAGCAAATGGACTGTTTACTGTGTAGTACAGAAACATTTCCTAGCACAATATTGAGAAACTAACTTTGTATGGTGCACAAAATCCTGGGACAAAACACTTTTTTCAGAATCATGCAATTCAGAAGAGCACTCAGAATGACAGAATCATAGAACATCGCAGGTTGAGAGAGTCCTCAAAAGATCATCTTGTCCAATCTTTCATGGGAAAGGGAGCCCAGATGAGCCTACCTGCCCTGGGCTACCTCATAGTTTAGAAAGAGATTATTATAATAGCAAGGATGATTACTGTCTTTTGTCAACGGGAGTCTGAACTTGCTTTTCTAAGCTGTTAACAGAATAATTCACTTAGCAAAATAATTTTGAAAAAGAAAATGAAGCTGAAGATAAAGTTCTATGAAAACACCTAGGCTAAAGTCTTCCAAGTAGAATTAATAATCTCCTAAAATGATGAAGATAAAGTTCTAAGAAAACACCTAGGCTAAAGTCTTCTAAGTAGAATTAATAATCTCCTAAGATGATGTACATTATACAGCTAATACGAAACTCAGCTGCAAAACTTCTCTAATAATAAGGTCAATTAGCTAACTTCTCTTCTTCTGAAAGAGAGAAATCCTGGCTCTCAAACTTAATCTAGTCATCATGACAAATGTGGTGGCTAGTCCGGCATGGTTTGAAGCATGCTCTGCGACTGCAATGCGTGGTTTTGCTGACAGAGGATGATGGAAACGGAAGAAGGGCAGTGCAGTGTCTTTACATGGCATGTATCCAGGGGTCTCCGCCCTGGCAGCGGGTGCTGCAGTACCGTGGTGGTAAGCGGTAAAAAAATCAGGCAGAAGGCATGAAAGCTGTTGCAGCCAAAGGGCAGCTCAATACAGGATATATAAACGTACTTCAAATACTCCATCTTGTCAAACACTGGCTTATGACCAGGTTACAAGGCAACTCCAAAACCTCAGAAATTCTTATGAGGGTAAGAATATTCTGCCTCTCAGAGGTGAGGCACCTTTCAGATAGGCACCAAAGATGGTCTGCATCAAGGGCTAACAGTGGTTGCAGTTCAGGTGAAACATGTTGCCCAGCTCTTGGTTCCAGTGGAGCTGCAAAAGCAGCAGGAGATCCGTGCCTTGTCCCGGAGAGTGGCAAGACACTGCCAACAAGGTAATCAATCAGCTACATATTGCTATTTTGGCAATATCTGCTGAGATTTTATTAGCACACTTAGACTCTAATTTAGAAAAAAAAAATATTATAGCCTGACTGGACAACTCCCGGAATATTTTTGAGACCATGCTTAAGCATTTATTAATTTATTACCCTGGATAAACAGAGCATTTGGGCTACAAATTCTGAATCCAGATCAAAGCTTTCATGGAAGTTCACATGAAGGATTTTGGACTGGACTCATCTCGGATAGATCTGAAAACAAACCGGTTATTCTGAATCTACCATCTGTAGCAAATATCAATATAACACTTCCTCCAAAAATAAAGAGTCATTTAAGCAAGTTTATTAGTAATCAGCGTAAAACCTATTTTTAAAGTCCTGCTTAAAGAGATCTATGGACTTCTTTCAGATCTAGATTTCCTGTTGAAAAGACAGCCTTAGATTAGACTTCCCCACTCAGACTGCAACAAAGCAATCAGTTGTGTCATTCCAAATTCCCATTCACTTACAGAAGATGTGAAATAACATACCACTGTGAAGTGGTTGATACTTCCTGGACTCCTAGGTTTGCCTCGCTTTATAAGGATGATGCCTTCTCAGAGACGAAACCATTTGTACTTAAACTATTTTGAACATTACCTGCCTGAAAAGTACAAGCAATAAAAGACAGACCTAAAACTCTAAGAAAGCACATAGGTTTCCATCTACATTGGATTGCTGGATCTTTAAATGAATACGCTTATAAGTACAGTTTTGGACAGGAATAACTTTACTGACTCAGGATAAACTTCATACCGCTGCACTGATCTTATTTCTTCATGTTGGCAAGACTTTATCACTACCCCAATTACATTCTTTTGCCAAAATAAACGATATCAGGAAGAAAGGAGGCAGCAATCTGAAAAATGGCAAACATATTATTGCATGTTTTCTCAGGCTGTGGCACTGTGTACATAATTTCTAAAATCTTTCTAGCTCATTGACTTGTTTTTGTTAACTCAGGTGAAAAGAATTTTATGGCAGAAATATATTTTCTGAATTTTGCTTTAAATGGATACTTCTAGCTATTGTTTTCCCATCTCTGTAAATCACCAATTCTGCAATACGGCAGGAAGTCAACACAGAAGATACCTATTTTAAATGAAGTTATAAATGAGTGTGGACATTTAATTGACGGAGATCAGTTGGTAACTAAGCAGTGTTAATTTATGCAACTAGGTAACTCATAACTGAAGTGTAGACTCAGCCTTATTTACGCTGCCCCTCCTGTGCCGTTAGGACTATGCTTTCCAAGGCAGTTAGAGCACTATCTTGAATGACTGCTGCTCACTTCCCCACTGTGGGCTGGTCTAGAGAAGAAAAGCTGTTAGTGGCAGAGGCACCTTCATGCAAGCTCTGCCGCCAGCGTGCCTACCACTGACACATCAGCTATACTTCAGACTTTTCAGTACCCTACGTGTTTTTCAACCTGCAAATCCTAGTGCACACTGGGTGGCATTTAGGTGGGTGTTTGTGTTTATGCCACCTCTATCTGCACACCGCAGAACCAGAAAGCCACAACAGTAGATCCAAAACTTTGTACGAGATCATTGCCTTCATGTTTACTAATAGTACTATGGCAAATACACAGGGCTATGTTATCGCAGTATCCTATTTTGGGGGGAAGTACTTCACTTGCAGAATGCCATAAGGCAAAATATGTAAATTCACCAGATTTCAGACTATCCCATTCAAGGAAACTACTTTCTTCCAGTGACACTGTTAAGTCACTTCTTACAATCATAAGTGCTGAATTTTGAGTTGAAGGTTCTTAACAGGAAGGAGCAGCACAAGGATGATGCAAATCTTCGCTGAAAGATACTGTAAACTTGAGAACTTTCCAGCTTGTTTGGGTACAGTTTAACTTCATTTAGTCTGAAATCAATCCATAGAGTGGCAAGATGAATGCATTACTATTCAGAGACATTGCATGTTTTATCGATCAGAAACAACTTGTACACTTCTTGTCAACTTGAGAACTCCAACTCAGAAATACCAATGTTAGCAGCTTTTTAAAATGACACACTTAGGGTCTGAAAAGAGAAATAACGTCCACCAGCAGCCCAACAGGAGAAGTTTTCACATCTGTCCTTGCATCTGAGGAGAGTTTAACCGGGGGATCGAGCCTTCAAAACTTTACAGAGAAATAAAAGCCCTTCTTCCTTATTTTTCAGCTCCCATTCATATATGGATAAAGGTCTGTTTGTAATGAGACTAAAGCTAACACAGGCAAATACATGTACCTGCTGTATTTTTTTTCATACACTGAATTTCTTACAACTAAGTAAGAAGAGCATACAACTAAAGAAGTATGAGAACGATCTGCTGTTCGTTCTCCTCTTGTAAAAACCTACTAAACAGCGTATTCTGGGTGACAATAGCAGAGAAGAATTGGGGAATCAGATTCTTTTCTCAGTATATAATTTACCCATGCAAGCCACCCGCTAGTATTAATGGGAACTCTGCCTATTTAGCTCTGTTTCAAACCAAGATGGTACATAAAATAGCAAGGTCACAAGTTTCTTCTAGGATGAAAAATGCTAAGATATTTTTTCTGCACCATTCTAATACACGTGTCTCTCATTTTCCTCCTCTAGCCACTGCTTATATGCCAGTCCTACTCCAATTATTAAAAATCATATTAGTGCCTTTTCCTCACACTCAGATTTGCACTTCCAAGCACCAGTAACACGTGTCTTGATGCTCTTCAAACAAATCTCCCTGAACGTAGAACAAAGTAAATCCACAGCAGAAAGAACTGCAATTAAAGAAATAAGGAAGATATATTTACTGGACCTTCTGTTGAGTTGTCATCAGTATTTTGTATATTCAAACATAATTTCCTATGTAATTTAGAACATCAGTCCCTCACATGATGTCTTGTGTAAAAGGCAGAGTACCCAACAGTACTAGTTCAAGAGAAAGTCTGCAAGAAGATAACATAATTTTCCGCTTACAAAAACCTCAGTACATACTCCAAAGTACAACACTAGGATTTTTTTAAATCCAAACACTGAAGGTGCTTTTTCTTTCTACAGTGAGGCAGAGGCAACTTGCTTGCAATTAGATTTTTTCATTTCAAAAATTAGTGATTAAGTTAAAGTGGCATATTTGTACTGAATAAAATTTTATTATAAAATGTAGAATTACACTATTTACCAAAAAATAACTTAATGCAGGAAATAAGTTTGAGAGTAAATTAATTGAAAATTAAAGTAAATGAAAATTAAAGTAATTGAAAATTAATAATAAAAATATTAAAATGAAAAAGGGACTTTTACAAATGATGCATATGAAGAGAGTTTCACATATCGTTACCATGGCCTTTCAGTCCTTAAAGGGGGCCTACAGGAAAGATGGGGACAAAATTTTTAGCAGGGCCCATTGAAATAAGTCAAGGGGTAATGGCTTTAAACTAAAAGAGGGAAGATTTAGACTAGACATAAGGAAGAAATTTTTTACAATGAGGGTGGTGAGACAGTGGCACAGGTTGCCCAGAAGGAGGTAGATGCCCCATCCCTGGAACCATTCAAGGTCAGGTTGGATGAGGCTCTGAGAAATCTGATCTAGCTGAAGATGTCCCTGCTCATTGCAGGGGATTTAGACTAGGTGACCTTTAAAGGTCCCTTCCAACCCAAACTATTCTATGATTCTAGCAAAATGTTATGAAACACATACTTCCTCTCCTTGAGAAAACATTATTGCTGTCTGGTGGTAAAACACTGTGAGATTATATCCTCATAGCCAAATAGCTGAGAATTTTGAAGCCATGATGGTTTCTTTTTTCTTTTCTTTTCTTTTCTTTTCTTTTNGAGGCTCTGAGAAATCTGATCTAGCTGAAGATGTCCCTGCTCATTGCAGGGGATTTAGACTAGGTGACCTTTAAAGGTCCCTTCCAACCCAAACTATTCTATGATTCTAGCAAAATGTTATGAAACACATACTTCCTCTCCTTGAGAAAACATTATTGCTGTCTGGTGGTAAAACACTGTGAGATTATATCCTCATAGCCAAATAGCTGAGAATTTTGAAGCCATGATGGTTTCTTTTTTCTTTTCTTTTCTTTTCTTTTCTTTTCTTTTCTTAATACACGAGAAAGTAATATAAAGTTTTTAGGGAAATTATGAGCATTTTAGCTACATCGTAGTAGAAATCATCCATTCACCTACCTTGACCTCTAGGTGGCACAAGAGAACCTAAACTAAGCGGATCTCATCCGATTTTTCAGGTAATGTTATGCCCTCCCAATCAGCCTCCTCAGGTTAGCAATTTCAACACCACAAAATACACCTCTATTAACCTGTACTAAATAAAATGTCAAAACAAGTATTAAAGTACCAGATACTGTAGCTAGACAGCTCATTTTTTTACTGCTTTTAATGGTGCATTGAGATATAAATCATTAATTGATTCTCCGCAGTACACTAAATATCCTTTCACCTTCAATTTATAATCCTTAAAAGGAACATCAGGCTTGCTAGAAATAAAGTTAAGGTTTACATTTAGTTTAATGTAAGGATTACTACAACACTAAAAATACATACCATAAATGCAATTTGCAATCATAATCCAGCAGGAAAAAAAACCCAAAAGTAGCAATAAATAAAATACATCAATTACTTCATCTTATTTTAGATTACAGTATAAAAGGATGTAAAAAAATTAAAGGGTCAGTGAAATCCCATCCAATCAATATTTACTGCAGCAGTAAGTATAAATGCTGCATTTTGATTTAAATGATGTAGCTGTCGGTATGAACATAAGACCAGGATGTCCTGTACGACCACAGAGAATTTTTGCATTAACAGACTAGTATTATGCACAGCAGGTGAAGTACCACAGCAGCCCACGGTCTCTGCACACAGGATTGCACCACACATGCATTTTGCCCCAATTAAGGCACAATGACTTTAGACCTCAGAACATTTATTTTCCTCTACCAAAACATGCATGTGTACACTGCCTTTGCCTCAATGCTGCCATTGATTTCCTTTATCTCCTGTCTCAGCCAAATCATTCTCACTCACATCTGAGGATCACTCTGAACAAAACAAAAATCACCTTCCCCCTGTCACCTGCCCTAACTCTCTGCACACAATTGTCAAGACAGGACTTCCCTCTATCATCCAAAACCATTCACTCTTCCAAGACTGAACATGAAGCTACACATAAAATTTGTCAAAGCATTACGTGGAAGACCATTTGCACCAACATGTGATAACAAATCATTGCATCATATGCCCACAGTTAAATAGGAAAGAAATTTCTCTCACCTGGCATAGAAATCTTTTGGTGGAACAACCTCCTGAAAGAACTGTAGCTGGTACAGATAAAGCCCAATCAAGTGTCCCGCACTGAATATAGCCATTAATACACACAGACAGCTGAATATCAGCGGATCAAATGCTTGGCAACAGGACCACCATGTGCACAGGCCCAAAAATACAAAGAAATACACAGCTGAGGTCAAAGATGGAACCATCATACCTGTGAAAATAAAACCATGGAGGGTTGGAAATGTGTGGGAATATCAGCATTTCTTAAACCTTAAGTGTGACAAGAGTATATTAAACAATTTAATCCCGTTCTGTTTATGCTAATTATTATCTCTAAGACTCCTATTAGCTTTGAGACTAGAAGGAAAGGATCCTTTTTTTTTTTTTTCAATTCACTTATGCCATACCTTAGCACTTAGCACACAACCACTCTCCAGACCTTCCTCTGAGATGAAATCTTCTCTTTATAAAGATGTTTCACAAAGCATGCAGAAAACCAGAAACATGGCTGCAAGGCCAGCCAGCACTGTGCCTGAGAGCAGTGATGAAAATGAAGTACAAGATGGTAAAATGGCATGATGGATGAAAGACTTCTCTCACAAATTTTGATATGTATAGTTATTAAAAATGAAAAAAACATGATGCATATACTGAAAATAAAAGGTATATAGAGGATACTTAGTAAATGTTTAATTTTTCTGAATTTTTAACTCATAGACACTTGTAATTTGCATATGAAAAACACTTTGCTGTCTTACATATGTGCATTGGTTTTGCTTTTGCACATGTAGCAGAGTATTTCACTTGAGGTGAACGAGGCTCTGTGGATAGCCTACAAAAATAAGTGAGGAACTAGGAAAGACATACATGTCTAACAGTGGAATCCAGGAGAAAATGACAATAAGAGATCTTACATCCAGCATAGCAGTCTAGTGGAGTCTCTAAGGTAACAGTACTGAAGCTAAAAGGGATGCCCCCTTCAATTAAAGGTTTTTCACTAATGCATGTCTAAGAGCCACCTTCCTTCAGGACAGATCTGCAGGCTCCTGGTGGCCCATGGCTCCCGTATGCCCACTGGCCCTGCAGCTGGGCCGGCCACTCCGGCAGGAGGACCTGTGCCTTGCCAGGTGCCAGCTTGTCATGTTTTTTGGGGGCAGTGCTCTGGGGGTCAGTCCACAGTTGGACTGAGTCCAGAACCTGTCCAGACAGGCTTGGGACATGCTCGAATGGTGGCCCTGTGCATTTCCACCCACAACCTTTGCAGAGCAGAGTGCTTGCATGGGGGAAGGAGAGAGGGAGGATCTTGGGAGATGGGGGGCTTCAATGCTGGATTTTATTGGTGTCAAAAGCTGGTGTGGTCACAACTGCGTGACGCTACACAAAATATGTAAGGACTCTTGTCCATGGCCATTTTGCCTGAGCTTCATCATCACATCCTTTCACACCGTACTTTAGACCGAGTCTTTAGACTGGGGCGCCTTGTCCCTGCTCCAGTGTATGACCTGCTGGTGTTTCCACAGGCTCACAGATTTAAAAACACGATAGGACCACAGGGATCCTCTACTCCGACTGCCTTCATGATGGAGGCTGTAAAACTTCACCCAGTAACTTCTGCCTCAAGGCTGTAACTATTTCCTTTCTTCTTTCAAAGAGATACTTTGTCTTTATTTAAACGCTTTAGGAGAAGGAGAATACACTATATCCATTAAAAACAGAAAAATTTGTTTATCAAGGCCAATTACTCTGGCCATGAAAAATTCAAAATTCATTTCTGGTCTGAAATTGCCTAGGTTTACCACTTAACTATTGGCTTGTATTATAACTTCTACTAGATGAGACATCTGTTAAAAAAATGTAGGCACTTTGTACCTTTCTCGGTACTTTCAGTCTGCAGTCAAATCACCATCTCTTTTTTTCTTGGCATGGCAAGTAAGGAAGTATTTAACTAAGCTCAAGGTTTCTCTCTGGAATACAGGCTTCCCAGACCTCAAGTCCTTTTTGTAACTCTCCTCCAAACACCTCGAAGCTTTTGGCATGTGTTGGAGTCCCACAGACAAAGCTGCCCAGTGGCACTCAGAAGAAACTGCCCCTGCCACTGCTGCGTGATCCTTGTGCTTCATCCTCCCTGGATGATGTTTACCCGTGCAGCTTCAGAATGGCACTGAAACCATGTTTGTTGGCATATACTTATCACGCTTTTTTTTGTTTTTTTTAAAGCATCTCTCTTCCTTGATGTCAGGCACCCATGGTGATCCACATAACCTATTTTTTTCCCTTTTTAATTTTATTATTTTGCATTTGGCTACATGTAAGGCTGTCAGGTAATCTTACCTTACTGAAAGAGCCTGCCTTACTGAAAGAGCCACACCTGACCAGTCCTCGTCATTCAACACCAAGCATTTTATGCTTCATATACAAGCATACTTATATGTTAAGTATGCACTTATACTTTATATGTAAAGACTCCATTCAAACATGTGAGCAGGCAGATAAATGCTAATTTACAATTGCATGATCTAATTTTAAATTCATTCATTACAACCTACAGTGATTTTGTACACTTCCATTTTGTCTGTAGCTGATTATGTGGTACTAAATCAAATGTCTTATAAAAAGTTGGTCATGTCATATCAAAACAGCTACTTTTACCAACCAACATAAAAGCTCCATCAAAAACCAACATGAAGTCTGCTTATCTCTGTTTTTACATGCTGCATAGTGGACCTAACCTTTTCTTTTTTTTTTTTTAAAAGAAAGGTTATGTGAATACAGTTCCTTTTTACAGTTGGAAGTGATTGAATGCAATCTATGAATTCACATTATAGGCACTTATAACCGTTAACCATTTGGTTATATCAGTAGCTGTAAAAGACATATACCGAATGATAGGGCCACACAGTATTAGTACAAAAAAAAAAGCAACTCAGCATATTCCAATGCCTGCCAAAAAGTTAATTTAAATAAAATCAGCAGCAATTTCTTTTCCCTTAAAAATTTCCATTGTTATTCCCACAGGTGCCAAAGCGCTGAAAACTTATTCGTTAAATGCATAATCTAATGGGCTCTGGAGGAAATTTTTCAAATGCACCAACCTGCTGAACCAAGTAAAATTGTAACAACAACTTTTCCAGTGGTGATTATCATGTTGCCAATAAACTCCCTCAGTTTGGATGCTACGGAGGCGATTCTACGCAGCAGTTTTAACTTCATGGTTTCCTCAAACTCTGCTTCACCACAGTCTTCGTCATCCAGATCTTCTTCATACATCAAAGCATCATCTGGCTCTAACTTTTCTCTTACAGCCTATAGGAGGATGGAGGGAAGAAAAAGAGAATGCAAAGGAGAGAGAGACACACACAAAGGAATTTGAAATTAAAACCCACACATATATTATTCACCAATGAATTCTTCTTATAATTTTTAACTGTGTGCAAGTAACAAGAGAGTTACAAAAGATGTACTAAAGCTATGGTTGTACACTGATGGCTTCCACTTCAGATCTTTCTCAAGAAGAAAGTATGTTAAACATTGTCTCTGAAATGACTGCAATCCTCCTACATGTGCACAGCAGGCTGCTTGTTCATTTTTATATGAAATTTCATTTGGTTTGCTCAGCATTCTTTCCATCTTGCTATCTATTATCTGTTAAACTCCTCTGTGGCTTCAGGTATAAGCTCCAGCCACCAAGGACAAGTGCCTTACTGGTTGATGTTCCTCAACAAACCTCACTTTTCAAACCCTTCCCCATAAACCATTTCTCAGACTTTAAATGCAAAACCTAGAACGGGGTGAGTATGAGTGAACTGTGACAGGGTAACAAGGGCTGAAAGAAATGGACAGGTAGCTCATTGATGACTGAAGGGCAGCTTGGGAGAGTAAAAATACACTAAGAGTCTCAAAGAGAGAATGAGAAATCGTGATATTGGCTGATGGTGAAAGAAAAGGAGAAAAAGCGAGCAAGAAAGAAGTAGTGAAAGCTTGAGTGATCTGCAACAACTTAGCTGGGGAAATGAGACCTGTGGCTTAGAACTACACAATGGAAAAAGGAAAAGAAGGAAACGTGTAAAGGCCTCTCATACTTGAGCAGTTTGTTAGGTTTTGGCAGTGGCCTTCACCATCAAGGCTCCATCGTATCTTGGAGACCAGAAGACATACACAGCTATTGAGCGATGCAGACTAAATCATCAACCCATGGTGAGAATCTGCAGGATTAGCAGGAGGCCCACCCAGAGATACAGTTTATGGAAAAATTAGTCATTCGCAGACATGTAAGGGCATATTAAAAAAAAAAAAAAGTAATAGTTTTGAGCCAGGTTCTCACTTGGTGTAATAAGGCATAGCTTCTTTGGCATTAATCTGAACTTGTATTAGCTAACATTCTGGCCAAGCAGTATCTCTGTGTGTGAAAGTAAGAAAGAGAGACTATTGGTATTTTTCATCAGAATAGCAGTTTTATATTTATTGGTGACCTTTGGGAGCAAAAAAATCCACACTGACCGATAAGATTGCAGTAGGAACAGCTGAACTCCTGGCCTACTTAACCAAACTCTTCAGAACCATTTTGTTATGTGGATTCCCTAAAGGAAAAAAATTCCCTGTGGGCTCCTTCATTTCACCTCCAAGCTTGGTGCCAACTTTCTCTTCTTACTTTGGAGCATTAACAATGTTGTGATTGCCCAGAAAAAGCCAGCTTATTCTCAAGAGTATATATTTTACAAACAATGAAATACATATTAAATACAGTAGGGCTGATCTGGGAAATCTACCTTTCTCTTGGACACATCTGGTTATTTCACTAGCTATAGCCATTATAAACGGAGTACGCTAGGATTTCAACTGCTTTGTCATTGTCACCATTCACTTACAGAGCTCTCAACATATGCATTATCAGATCCTGATGCAAAATAATGGAGAGGAGGTGGCAGCCCAAACACGCAGCCATCATATTTCGGGCCACACAGCAGGAAGAGGCATTCTGTCTGTTCATCACTGCTGCTCATATCTGAGCTCCTACCTAAACAGGAGCTACCTAAACATTCAGAAACAATGCCGACAGGAAGCTGAATGATACATTATGCTCTACCTTCTGCTTCAGTTGTTTCAGCAAGAAAGCCATACAAAGGGCAAAAGCTCTGATCACTTCTGCTTGTGCTGTAATTACTAGATGAACCCGCTCCCCACCTAGTCCTATTGGGCCCAATCCTGCTCCTCCTGGGCTGGCTCTAGTGCTCTGTGCTTTCAGCTTAAAATGACCAGTGAACAGTGAAACCTTCAATAGTGTTCATATCCCAAACAAAAGAGAATGAGTGAGACTGCTGGACGTGTAAGGGTTATGAAATGGCACACCTACTATACATGGATCTGTGAGGAGACCCTTGTTTCTTCAGCTAGTGCTTTCAATTTGCTGAAGACAACATGCATTAAAAAGTGGAATTACTTACAAATAAATTGTATAGGAATAATTTCAAAATAAATAAGTTATTCAATGGAAGACTGACAGGACTCATATCTCCATGAGTACCATGAATCTATGTTGAACACGAAGACAGGAGTCATACATTTATTGCAGCTTAAGCTGAACGGGAGTTATGTCTGAATTGCTGAGATAGCACTTAATTATACACATGCAGGAACAGGAAATAAAAATCTGAAGAGTCACAAGAGAAAATAATAAAATGTTACCATGCAGAAGCAGAAAATGTTCTCGAGGGAAAAACGAACACTATGAAAATATCTTTAAGTATAAATTGGAGGAAAATACACAATACCTTCAAACAACAAAATAAAAAGAGGACACAGAAGTAAGAAAACTGCATAAAACCAGCCCAATAAAAGGTGGGACTTGATGTCCTTTTTCTCTTCCCCCTTTCCTGCCTCCCTCACCTCAGGTGCCAAACCCCCAATTTCACACATTGATCTCCTCAAAATGAGTCTTTGGATTTTCCTATGATGGTAACTGGGACCATAATTTTTTAACTTGACCAGGCTAATAGCTCATGCTTCATTGATCTGAAGGACTTTTAGGCTACATTTTGTCTTAAGAGAGTTCAGCATTAATAATCTAGTACTGACATGTATGACACAGCACTCCCAGGGAGAAGCACTAGGGAAGAGGATATTTCACTGGACCAGGATGCAGCTGAGAAGGAGATGATGGTCCAAAATTTCCATGGACTGAGACTTACACACTTTAAGCATAGCTAAAAGCTTGCAAGTTGATGAATTTACCAAAGAGCTAACTTTTCTTGTAGATAGTTCACTTTTATGTAGATATGAAAATACGAATTCCAAGCTCTACAATAAAATTAGGACCTCACAAACGCTCACAGGAAATGCAGAACAACCTACTTCTGGTATTACTGGCTGTCAGAAAGAAAACTTCGGCATTCTGAACCTCAGCAAATACCAAACCGATTTCCCAAGTTTTCCTTCTAAAACTACAAATCTGTGTTTGGAGTTGGGGTTCTTCAACTGCTCTCCTCAGTTTAAGACAAGCTAGCAAACTGGAAAACCTGATCATCAACAACAACCATAACCTGCAGTCCCAGAAGCTTTTTCAGGACAGATGTATACTGTCTGGGAACTTTTCAGTACAGCCTGAATTATCAATGATAAGGCTGTGCAAGGATTGCCTGGTTTCAGAGACCAGGGCTTTGCACCAGCATACTCCCTGGAAAAGGTGGGTTAGCTTCTGCATCTCTGCTCCCTATCTGCAAGTGCTTTTAAGGATGATAGTGTAGTCTTTAGCTTTATCCTGTCTACCTCCCAGTGGTGTCATTCATGACCCAATCAATGATTATTTCAGTGAAAAGACTATGACAACTAAACAACTATAGGTTTGATAATTTTTTGTGTACAAACATATCTGTTTGTAATTCAGTATCCAAGGTGAAGTCAAGTAGCTGAAAGGCCATGTTCCTTTCCTGAAGTAGCTGAAAGGCCACGTTCCAGTGTATGTCAAAAAGACAAACTTTGGATTCCCCCACTCTCATATTCACCGCCCACCAACTGGATTATCTGGGACGGCTTTCCAGTTTCTCACACTGAGCACTTCAAATTGCTGAAGGCAAGCAAACAGGGAACAGTTTTTACATCCAACATGGTGATAATGTGCATGTTGTTTTAACACTTTCTGATGATTAAATAGCCATGCAAGTTTGCGCTCATCACAGAACACCACTACTCCAGTCAGACTGTTTTGCAAAGCTCTTTTTACTATGTGGATTAGTGTAAAGCTACAAACCCATGCTACATAGGCTACAGTTAGAAAAATACTTTTAGTTCCATAATAAATTACTTATTATGCAATTACAGGATCCCTGTGGATGCTGATTAAATCAAATAAACTTCTCCATTCAAGGAGTATAGAGCATTTGTGAAGCCATAAACATGTGTTTCCATGACCTTTGCTCTGCAGAGCAGGGCTCCAGGACTTTCTATAAACAAACTAAATGCAGTTTAGGTTTTTCAGCAATCGTGTGGAAGTCCCAGGAGTATTTATTGTACAACACTTTTTTAAACTGTCAAATTGAGATAGAGAACAGGCAAGAAAACAGTATAGCCTCTGTGGCAGCTATGGCAGCTACTATTGTGGCCAGGGCCAGAATGTCCATTAGCTACTTTGGGGGCTGCTTTATTAACATCCAACTTTTAAATGTTTCATCTGGTGCGGTATAAACATTACTGCACAATGATATCCTTTAGTCCCAGAGATGTATTTACTAACTGGAAGCCTTAACACCAACCAAAACCCCATTCTTGCTTCAGAACACTCCTTGCTTTGTACCTACATTTAATGGTATTGTGTCTGTAAACACAAATGTGCTCATTTATTGACTTCTTGATTCTAGAGAGGACACGAATGAAACTATTCAAAAATTTAAATAATAAGAGCAACAAAATTTAACTAATACGAATTGTTATAACTAAGGATATACAAGTCTCAGAATGGACACCACTCCCATCCCTGTGAATGCACTGCATTAATTATCGAGACCTCTCAAGCGTGCACTGCTAAGCTCACAAGAATAAATTCTCATGAGAGTTCAGGTGCTTCCTCCTTCCAGTTGGCTCATAAATGCTGCACAAATAGCCTCTTTTGCAGTATTTTGACATTTCCTCCCAGGCAGAACCAGGAAACAAACAGAGAGGAGTGAGAAAATGAAAAATAAGCCTGAGAAAAGCATACAGGTACGTGACGTTCGCCAACTGTTTTTAACATGTTGCTTCTAGAATTCTTAACAAAGGTTAAATGGATCCTGCTGCGTCAGCTCAATTTATCAATCCATCCATGTATTATGTGGGCATTTAAAAAGTTACAGAGATGTAGTGATGAGCCTCATTATCAAACTTAATGTTGAGACAACACTTTGTGTTTTCCAAGGGTCTGGATTGCAGGTGGCAGAAATGCCACCTGCAATTAGACTGCACGGCAGCACTGCCATGCTCCCAGGGCAGCCTGCTTGTCGCATGGTTATGCTCTGCAAAGTACCTCGGTGAAGGAGAGCCTGAAACAACCTCCTGTAGAGCAGCACGTGAGTTCACCAATTTAAACACGTCCTTGGTGCCTCTGAATTGCCAGGGGGGCTGGAGGGCTCACCCCAGCACCCAGCCGCTTCCCAGAGCCTGCTCCTTTCGGGAACCCCCGCCTTACCCAAACAGCTACAGGTACACGGGTTTGGCATGAGGGCAAAGCTGTACATTGCGGCAGACCCTGCTCTTTATTGCTGGTGATACCAGAGAAGTGCTTTCAAGATCTAGATTAGCTTCAACGTGCACAAACACAATTTATTAGACATCTTTAATAAGCCTGTTCAAGCTGTTACTATGTCCAAATTTCTGGACTTTATTTTCATTTTAAAAACCTCAATGCATACATTGAACAGCTGGGTTTAGGAATCATCTGAGGCAAGCTATTTGATTCAAGCACATTAGTGCCAGCAGAATTATAGAAATAGACTCTCTCTCTACTATCACATTGTTTTATTTCGTTTTCCTCCATAGTGCCTAAGCTGCTGCATTCCATCTAGATGGAACATATCATAACATGACTGAGTTCCTATTTCAAGCTTGCTCAAAAAGCCCTTCCCCGCCAAAAAAGATCTTTTATCTTTAGAAATGAGATAGTTACAGGAGTACGAAGAATTCATTACCTACCCGCCCGTAGGAGCAGCACACACCATAAAAATGCATATAGAAAAATTAATCAAAACAACAAAATATTCTTTAGACAGACCCAGTTGTGAGTATAAAAGCTCGAAAAGAAATTTAACTGCTACTTGTTTGACCATCAAAGGAACTGCAAGCCCTTAATGGAATATAAACGACTGTATTTTTAACCTGCAGTCAATACTAAACCACGTTAAGGTAATCATTTATGGAATTTCCAATTTTGCAAGAAACTGAAGAACTCCACAGTTCTTCCAAAAGTGTCAGCATGCGAGGAGTAGATTTCCCTGTTGCTTGTGACATAGAATAGCTACAAAAACTTCCACACCTACAATTCCCACATGTCATTCTAGTTGAGCTCTACAGAAATGGGGCTGCCTAGCAAAAGCCTCTTCTTTAAGGTCATGTTGCGTGAGATACATGTGGTGTTCAAAGGGAGCTCAGGTGGGTTTGCAGAAAGCCAAAGGGCAACACCCCTCGACACACACACAGGGGGTGCACATGGAGGGAGGGCTGCGGACTGCAAGACAGGATAGAAAAATAAAACCACCCTCAGAACTCAGCACTCTATACTCCCAGGCACTGGGTGACTTGAGGGAAGACCCTGCTAAATGAGCTGAACTCATCAAGTGTGAGACAATTGCAATGAACATTTTGGTAGGTGTGAAATCGATGAGATAGAGGCATTTTGGAATTTAAACAGTAGTCTAAAATTTATACCACATAACTGAACCATTGAAAAGAAAAATCCTAAATCAACTTGATGTCCTATAGATCTCAATGAAAAAATTTATCACTGATAGATCTAAAGTGTGCTAAACCTTGGTTTAAATGCCTACACAGTATTAGATAAATTCATCAGGGAAGTGCCATCAGAAATAACTTTCAGTGTGTTTGCAGTGTTTGATAGTAAAGAATGACACACTTCCACAGTAAAATCTGTGGGAAATTCATTTGTTACAAAAAAGTATCAGCTATTTACTGGAAGCATATAGGGACAGAGGCATTTAGCAATTCAGAGGAAATGAAAAATAAAAAATGAATTAAGCCAAGCACAGTTCTGAAGCAGGATAACAGGAAGGCAACTCATTAAATCCTGTATATAATAGATATTGTACTGAGAGGGCCAAAGATTATTTCACTTCCCAATGTACCTACCACACCTGAGCAAACACCAAGTGATTTCAGTAAAAGACTCACTTGGCTAATATGGAAATACAGTTTCACATCTTGACTTCAAAAAGCTGTCAGGCATATAAGCCAAATGCAAAAGAGAGGGGAACTCATAGGCAGAGTTCGGTGGTTTGGCCAGAGATGATTAAACACGATTTTTTAGTGAAGAGGAAATAGGAAGACTTGGGTTATGACTACAAGGCACAATTCAGTACGCATTCTGAATGAGCTACTGCAGGTATGTGAAACAGCACAACACCCATATGGAGTAATTCCTGGACCAAGAAATATACACGTTGTACCATTATCCATCTTGCTAAGAAGCACGATAAATAGCCCAACTGGAATGCGGTGGTTATTTGCAGCATTGCCTCAGCTCATACAGAACTGGCTTGGGGACTTCTCCAGTATCACCCTGAAGAGGCACAGATTACTGGGACAAACGGGAGAATGGGAAATCTAATCTACAAGAGGATCCAAATTACTTGCCTTCTTTTGTCTTGCAGAAGAGACTTCAAAGAAATATGGGGGTTTTCTCCCAAAATATCAGAGAAATAAATGCTAGGGAAGGAAACAGTATATTCAATCAAAAGAGCAGAAGAACTAAAAGTGTTGTAATGCAGTTATGAATACACGTACAATCAAAATTAACGGTTTTCTAACCACCAGAAAAGAAAAATTATAAACGGGTTCTGTCAGGAGAAATGGGATAAAAAACTGCCCTGTTTTCAAGACGGTGCTTTCTACTTTCCAGAGGGAACTGTGTGATAGAGCTCCTGCAACAGCAGCAGACTGAATTCCATGACTCAAGAGATTCCTCCTTGTACTGTGTTATTCATCACTTAGGCTGTCCAAAGGCAATAATACGCCAGTACTTAGATCTCCTGGTTATCAACTATGTATCTCAAAATTTGGAATTAAAGACTGTTAGACAAGCAAACCAGTAAGCCCAGTGAAGAGCTGCCACAAGAATTTCATCATACTTCTGTCATGTTTCTAACCGAAACAGGACAGGTGCATACTAAAGTTTCATGCTGAATAGGTTAACATAATACATAATGTATTGCACTATGTAACATTATGTAGCTGAGACACTGTTGTAGTATAATTACATATTTGTGTTAAGACTTATCCAAGGAGATGTGCATCAAACCAAGAAGCTAATGTAACTTGTAAACTTTTGACCCTTGTTAAGATGAGATGCATTAGAATTGTTACTGAGGGAGGCAGCTGGGTAAGGTCTGGCAAACTTCACCACTACAAGCATTGCAAGCAAAATGATAAGGGAGCCTCACCTCTCTTTAAACAACAGAAATATGGTATTAAATCTTACTTACACCATGTTGAAAGCACACGAAGACCAGCTGGGTTTGGACCAGTTCTCCAGAGGTCAAAACCAAATAAATATTTACAACCAATGAGAAAAGATAATCAAATGCCGTGCTAAATAGAGATGCCAATGTAAAGAAAAAAGACAAGGAGAAAAAGAGGTGTCATAAGGAAGCTAAAAGAAGCCAAGAAGTTCCAACCCTCTTTAAGAAGTTCTTTTTCCCTCTTTATCACCTGTAGTATTTTCCACAATATTTTCCATAATAGGCATCATTTGCTTTCTCCGAAAAGATACAAATATTGAAGGAGCAGATGTTGCATATGGGAAGAAGTTTACAGAAGTCAAGACCAGAGGGTCCCATGTCAGTGAGAGCTAATGAAACCAGTTGAGCGTTGGATACTGGTCAAAGAAAATTCAATGAAGATAAACACAAAACAATAAATAATCTCAGGAAAAATATACCCATTCAAGGCTTTAAGAATAATGGGATGGCCATCTAGACAGGGTCATGGGCACCACTGTAAACAGCTCAAAGGAGATCTCCACATCTGAAGGCAAGAAAAATGGCAAGGTGTTAGCAATTACAAGGACTGGGACGTCAGATCTTTCTCAGAGCTGTGCTCTAAGCTGAACTAATTATTCATATTTTACAGGATGTCCAGGTAGGTGATACACTAGTAGAACCATCCAACCCAACAATTTCTAAATCTAACAACGAATGTCATAATACCGTCACTCAAATCAACAATAAGACCTTGTTTGAAATGCTGAGGCATTGATATTCCCTGTAGCTCAAGAGAATATTGCAGAACTATAGCTGGTTCAGAAAAAAAGTAATGGAAACAAAAGAAATAGAAAAATGAATAGGGATTGTTTACCTTCAAAAGGACAAATATGCAAGATAATAAATACATTTGATTTCCCGCATACCATTTCGGTCTGTTTTATAACATGTAATACAAGGGACCTTCCATAAAATTAAAGGGTGTTAAATTTAAAATAAAATCAGAGAGCACTTATTAAATTGCGGAAGTCCTTGCTTCATGATGCCACCAAAGCCAAGAAATTAATGAGGTTTTAAAAGGGTCTGGATAATTATACGTTTAACAAGATTATTCAGAGTAGTTATAATTAACAACAACATTTTTTGGAAGGGATTTGAAACCACATGTTTTAGGATTAAAGCCAGTCTCTCACTAGGAGAGATCATGATAAATTGTAATGTTGGAGATGGGGAAAAAGGATATTCCCTTACTTGCTTACTGTCCTTATCCAGCAGGTACCAACTACTTTTAGGATGAGAATACTCATCTAAATGGGCAATTTCTAGATGACAAAGGCTTTGGACAAGGCACAAGTTGTGTGTAGCTCTCAGAGTCTACCTATCTACTCTGTCCTGTATGTTTTGCAGTCACACTTGGAGACCTGGACCAAAAGAGAGCTCTTGATGTACTACGTGCCTGATGTAGGCGTAGGGCAAACAGCCCTATCACTGTTTAGAAAGACAAAGCGGGGAAACTGAGCATTATGCCTGTTCATATTTGCCAAGGGACACAGAAGCTGAGAGACAGATGAAGTAATAGGCTCAAGGACACAAACCAAGTTTGTGGCCAAAGTGAGAACCATGCTGGTCCTCCTGACTCCATTCCAATATCTTGACTCCAAGCCAAGCTCTCCTCACATTCTTCCTAAGCCTTAGTTTATTTTAAAACAATTTCCTCTTTTTCTTTTTTTTTTTTCCTTTATAAGATCCCAAACAAATCTCTGTCTTCTGCAGAAAAGAGAAGGGGTGGAGGCTCTGGGATCAAGCTTGCCTCAGATTATGGGACAAAGTACAGACCCAGTGGTCCCATTTGCTTTCTAGAAGAGCGTGGATGAGAAACAAGCTTGAATGGGCAAAGCCGCAAGTGCCGTGGGAGGAAGTTGCATTGAAGACTACAACTGTATATTTCAATTAAGATCAACACCTCTTCTAAAGTTTAGGTTGTGCAATCTCAGAAGGATTCCCCCCNCAAGAAAAAGCTAGTTCCTTGCTAATATCTATCAGACTGTGTATACTGTATCTGCATTTTGGCATATAAATCACCATCTGCACCAAATCAAAAATGCCATACTTCCAGCTGCAGCTGGGAGTTAACTGTTCTTTCTTATTTTCTTCCACCTTTTACACCTTGTGACTCGCATTGTGCTTTTCGGCATTTGCAATCTGGGCCTGTCTCCAGCTGAATTCACCTGCTTTAAATTTTCTGAGCCCTAATAAAAAAGGCCTGCAGACACGTTTGCTCCAAGTGTGCAACCATTTAGGGGTGGTAATGAGTTGGACTGCAGCCTGGTATCTGGCAGACCTTCCTACTTCATGACTCACTGTTAATTAAAACCACACTCTTTGCTTATTCCTGGGATAGCGTTACTTACAAATAATTGAGTCTCTCACTACCTTACAGCCTCCTCCCCCAGTTCTGTTCTGTAGAATACACTTTTCTGATGGAGATCTGTTTCCCTTAAAGTTGGATGAAGTGTAATGAAGAAGGACATCCATTTTTCAATGAACCTTTGTTGTCCTTAATTTGGATTCTGATACTTTTTCTTATTTTGAATTGCATCTCAATGCATGGGCAATCTCATCCATTGTATTCTACAGCTGGTTTCTGGAGGCTACTTCCTTGACAAAGTACAGTACAAAATTGAGTATCACAAACTGCTACTCAACTCCAGGCATTTTTTCAGCATACCCATACAACAACTGAAATGTGATGGATTCACACAGAGCTTTGAAAAGGTCACTTTTAGAAATATTAAACCAATTATTTAACAGGTTTTCTTACACATAGATTTTGGAAGGAGAAGATAGATTAACGTCTCTTTTTTTAATTAATACTATTTCCATAGTATTTCACTCTCCCTCAAAGCAAAGAGGTCTGAGAATTGCTCCACGTAAATAAATTCATGCAAAAAGGTAAAGCTGCAAGACAAACTCTCTGCTTTTGCCTGGAAGTCACAGTGCTGATTTTGTGATTTATAGAGCCACCTATGCCTAGGCATCTAGCAATCTGAAAAGTCACTTCTCTCAGGGCTCTGTTGAGCCAGTTCAAATCAGCTAATGCATTCTTAACAAAATCTCGTGCCACGAATCTCTGACGGCTGGTGGTAGGGACCCTCAGCAAAAGCTCTTCAACTCTGGAATTGGCTGCAGGGCTGGTCTAACAAACCCAGGACTATCTCCTTTGGAGGCACAGTACCAAGCTCAACAATTCTCCTGAACCATTTGTTTGTAGGACAGTTCTTGCTGCAACCCATTTTGCATTTTCTAATTCAATGGAGTTACAGCATCAGTAGACAGCAGCGCCAACACACAGCCACAGGTATCAGTCAGCGAATGCAGAATTCAGACTGATCACTTACTTAGATTTCCCTTTTCCAGTGGACTCTACCAAAGAAGAAATGAAAATTATCATGTGAAACCCACAGTTTGGACTCATTTTATATCATGCCAATATTCTCCCAAATTCAGACACTCAGCTGCATGCTCTGCATATGCATTAGGTTCCTTACAGTCAGTCTTGCCAAATACATATTCCTAGCAGATTCGGCTGCTTCTGCAGCCTCCTCCTAACTAGCAGAAATGATTCCAGGATGCTATGTGCAGACACCTACAAAGAGAAAGCTGAAGTTGGAAAAATATGTTTAATAGATATTTAATTTTCCACTCTCCCTTTCACTCCATCTTTAAAAAAACAAGCAGGTTATTCTGATGCAAATTCATCATTTCAGCTGTGGAGATCACAATTCCTTAAAGCGCTGGGGTTCACCTCACATGACAGTAATTATTACCCCTTTTTAAACAAATTTCCTGAGAGTTTTGGGTGTCACTAAATCTGAACACAGCTGCTGAGTTCAACAGACAATCTATAATACATACCATTTACAGAAAATAAACAATATTTGCTGGGTTTTGATGTGAAGCAGTAAAATATATTTACACAGATGTCCATTTGTCCAGTATCAATATTTCTCTGCAGTCAAAGTTTTCTCTTTCTTCTCCCCCATGCTCTTCCTTTGTGGAATATTCTGGCCCATTTAGTTGCATTGCTGGATTGCCTACAGGTAGCCAGTCTAGGACTAACCAAATTTAAAGCTATGCTCCATGCTTCAAAGAGCCCACTTTGGTAAAATCCAACTCTTTTAAGACACACGGGCTGAATACAAAACATGCCAATGAGCCACACTTCTTAATACTTAAAAAAATCTCCCTCCATGGGTATAGCCCCAGATTATAGCCTGCTGCTAAATCCATTTTGCACAGTTCCAACGATAAAGCAGATTTAAAGCTGATAAAAACAGCTTCCAGGAGACACAGCAAAACCTTGCGTATGCTCATCAGACCAAGGCCTACGTATCCTCCAATGTGCAGTTAAAAGCTGCAATCTTCAGGCAGTCCTCAGCTGCCAGGAGAGCCTGTAAGAATTACAAGCAACCGAGTATAAAGCACAGTCCTGATACCGATCTCTCATGTGCTAGAAACGCGACCAGCTTCTGGCAATACCACAATCCAGACAACATGGCAACATGCAGAGAGGCTTTTTTTCCTCTCTATAGTGGCACCAAAATGGGCAGCTGATCCCGCTAAATACTTTACCCACTTCAAAGTGCAATTTCTATTTGAAATGAGCAACTTGCAACTGTCTCCCCTAAAAATGAAGTTTTGAGAGTAAAGAAAAAAACATTCCACCCATACGTAAAATAAGACAGAAAATAAGACCCAAGGCGCGCTAGACAGTCTGATAAAAAACATGTTAAGATTAGTAGTAGGAATTACTGTGCTCCCTGGACTAAATGTTCACTGCAGCTTTTCAAATTATAAAATTGTTCCCCTCTTTCTGAGGATTTTTCTGCATTTGGTATCTCTGGCATTCTTCTTCCCACTAGTAAAATACACAGCAAACACATCAACACTTCCAGCTAAGCCATTCCCCAAAATTATCCTCAGGTTCATTTAGTATGACCACAGTTTTAGATAACTCCTTCCATGAACATAATACACAGTCTCTCCTCCTTTCTCCTAAGAGTCTTTTCTGATAATCGCTCAGATGCTGCTGTTATTCTTGGATAACAAGTTTGGAAATACGGATGCTATCTAAGAAACTGAGCAATGTATGTAGCAGAACAACCCTGTCAGACTTAACCAGCAGCTCTGGTGAAGAAACAACTTGTGATCGACTGTCATGATAATTTCTTAAAATGATTTGAAAAATTCAGTAACGCATATATATATATACACACTTTTCATATTCTACTTTGTTTTCTCAAGATGATAACTGTAGCTTTTCCATTTTAAAAACAATTGTTAGTTTCCTGAAAGTAAGTTCACTTCTTAATATACTCCGTGCTCGTGAAACCATTTCAGAAAACATCTCAGACAGGAATGTCAAAGCTCACTATTAGCTAAAAGCCATACAGATAGAAATGTGTTATTTGATACCATTTCCTCATTTTCAAATTGCATGTTGCACTGTGCTGCATCCTCGGTTACTGGCTTCTGAAACATGTTGCGGCAGATGAGCCATATTGTCAGACTAGCAATGAACATCCCAATATCTGGTACAAATAGTCTGATCACGTTGCCAGCATCTGCTCCTTTCACACTGTATGGGATGAAAAAAAAAAACAAACAAAAAAAAACAAAGAAACATTTGTTACTTCTAATGACATTTTCAACTGGAACAGAAAGTTAGCTCAAGGCAAAGAAAAAAACCCAAAACCCCAATAACAAGAAAGCTTCACAATACGGGAAATATGAAGATGATCAAGGAACTCTAGACAGACAGAGATTGTTGCTCTCCAGAAGTCCAGAACAAGTGATTATTCACTGGGAGTTCACATACTCATATTTTAGTGATACTTAGAATTTTGATTAACCCAGTTCTGAATCCATCTTGTGGAGAGCAACACAGGACCGACCTTCAAATTCAACAAGAAAGATTTCAGCTGAGTTCCTAGAAGATCCATATGCATAAATCACAATCCCTTCACTGGCATCCTTTGCAGACAACAGCACCCAGCTCCACCAGTGAGGTCAAGCGAAGACAAGATAGCATTCATGTTACCCCTAAGTGTGCCCTAATCATTCCTGGCACACAGAGGAATAACCAGAAAGTCTGGAATATTTTAATATGTTTTATTATGTTAACTGTTAATATGTTTTATTCAGCCAGAGTTCTTAAATACCTTTTGGGGTATTTCACTACTAATATTTAAATACAAATATTTAAATACTAATTAAAGTGTTCGGTCCCTGCCAAGAAAACCTTTCTTCTCCTCCAAAAGATTTGTAAGGCTGGATGAATTTTACGTAGAAAAAAATCCTGCACTGCTTCGTTGTGCACATTTAATCGTTTAGGCTGGGAAATATGACTTTATGGCTTTGGATGTGGTGTCTGAATTTTGTTCACTGTAAAAATGGAGGGCTTGAATTCAGATTTAGTGGCACAGTGAACAGTTTATTAAGCTGCTTCATGGCCTTACTGAACTTTTAACTATTAATGAGAGGATATAACCTTAATTATTTGAAAGTGTACAGCATAAACCTGCCAGTCTTGAAGTTAACACATTTTAAATATGCAGCTACAATTTTAATTTTAATTCATTTTTATAGGGCTTTATGTCCATAATCAGTTTTGAGGGCAGATGAGGCACCTGTACAGCTCCTTGGGCGTAGGTGAGTGCGCTAGACCAGCTCTTCACAGCCTGAACTGGTAGAAAACCTTGACAGGTTGTTTTACAGATGCAAAAGAAGAGATCACCTCTGGCCTTTCTTTATCATAACACTAGCAGGTTTGGAGCCTAAAAAAAGCTGTTTGTGAAGGAGTTACCTGCAACTGCTGCGATTAACTGCAGGTCTAGAGTATCTAAAAAGTCTCTAAAGTGATTACGATACAACCACTGTCAGGAATCTTGTTGGCCTGCTCATATGTCCGAGATCAAATCCTACATTTCCACCGCTGCTGCTGACCCAGCTTTTCCACTGCCCTGTATCTTGCAAAACAACACATGCCCAAAGTGGGAGTAAGGTAAGTGAGCGGAAAACTAGCTTTCATGTTTGTTTCGAAAGGTACAAATGAATGTATCACGGGAAGCAGGGAGCAATGTCCAGGTCTGTGGGATACTGTCCTGCAGCACCATTATGAAATGGGCCCAGAAGTACTACTGAATTGGTTCAAAACGGGAGAGGGAAAATTGAAGCTCTAGCTCTTCCTGTGCTCAAACATAGACACAGAATAAACTGACAAGGTGCTGCCTAAGCAAAAGAATTTAAGATTTGAAATTGCAGCTTCTGGTAAAAAGAAAAGAAAGAAATTGCAATCATGCAACCAGAAAACTTCCTCCTCTGATGCTCTTCGCTGTTAGAGATTAACCCTGAATGGTCATGCACTATATGGCAGCTAAGAAGATTGAAAATGTTTTGCTAATGGCTTCAAGTTGTACTGAAACAGAGAAGTAAATTAAATAAGTCATTGTAAGACTTCCAAAAGAGTTAGATGGCAAAGTCCTTGCTGGATTGCTTGCATGTTTCTTGTGCCGCTGCTTCAAACAAAGCATGCTGTAGAGTTGCATAGCGGATCTGTTTAACATTACAGAAAATGGAGGCTTGACGTGTGTCAGGTCATTTTGCAGTATCGTGGTTCCTATTGCCGCCTAATTGCCAACAACAGTGTACCCAGGATTCACAGTAACAATAATGAATTAGTTTCACTCATCCTGATCGCTGTGCTGAAAACTGCCTATTAAAGCGGTTTTACTAAACAAGTGGCAATGAAATCTGAATTCTTGATTCTGAAAGTAGCACTCAGGCATTTTTTAGAAAGAGTTGAAAAAACCCTTGAATCCAGTATTAGTTAGTGTAAATTTGCTAGCCTCGTGCTGAAAAAATTGATCAGATTACTTCTATGTGATACTTCTGAGCTTTTTCTGTCCACGGGTACGGAGTCCCACTTAAAATTAATTTTGCATCACTTCTTAACTTAAAGCACAAGCCCATCAGATCCAACCACTCGCACATGAACAAATTAAAATATGGTAGCCTTCAAATACCAGCGCTTCTTAGTCGCACCAGGTTCTCCTTCCTCGCATTGTACTCCCATGGAGCCACACTGGGTCTTCCTTTGCGTATCCCACTCCCCAGAACAAGGGGAGACCCCTGCGGGAGCACTGCCTCTGTTGCAGCTCACATTTCTCTCCACTAACCCAAACCAAGTGCTTCTGATCTTTCAAAATAAATCATTTAGCATGTTGTTGTGAAAGATGTAATGTACAGTTCAGGCTAGCAACAGAGAGCCTGAACAGTGATACTTAACCACAGAGCGGGGAAAAGTTCTGCACATGAATAGTTTATTCACCAAAACCAGTCACAAATGTATGCTGTCCCCATCTCCCCGTGAAAAGGAAAACAAATTGACCTCAGTGTGATAATTAAAAAGGAAACAAAAGATCACTTGAAAATAGAGAAATGTATATTCTTCTGTAAAGCAGAATAATAAACTGCTTCATTCGACCCCAAGCAATTTGCTCCCCAGTTTTTCACGGCAACAGCTAAAACAAAAATCAGTTATTCCCATTTGTTATCTCTGGCAGTACAAAAAAAGAATGGTAAATATTGCAATCATTCCACAAACATTTCTCACTTTATTTGCGCATTCACACATGGTCATATTTTGCATTTGATAACAGTCTATGCATTGTGCTCTTTGCTCCAAAAGAGGCTCTCTAATGACGAAGTTGAAACAGAAGCACAGGAAACCTATTGAAGAGATCTAGAGAAAAAGCTTTTTTTTAATCCCTGCAAGAATCACAGTGTACAATGAATTGGTCATGGCCCTTGATCTACAACTAGTACAGCATCATTTATTTACCCGAACTAAATAATCTACCCACAGGGCAACATTAATTGTAATAGATGTCTCTGACTGAAGCTTATAAATCAGCCAGAAATGTGATCTGAAATGTAATTACAGTAAACGGCAGCATTAGAATGATTTTCGCCCTCTTTCGTTCTTTCTTACAGGATGCAGAAGTAAGCAGGACTCCCGCCCCCCCAAAAAAGTTAGGGGTTTGAAATGTTTTCTTACCTTCCCTTGACCAAGACAATTACATTGCACACATTTTTTAAGACAAGGGACTGCTACAGTTAGGGTGGCAAGAGTTTCTCTGTAACAAAAATAAATTTTGTAGGAAAAAAAGAATTTTACAACTTTTGCATCAATACGTGAAACTTTTATCATATCAACAGACTCCTAATAGAGCCGTTTCCTCATCAGTTAGTCCACGTTCCCCTGTTGTTTTCAGCTGTATACTTTAAATCTAAACTACTTTAGAAAGAGATCATCTTTATTTTCTGTGTTTATACAGAATTTTTCTAGAACTGTGTGACCCTGCTTCACTTCTGAAGTTGACTGGTGCTAAAGAAACTACTGGGCCAAATTTCCCGGTTTATCTGCATTGAGAATAGAGTTAGCTGTGGACATACAGGTTAAAACTGCTCTCTTACTTCATGTACACTCACTAGCAGTCAAACAAAAGACAAATGCCTTGAAGAAGCAAAGGGACAGCATAATTTAAACATTACATTCTTGCTCGGTGCTCTAGAACTCAGGATTTGAGTTTTCTAAAAATAGAATTATCATTTTTTTCCTTTCTAGACTAACCCTTTCTCACAAATTAGAATTATTCATCATCTACTGAATGCCCAAAACTTTGGTGAACAGTGAACTGCCTTACCTGGTCTCATTTCATTTCTTTAGAATGGCAGACACATTACCTTCCTCTTTATTTCAGGTTTACAGAATAAAATCAGAAAAGCAGCAGAGCTGTTAGAATTCAAATTGCAATGGCTTCAGCAGAAAAAAAGTAAAATATAAAGTAACACATGTGTAAAGCAACATGCATAAGAACATATAAAATACTCCACAAATAGAATGAAAAACAATAGTCTTCAAACTCTAAATATTTTGTATTTTGTTACAAAAAAGCAAACTAAAAATGAGGAAAACAGAACAACCAGTCTTTCTTAAGCAGAACTCAAAGTAATTCATCATCAGCAATATATCATAATGTTAAGCTTATGTTAAACAATAAATCAAACAATGCCTCCAGATTAAAGCCCTGTAAAAAGCTTGATTTTATATTGAATACTGGGTAAACAAAGTATTTTAAACTTAATTTTTTATCATAGTTTAAAAAATTTCTCAAAAGCCTTATTCACTGCATAATATACTATATTTTCTTTTCTCCCCTCAGGGGTTTTCTACAACACCTGTTTACTTCCTAATTAATTGATTTAATAAAACTGCAATTCGTTAACACTGTATTAACAGTTTACAGGTGATAAACTAAGGAAAAGATGCATAGATGCTAATACTTTCCATTCTTCTTGTTTGGTCACTGTGAGACATCTGGTATTTCCAAGTGGATCTAATATTTCAGAGTAATTTATGCATCACAGTAGATGTTTACAGCATAATTCCCATTAGCTTCATCTGCAACTGTAATCACTTGGATTGGAGGCAAATTAGACTGAAGAATCATAAGCAGAGTCCCCTGGAAACATGGGCTGGCAGTACCACACAGGTGCTATGCAGTACTGTGAAAGATTCATTTGTTTATCACTAGCATCCTCTCTGTGGTCCAAAACCTTTGAGGCTACTGAAGGCTAGAAACCAGATTGCCTTAGAGATGTGCTTGCTGATCCTTGCTTGGAAGTGGGTCTTGGGGATGGTTGCAGCTGGAAACAAGTTAAGGAGGCGCCTTGTCCTCTCTCAGTTTGAACTAAGGATGAAACGTCTGCCTCTGTACTTACTCTGCTGGGAAACTCACACCTATCTGGGTCTGAGGTCTGCGGACCTGGTCTGAGCCACAACCAGCACTTCAGTGAACACGGGACGCTCACAGTCTATATTCATGCTGGCATGACTCGTCCCTGCTGGTTCAAAAGACAAGTTAGCTATGGTGTTGGTTCACATGGCAACCTTGATATGACCCTCAGGGCAAACCTCCGCCGTGGGTAAAGCACGTGAGTTGCTGAGCACGGGTAGGTCTGCCTTTAGTCCTTTCCTTATCTCATGCTCATCCACCAACTGAAAATAAATTATGTTACAAAAATAAAATACAAACTTGGTAATGTTAATATTAAAATCCACTAGGCTGTGCATGATCAGTCTTAATCCTGCACTGCCTTAATGTGACTGTCCTCTCAGTTCACGTAGAGCATGCCATGTGTTTTACCCAAAATACCTGAAGTTGCACTTTAAGAAAATTTTGGTCATGCAAAGTGAAAGAGTGGGAGGAAGAGGGAAGCAAAAATGCATAGAAAACTACTTATAAAAATATTTAGCATGCACTGACCAACCCAACATACAAGTTCAAAGGGCTCCTGAAGTATTTGTAAAATCTTAATCACTACTTACAAACTATGTCTGCATGGACTCAAAAACCAAAAGTACACTTCACTTTCTCAGGAAAGATACCTTGCAATGAAGAACACTTTCTGTATTGCAAAAGTGCTTAACCACGTATTAACCAAACATTTGCTTTCCAAACACTCCTATGCAGAGAGAGAGCAGCTATTTGACACTAAATGCACATTGCCAAGTTTTTGGTGCCTCATTGCTTGCATAAAACATTCAACGTTAAGAAATTATGGATATGTGCAATATGTAAAATGTTGGTTCATGCCAATTTTTCTTTTTTAAAGCAGCCACTGTTTCTTGTTGCTCATTGATCTTCTAATAAAGGGCAAATTCCAGCCTGCCCAGGGCAGCACGCAGAAGACATACAATTTAGCTGGGATTTAGCAGCTATCACGCAAAGCGCTTAGCTGTGCTACTGCCAGACTCGTGACAGCACAACATCCAGCTCGCTTTGCCCGTGTCCCGCAGCTCCAAACGTGGCCCAGGACTGATGTTGCACAGCCAAGGGGAAGTGAGCACATTCCCTTCCACACCCACAGCACTGCGCACGCCAGCCCCCACGGTACTGTGGAAATCACAAGCCCATCCGCAGCACAAATTATTTCAGGTCAAAATGGGAATGCGATCACAGATGGAAGCAGAGCCAAAGTGAGCAGAAGAGACCTGAGGACACATCAGCTGTAGGTGCATTTTGGTCTGAAATCTTCAACAAGACTTTCCACTGTGAGCATGTACCCTTCTCACCTGCTTCTCACTTATGCACATTGTATAGGGATTTGACTAAAGCACTAATTCAGTATTCATTGATCACTGCAAAACGTGCACAGTTAAATCTGTCCATAATGCTCATAAATACTTGGTGACTGACAGCAAAGTGTTTACATAAAGGCATACAGATATCCATATGTTCCACAATATTCCTGACTAGAAGAAAGTGTTGAAAAGACTGAAGCAGGCTGACATTCAGTGATTATTTCAAAACATATTTGCTCCCTCTCTCTGCAGCTTTCACTGGTTGGAGCATGAACAGATCAGTATTTCAAACTACTTAGTATTTCATTCTAAAGCCAGCATATAATATAATCACAGAAAGTAAAAGACACGTCGAGATTTTCCAGTCAGCTGCAGATGAGGATGGAATAATACTTCCCCCGATTACAGCAAGTGGCATTGTAAATTACTGTCATTTTACAAAGCCAGATTACCCTCGACACAGAGGAAAAGCGTGCAACCACTACGAAATGCCATGGTTCGAGCCGGAGCGCCCACTGTGCTTCAGCGAGTGCATGGCAGACCCCTTCACGCCCCCTCCCCCCTCCCTAGCCCCATTCCTAATTCCAAACTATCCAAGAGCCACATTTGCAGGGATGGGATCATTCACCAAGACTCTCAATTCTTTCACATGAAACAGCTCTCACCTACCCTGCCTGCTTTGAATGTGCCCATCTTTCTCTTTGCAGCATCATGCAGGACAGGACAGAAGACAACATCTAACCTTTCCCACTGTCACCTGCCTGAAAATCCCGGTGGGCATTGAGGGAAGCAGGCTCCAGGCATCAGAGGCAGGTGTGCAACATCTGCCCTCACTCCCCAGCTGATTTCCATTAAAACTGGCCAGAAGAAACACCTTGATTTACCCTTGGTGCACTTTGTTCAATTCTACAGCACCAAGTTGAAAAAGAAGAGTGGTAGAAATCAGTGGCAAACTAAAAGTCCCATCGCCCTTAGATGTTGCTTCTTTTTTTTTCCGCAAATGGAGCATATGATAAAATTCCTGGGTGGCAAACACCCCACGTACATGTGGAAGGGGAGAGGACTAGTTCCCTGCACTGCTTGAGGCTATCTGCTCAGTGACTGGGATGTGTGGCCACAAAAGACCTCTCTCAGGTGTGGGAGGCAATTGTGGAACTGTTTTCCCAGTATGGGAGACACTTACCGTGGTTGAGCCTTGAAAAGGACAGCATTGCTCAGATCCAAATGGGGCAAAAAGGAGCCGAAGTTGAGTGCTCCTGCTTTTACCCCAAGCTGGGTGCCCTTTGTCAGCACACTGCAGCAGGCTGGTCAGACCCTGTACATGGTACGTTAGTACTCCACCGGCCACAGGCTTCCTCGTGCTTCATGTGCCAATTGCTATTTGGAGATCTCACATGATTTATTCATGAACAAAACCCAACAAAAACAAAATAAAACACAAAGCCAAACCGTTAAGCATGCATCCTAGAGAGTTTTTGGATGCTAATTGCAATGCTGATTGCTCTCCAGATTAAAACAAAGACTGGCTCACATTCTGCTGCTGGTGGGTTTACCACTGTGTTGCTCCCAGCTACCACTCTACTGCAGGAGGCTGGGCTGTGCCAAGAAAAACACTGACAACAGTCTCGCAGCTCAAGTGCTCAGACAACGCAGGCCATAAAATACCTTCTATCAGATGTTTGTTTCCTTTGAATCCCTAGGTTAAATGGCATGAGAAAAGTTAGCCAAAATTAATTTCGCTGAAAAGAAATAAGCACAAGGGGTGGCAGGAAACGAGCAACCTAAAAACCTAACACAAACAGTTAGATAAATAAGAGTCCTACTGAATGGTGACAACTTCTAAGAGGACCTTATGCCATTGCTGAGGCAGCCCGGACCATCAGATCAACATGATACAACGACGTGCTTCAGAGGTGCAGTAATTCTACATGGAAATTAGAAAATTGTCCAAGCGCAGAGAAAATTTATCCTCATTTGCAGTTAGCAAGAACATATCTGAGGTGTAAAATCTAACACTTAGTAACGATGAAGCCTCAGAGATTGCTCTGCCATCACTTACTTCCTTCAATTTCATGGTACTTCTTTACTTGTCATAACGTTTATTAGTCTGTAGGTACCTCAGTGACATGAGGTAGCTCTTCTTTTTGCAAAGTACCTAGACTACCATAGCATGCTGTTAGAAATGTCATAAAGTAACAACTTTCAGTTGTTACTGAAAGTTTTCAGCTTTTGGTTTCAATGCAGTAGACATGTATTATTTTCTCATTAAGTTGTTAAAAATACCCCTGTTCAACTTTAAGCTTCATTCCCTTTAATCCCACTGGGTTGCTGACTGCACACATGCTGCAGTTGTTAGCAGAAAGTAAATTTACCTGTTTAATTTACAGCCCTGTGCCTCATGATCTCTTATTTGTCCCCCTGGTTTTATCTAAGGCCCACCTGTAAGCATTATTAAGTCTTTGGTTTTTCAACCACTGGTGACGCATAAAAAAGACTAAAAGCTGCCACCGTGGGATTTGGGAATTCTCCTGTCATAAATATACAGCCAGTATAACACTCTTGCAGAAGGGGCTGGCAGCGAAGTATCAGGATGAGAACAGGCATACTGTGCTCTGCTAACACTTGCTGGATTGAATGACCACCTTCCACAGCTCCTTCTCTTGAAAATCCAAGTCTCCTAACAGAATAGAATAGAATAGAATAGAATAGAATAGAATAGAATAGAATAGAATAGAATAGAACAGAACACAACACAACACAACACAACACAACACAACACAACACAACAGTTGGAAGGGAACCCACAATGATCACCTAGTCCAACTGCCTCACCACTTCAGGGCTGACCAAAAGCTAAAGCATGTTATTAAGGGCATTGTCCAAATGCCTCTAAAACACTGACAGGCCTGGGGCATCGACCACCTCTCTAGGAAGCCTGTTCCAGTGTTTGAACACCCTCTCAGTAAAGAAACGCTTCCCAATGTCCAGTCTAAACCTCCCCTGATGGACACAGCTTTGAACCATTCCCACGTGTCCTGCCACTGGATCCCAGGGAGAAGAGATCAGCACCTCCCTCTCCTCTTCCCCTCCTCAGGAAGCTGTAGAGAGCAATGAGGTTGCCCCTCAGCCTCCTTTCCTCCAAACTAGACAAACCCAGAGTCCTCAGATGCTCCTAATGGGACATTCCTTCCAGCCCTTTCACCAGCTTTGTTGCCCTCCTCTGGACGCATTCAAGGACCTCCTTCTTGAATTGTGTGGCCCAGAACTGCACACAGTATTCAAGGTGAGGCCATGCAAACCCTAAATACAGCAGGAAATACTAGGTGCACCACAGTCTCTTTCTTTTTTCTGAAAGCACTGATTGTAACTATTGTCATCTTCCTGCCATAGTCTACAACACTGTCTACCTTAAAAGTAATCCATTTTTGACCTATTGGATTTCAGACTTCTCACTGAATATACTAACAAGAGGAATCACCCTCCTTCTGCTCACTAATCGAAACTGTCCTTACATGGACATATTATTAATACTCCATATTAAACTGAATGGGCAACCAATGTTTTGCAAACATGCACAAAATTGAAGCATGCACCATGAAAAGCTGCTAAGTTGGATCCTGTACCGTTCCTAATGAGAGAGGAGTGGGAATGGCATAAAAGGTCTCCCCAACTCCTTCTGCTGGAATTGTATACCAGTCCCTTCTGCAAAATATCATTGCCAGACTAAGTGCCAGAGCAGAGAGAGAACCGAAGGAGCAGCTGGAGGCGAGGGTCTGGTCTATGAGCATGATTTTGCAAAGGGATGTGGCAGCATATGTGTTATTTCTGACTCAGGAACTGCCCTCCGGAGGTCCTCTCCAAGCACCTTCACCTAGAATACAGATTTGAAGAAAGCCGATACACCAGGTAAAAAATTGCTAATGATGCTGCCTACGATTAACAAAGCTGTTTCTCAGCTCACATGGATTTCTAAAGCACTGTTTCCCCCCAAAACAAGGCATACCAGAAATAATGAAAAGAGATTGACTAGGAGGATGTTTCAGAGACTTCATTAAAAATTAATAGAGATCTTTGTCTTTCAAAGTTTTATCATCTCTGGGACAGTAAAGAGTAGGAGGATAAAGTTCTTTGCTCACTCATTTTGCCATGGAAAGAGAGAGCCAGATGATCAGCTGATACCAATTATAAATTATTGGTCAAGATTACAGAAGGAAATGAAATATGGGGGCAGACTGATCTGATTTCTAGCAGCACTGAACTGGAGCAGATGTGTGCATCAAGTCCTGCATCTCTTCTTTCCTCCCACATGTCTTTTCTCCTCTGAATGGTAGCCCATGAAGGGAAATTTTGGCTTCTAAGTAAGTTCCCTTAATTCATCCAGATTTCACAATAACAGTATATATTCCTTTGCGTTCTGACAGTGTGCAGAGGCCACATGAGTCCCCAGTGAACTGGGGGTGTTAACCTCCGCTCCATTTTTCTCATCATATGCATATGGAAAAGAATATTTACTGGCTGCTTGGAAGAGTCAGTAGAGAACATTTACTCATGTCAAAAAAATGGGAAAAACCCTATACTATGGAGCTCTCTTCCAGGGTTAGATTAATTTTTCAACACAAATGTTATTTTCTGAAATAAAGAAACATCACTCATTTCCTCTACTTTTTTTTTCTGATTAATTATTCACTAGTTTACTCTCTCACATTAGCCCACCATTTGCCTAGAGCATTTAATAATAATTTTTCTTTTTAATACAAAGTCTACTAGAATTTTCTGTTCATTCAGTTACTTTCTTTTGTGCATATAGAAAATGCCTTCATGTACCTGATTTAATTTCTCTTAGTCTTCTAGTCACTCTGAGCATTTCCAGAGCTCTCAAAAATAGGAGTATTTGACCACACCTCACATGTATTTTAGATTGTTGCAACCCGTGTATCATAATGAACATGTTTTAGATGCAGACCTAATCAGTCTTTTACTTTAAAAAAGAATCAGTTTTTTACTTGAAAAAACTTTATTAGCTGGAAGAAAATTACTAAATTATGTGAAAGAATACTATTACAGAATCCATATATGTGTTCTTTCTGCTCTGAATTATATTAGGCTTTATTTTTATATGACAGTATGACTTTTTATCCTTGCTTTTTGCATTCATGTGCTTATTCTCTTCACTGACTGTTTTTTAATTTAAAAGTTACAGCTGATTTGACTGTTCATTCACAACTGCATCTGCTATAGCAATGAATCTTTCGTTTGTGCAATGACTTGCCAATGTCATCACATAGCAGGGGGATGCAGTCTGATGGCAAACACACACATACACTTAAGCTACAGGAAGACAGCAAATAAATAAAAGGTAATCAAAGTAGGTTTTTACATGCTGAAGCAGAAGAAAGAAATTTTATGGCATTGCAGTGACAGTAGGAGGGGAGGGAAGAAGAGATGACAGACACAGAAGAAGATAGATATGCTGCCGTTTGCAGCAATATGGAACAAATATAAAAACTGTACTACTATTTCCACCCTGGCAGTTTGGTTGGCTGCAGTTTACAGAATCAGATATCTAACAGTTGCTCAATTCATTCTCATAGTGCAGCAATCAGGCTAGCATACTGGGGACAAGGGAGCTTAAAATGATTCCCGTTTTAAGACTGAGATGTAGTTACACTATCAGTGTTGCAAAAGAGTCTTTCACAGCTTAAACATTACCTTGATAGTTGCCAAAGCTTTAATGGGGATCCTATGTTTTCCTAAAGTTTCACCTCCTGCAGCCATGTGACTGTGAGGGTCACCAACTTTTCCTTACAAAGAATACACATCCATTTTCAGCTATGAAGAAAAGCTGTGAAATGTGAAACAACTTCACTCTTAAAGGTTAGAAACCAGGAGAAAAATAAGATTAATTTTAAATCATTCCACTTTGAAGCTATTCATGATTGTTTTTGGCATCTAATTTTTATGTATTTATTACTTTAAGTTTGACAATAGCAGAAAAGCCATGAAATTACTTCAGGGACTGTATCTTTATATTTTCAAAAGAAGTAATAAATGTAGCAAGGAAAAGGAAAATTATTTTTTGTTTCTTGATAAACAATATTACATACTGAAGCGCACATATCTTTGGTATCTTCATCTGAGTATATCTAGTACCAGACACCTCTTTACAGGCAGGAAAAATAAAGGCATATTGGAAAATTTTTCAAACAGGCCACAAATAACTCTTCAGAAACTATGGATACTGACATTCTGTCTGGAAATCAAAATTTTCACTGGCCCCAAAATTATGATTTTATATTTCCATGCTAAAAACCCGACACTTCCCACCCCTAAACTGACTTCTGCATGTGAGGTCTGTCCTTAATTTAACATGCAGAATTACAAAGTCGCTATAACTAGAGCTAGTCCTAAGGTGCAAAATTTGAATTTCTGTTTTGATCCAAATTGCTACAGTAGACCTACTTTTAAGACTGGAAGCATGGGACAAGCCCATATTAATTCCTATTTTGTCCTGGGCTATTAAATTATTCCCTTTCCCAAAAGCTATCCACAGGGTTGGAAGCATTGGAAAGTAACTTTATAAAAGTATTTGGCTTGGCTTCTAAATCCACCTTTGCTCTGCTGTTAGAGAAACACTATGATGTATGAAAGCAACCTTCACCCATGCTGATAAATAAGTAAGTTTTAGGTTTGTTTGAAAGACTTCTCCAAGTGGGCTATATTTCAAAGTTGACTTTTATTAAAGAACAAAAGATGAAACAGGTACGAAAGCCACAATGCGAAGCCATGTAAAAGGTCAGCTCCCCTGGGTCTGGCTTAAGAAAAAGCAAAAATGATGAAGTTTCTATAATGCCTAACTACAGTACAGCTCAATAGATTTTTTACATGGATTTCTTCTCAGTAGTGTTTTCTATTTAAAATTTTATGTAAGCATGAAGGAAGACTGCTTAATGTAGTAAAATTGTTATTATAGTAGGATCAGGCATATTAGGAAGCATAGAACTAAGGTAAGACTATTTTCAGCAAAAGTGGGTTTTTTTTTTAAAAAAAAAAGAACAAGGAAAAGGATTAGTGGAGTTTTGGCTTTTGAAATAATGTGGTAGAAATAGATTTGGGTAGCACTTTCATTTAGAAAATCAGAAGCGCAATGTTGATTCAGCTAAGTTCCCAGCACTTGCAAGAGAAAGATTACAGATAAAATGTTCAAGAGTCATAAGGATGCTTGAGTTACAAACCCAGCTCCCAAAGTGACTCAGGCACTTGAAAGATGTTATTTTGATGATTTTAAACAGTTGAGAATGTTAAATTGTTTGATTTTTAATATTCCCAGAATCCAAGAGTCCCCTTTTTTTGAAGAGAAGAGATTCTTCCAACACTTTTGCCAAGCTCAGCGAATTGGCCAAAATATGCCTAGGATCAAGTAGTCTTGATATCACTGCACGTCTCTGTATGACAGAATCTCTAAGAGAGGAAGTAGGACCACTGGCAAGTGTATACTGACACTGCTGGTCCGCTATTAGATCTGGAGATAAATCCAATTTGATACCTCAGGCCCGACAACCGTCACAAAAAAAAAAAAAAATGAAGAAGAAAATAAAAGTGAGGAACGTGCCTACTCATAAAGCATCTTGTAATTAATAACACTGATGTGGTTCTCATCTACACAAAGTTGAACTTGAGATTTATCATAGGCATATCACATGATTAAGAGATTCATTATCTGCAAGAGCTCTGCCTCCAGAATGTTTGCACACCAGATCTTTCGGTGGGTACACAGGAGGCTGAGCAGGAAGCAGGACTGTCACGCATCCTGCAAGTAAGTGGCTTCTTGACCTTTAGTCTATCCCTGCAGATTATTAAAACACAGTGATCGCACAACTGTGCTTTAGTATAACAAACAACATGATTTTCCTCTGGGCTACCTTGTGTGATGTGCACCTTGGGTTTTTAACATCTCAATTCTCTCTAAGTTAGAGAATTTAGAATTCTCTGAATTCTAGAGAATCAACTATATTCTCTAAAATCTAGTTTATTTATTTACACTACTACCAATCAATTTTCGCATTGTTTCCATAATGTTTACTCTCATGAAATATACCCTTTAAATCTTCTGAGTTGCTCATATAATTAAGGACGGTGTGTTCAGTCATCTAGAAAATTCACATTGCTGCTTTCAATGTTGTTTAAAAAGAAGGTGTGAAAGTAGCTGCAATCAACCCAGAGGAAATACCTTTCTTGGCATATTACAATGATGTGCTCTAGTAATAGCCATGATTACTAGAATTATCTAAGGTAGAGATTGTTTATGTTACCATTAAGATAATTGCTTAAACAGAAAAACGTGGGATTAAAACCTAGAAAATCTCTTAAATCTGCACAAACCAAATGAAGTTATTTTAGTGAATGTTTACATATTTCATGATAGATAGTTTTATCCCTTTTTAAAATAAGGACAGCTTCGAGAAAACCTGTGAAGTAAGAAAGCAATTACTAGTACAAGTGTTTTTAGGCATATGGTGATCACCTCCTTAAAAGCTTCTACAAAAAAGTCTCACTTAGTGAATCTCTACCGTCTCACAGGTGTGCAGCACAAAGGCTACAAAACCATCACTAACAATATATTAAGAAATATTCTATGGCATGACTGTTAAGAAGAAATGTGTTTATTTTGCAAAAGACAGGTTAGTATATTGCAAAACTTATGAAAATGACGTGTTTAAAAGTAAGCTTTTCTTATAACCAGCTTTAAAAGTTAACAAGTTTAAAAAGTATGCTAAAATAGGACCATTGGTAGAGGAAAGAATAGAATAGAATAGAATAGAATAGAATAGAATAGAATAGAATAGAACACAACACAACACAACACAACACAACACAACACAACAGTTGGAAGGGAACCCACAATGATCACCTAGTCCAACTGCCTCACCACTTCAGGGCTGACCAAAAGCTAAAGCATGTTATTAAGGGCATTGTCCAAATGCCTCTAAAACACTGACAGGCCTGGGGCATCGACCACCTCTCTAGGAAGCCTGTTCCAGTGTTTGAACACCCTCTCAGTAAAGAAACGCTTCCCAATGTCCAGTCTAAACCTCCCTTGATGGACACAGCTTTGAACCATTCCCACGTGTCCTGCCACTGGATCCCAGGGAGAAGAGATCAGCACCTCCCTCTCCTCTTCCCCTCCTCAGGAAGCTGTAGAGAGCAATGAGGTTGCCCCTCAGCCTCCTTTCCTCCAAACTAGACAAACCCAGAGTCCTCAGATGCTCCTAATGGGACATTCCTTCCAGCCCTTTCACCAGCTTTGTTGCCCTCCTCTGGACGCATTCAAGGACCTCCTTCTTGAATTGTGTGGCCCAGAACTGCACACAGTATTCAAGGTGAGGCCGTGCAAACCCTAAATACAGTGGGATAATCACCTCTTTTGACCAGCTAGTTATGCTGTGTTTGATGCACCCCAGGATGTGGTTTGCCCCCCTGGCTGCCAGGGCACACTGATGGCTCCTATTGAGCCTGCTGCTGACCAGCACCCCCTGATCCCTTTCTGCAGGACAAGGAACAGAATGTAATCTGTATATTGGGATAAGCAGAAGATTAATCAAATTCTAAGCAGGAGTCTCAGGAGTTAACTGTGACAGATGCTGTATTTGCCCCTCGAGACTAGGGTACTTGCTCACCTGATACAGAGACTGTTCATACAAACGTCCCTACGCTGCTGGGGAAGAAATAAACCAAACACAGCAAAAAGAGAGATGTTCAGATAGACGGAGTCTCCCTGAAGGTCCTTCCACGCCAATAACCAAACCACCCTGAAACAGGAATGGCTGCCCTGCTTTATGGGTACAGCCCAGGGCTGGAGTTAAAAGCAGAAATTCTTCATAGGCCACAGCTCTTAGGCCACCATGAAACAAAAGTGGTAAATGGGATAACAGACCAAAACAGGGGACTTACTCGTTCATTTCAGATTATGCTTGCTGTAGAGGCGAGGGCAGCTGTCCTAAAATTATTTCCTTCTCAGTGGGAGCAACAGGATTAGGTTACTTCACAGGCTACTACGGCATGTCCAACACAGGGTACTATTTGTTAACAGGCAACCAGAAAAAGCTTTACACACAGTAACTTGTGCCTGAGCACACTGGACTGACTACACGCTGCTTTCAGCAACGTTGGAATAAAAGTGGACATTGGAATAAAGTCCACAAAGTTAAACTGGCTTAAAACTAGATTTAATGTGTTTCTATTTCAGTATTTAATACTGACTAAAAGATTACAGCTGACACAGTATTAGGGAAAAAAATTCTTCACTTTTTTCATATCTTTTTAAACAATGTTTTTGTTCTTTGGAAATATAATCCAATTTTTATTCTGGCTTTCTCTGTAACTCAGACTTTTATTTCAAAGTCTCACTTTTTGTCAGAGCAGCGAAGAAAACTCAATTTAAGATAGAACCTCAGGCATGCAGTATATATCAAATGAAACTGAAAACACATTTCTTCCCCATTTCCCACACTATAAACAACATGAATACTTCAGCACACACATGCACAAATTCCACCGTCCCGGCCACCACGAAGTAACAAAACGAGGGAAGCTTTGAAAATTAAATTAAAGCAACCTCAGTCCCTCCATGTTCCCAGGACTCGGGATGCTGTGCTGCCCTTGCACGTGTGTGGGAAGCCCCCTCTCACCCACCGTCCACCACCCCTTGAGAAAAGAAGTGCAGCATTGTGGCTGGAAGGACATGAATAAGCCCTTCTGGTGCGTTCCTCTGCCCCCAGTCCCTACCTATCAATTAGGTAACAGCCAGACAGAGAAACGACTAAACTGAGAGATCACCTGGAAGACAATTCTGTTATAAGCAATAAACTGCTTTTTTATTCACAGCCTCCCAAGTGAAGGTGGGGAATTGGTTCCATCTCCTCAGCTCCCTGCGTTTCATTTAACTGCCATATTATTCAAAGGACATATGTAACTGTAATCACTGCAGAATAAATTCACATTCACTAACTCCTACAAAAGTACAATGGGCATCATATATTAGATAAAGATGTGCCAAGAATGCTGAGGCAGGCTGTAAACCAACCCTTGTCACATGCAAGGCCTGAGTGGGCACAGCTATAGAAAGCATAAATAAAATATCAATTCATCTAATTTCTCTGATATGAAGCAACTAAAGGACGGTAAGCTGTAAAAGAGAACCCTTTCGAAGTCAGGGGGAGCGCCTGGGTGCTCAAAACTTAAGCACTTGCTTAAGTGCTTTGTGGGACAGGAGACCAAACAGTCACATAGGCTACTATGGCTATTTTTTTCCACAATGGTGACAGAGGTGCCTGGCAAGGCTCTCCCCATGTCCCCCCAATTGCATCACTGCGCCCATTTTTCCTTGTTCTTCCACAGTCAAATTATTCAGTATTTGAAAAAAAAAATAATAAAAAACCTAAACCAAAATGACCCAACAAACCACCGAACATTCAGACTACACTGTTTCTTTAAAAATAACATCTCGAGGATTAGACCCTGCAGCCTCTTGCAGCCCCTGGCTGAGGCAATGCTCCCAAAATGATGTCAATGGGAGCCTTGCCCAAGGAAGGGCTATAGGATTCAGCTGCATGTGAAGAAAGGGCTTGAAATCATGGAACATGCTATCAGGATAAGACTTTATATTTCAAACATATATTTATTCTTTTTACTAAATCACTGAAGAGTGTGGGGAGGAGTGGGAGATGCCACTATAGAAAACCATATGGTACTTGGATTTCCAAGCCAGAATTGTGCATAATAAATATTTATAGAATCCAGTGGTATTCTCTTCTTTCTGTTTATTCCTTACATGTCACCCAGAGAAACTCTGGCCAAGCACCAATCAAATACCCCAGCAAGTTACAAGCCATCTAAGCATGGGGGAAGAGGGAAAACAGATCACCAGTGGGCTCGTAATTAGCACCCCAGACCTGGAAGGAGGTGCTTGGGAAGCGCCTCTGATGCGTCTGGATTCCAGCACTCACCACACATCACGAGTGATTTCGGAAATTGAGTTCTCAGTCTCTGCAAGGGGTAGGGAAGATATACACAATATTTTTGGCTAGACTGAGCAGGGGCATGTGTGGAGCAGCTGCAAAAGCAGACATCCATCTACTCTCAGAGACCAACATAGGAACAAAAACGCACCTCTCAGCGATGACAGCGAACTTGCTGCTGGAGTCTGCTGGGAAAGCTGTGTCTCCCTACCTGTGTCATGTGGGGCTGTTGTGTTTATTTTGCTTCAGACAGAAACAATGCAGATTGTCCTCCTTATCACCTTGTGATTAGAAGAGTAGTTGAAGGAGTTACTGAAATACATAGAAGATCTGGATTATATCTTAAGAGGAGCCAATCTTTTTATCTGGGGCCTGGCCTTGACATAGCAGTCTTTTGGTCTTTTCCTCTTTCCTTGACAGTCTTACTCCCTTCCCTGCTCCCATCTCCGTTCCCTTTCCTTTCCTTGAGGTGTGAGAGCTACCAATCCCCAACTACTATTTCATTCTCCAGAAACAGTAAAGGATTTTTTAAAAAAGCATAACAAGCCCGCAAGTCAATATGCAGTACTTTACTAACAGGGGAAGCTTTCACTGTCCATCACCCTCAGCATCACTTTAGCCAGAATCTGGAATGCTGCGTGTTGCTCTTTCTACAAAGATGCTGCTGCTGTACAAATGGTGCAGACATGTCATATTAGCATTACATAGAGTGGAAGTCACATACTTTTGCATATATAAACATGTAATGTCAAATTAATAAGAATTTTTTGCGTACCACAAAAATAACAATAATTTCAGAATCAGTTTGAAGCCGTCAACCAAACAAAAGTTGTATCTTGAATATGGAAAACTCATTTTTTTTATTCAGATAATTACATTTTGCTAAGAAATTGGTGCTCAAAAGTTCCTTTCTCTGTGTCACTGAAACAGCTATTTATTATGAAAACCATACTTATCGAATGTTGCCAAAAGTGCAATAACCACACATCTGTTATTCTTCAAATATATATTTTTTAAAACAGTTGGTATTTACTTAACATATAATAACAGTTATTAAATCATTCTTAAGTCTGTTTTGTGGAACTGTAATGTAAAGCATTACACACATGAGAGAAACACCATGGGAACAAATGTAAAAAGGGAACAGTTGCGCTGTTTGAAGCTGAGTAGTTACTAGTCACATTAGAAATTACAACTCGGAGAAGAATAGCGAGAGGAAGACTGGAAGTCTGGAAACTCTGCAGGACAATGTGTTTTAGAAGGCCCGACACCATTCATTTAAAGTTTTTAAATGATTAGATCATTTCTAGGTCAACAAATACATAACAACAGAAGACATTTCTGTAATCACTATTGAATCTACTAGACAAGGACATAAACTCCATCATCTGGCAGATCAGATTAGAGTAATTAAGATTTTTTTAAAAAGGTCTTCTTTCGTTTTTCATTTTCTACACTGTGTAAGTGGCAGTTTCCCCAGCGTTGGCTGCAGTTCTTTCCAGGCTCTGCGCTGCACGCCTCATCCCAGCCATGACCTGGCAAGACCCCATGGACTGCGTTACAGGGGAAGACCAGCTCAATGACTGACCTGATCCTCTTCCCTTTCGAATTTTAACAGGATTTGTGCATTAAGCTCTCTTTCTAATTGCCAGAGTAGCACAGTCACTGTTAATTGTTCATAACTATTTCACTCGAGAGTATGCGTGAGCCATTTCCACTGGGTCCTGCGTGTGACTGAAATAATCTTAAGCCAGCGAGAGGAACTATGCCTTCTGAAACACGTTTTTAGTCATAGTTGGAAAAATGTAGAACAGAGCTGACTGCTTTCCAGACATTTTCATGAATGTGTGGGTGTCATCTAAACAGACACCAATAATGAACAATAATCCCCAGGTTAACAGTGACAAAAAAGTCATCCTATTTATCCATGAATTTACTTGCTTCGGCTTATTAAAGATTAGTAAAGAAACCCAGTAAGGTGACAGTTTGCTTCACATGCAGGTATGCTTGTCACATGCTTGGCATTTTAAACCATGTTTCTTGTAGGACAGCATAATACAAGCTAACATTTTTCATAATTCTCCAAATTTCTCCAAAATGTTCTGCAGAAAATGCAGTCAGGGACTGCAGTCAAGATCATCTTGGACAAAGGTGATGACTACTATAGTATGTTACAATTAGCTTATTTGTAATGTCTCAAAAAACAATCAATAACATAAAGACCTTTATTTAAATCTATCAAACCCACATATACTCCATTTAATTGAAAAGCTCTTAACTCCAGTCATTTCCTGAATATAAACCTACTTTACCCAAGCTCCAGCATTTTTAATTTCTCTTGCACTGAAAAGCAGCCTCTTCAGCTCACAAGTAATGCTTACATAAAAGCCTCGCAGTCAGATCTCTTGGTGCCTCAATGTTTTTCAGGATATGAAGACAACAGCAATGTAAACAATCTACTATTGCAGAATAAACATCATGTAACCACAAAGCAGTGAAGACATAACCTGTATATTATCTGGGCTTAATTTTCTGCAATGTAAACTGAACATCCGCATCTCCTGTTCCCCAATCCACTCTAAACCAGCCTGTTAAAAGGAACATTCTATATGAATTTTCCAGTTTTTAAGCAAAAGCACATTCCTCCTCAGGACATTACTTTGAGTGTCTTTCATTTTGTGTATCTAAAAATCTTGCTTCCTCCTGAATAAGAATGTCCTTTCTCAAACAGCACATTTAAATGCTATTGAGATTTCACAGCTGACTCAGGTGTACCTAAATCAACAGCTTGCAGAGAATACGTTTTTAAATAGCAAAACGTGCTGCTGCTGCTTCGCTTCTTAGTGTTGATACACATAATACCAGAACAGCTGCACGAGATCAGACCTAACATAGATGTAGCCCACTATCCTGTCTCTATCTGTGGCCATAAGGGGATGCGTATCGAAGAGAGTAAGACTAGAAAAAGCACGTCGTGATACACTATGTTTGAGAGGTTTGAGAGATCTGCAGACATGGGATTTCTGCTTCTGTGACTGTAAGTTAAGTGCACTTCCTGTATTGAAGCATTACATATAGCAATATGTATCCCTCTGTTTACTTTGGTAACTATTCCTTAAGGCATAAGAAATAATGATCTTAAGCAATCACAAGCAATATGATATTAAGCAAATATTGCTATAAAGGAGTTAATGCTGGACTTCATATATGTTACTCATGGATCTCTTAACCAACCAACTTGTTATTGCTGATATATTCACGTCATACAAAAGCTTGTGTTAAAAAAACAGGTAGGAAGATAAATATTATTATCAAAAAAAACCCAAACCTTAATTGTTCTACCTGTTTAAAGGACTTTATTTTTCTTGCTTTCTCTTTCCCTGTTCTCTGAAAAAGCTGAAAAGAGAACACGTTTACTTCTATGATTATGGCAAGCCAAGTACCTTCAAATCTTCACCCCATCCGTGCTAACTAACCTGCTGCTTCAATTAAAGTTACTCCAGGGTGACAATCAATCTCTCAGGGTGCAAAAGTGCCTTCTGAAAGCCCTACTTATTTTCAGACTACAATGGCAATAATGTGTTCTCCACAGTAATCTCTTCTACGTACATGCCTCCTCTCACCTGCAGGCGAGAGGCTTCTCACCTGTAATTCAGCCTATAAAGAATTCTCCATGTTTCATGTGGTACATACATTGCACGTACACAGCTAACGTGGGTTCTCCTTGTTGTTTTGAAACATCTCACAAGTTGGAACTTGCCACAAATAGAACTTCTGATGAACTCATCTTAAAAAAAATTGACCATTTTCCATCGGCAGTTCCAAACCATAGATGCAATGTATCAATTCATTCTAGCACTCCTCAAAACTAGTCTTTTTTCCATTCTGATGGAGAAAAACAGCACCAGCAGGTGCTAATTCATAATCTTAAAAGAAGAATGGGGTGATGAAAGAATCAATATTTTACTGTAGTGCCCTTCAGATATGTATGTATCATGCTGAATGAAATGCTCATCAAGAAACCAAATTGGATGTAACTTGATAAAAAAGCACAACCTATTAAAAGGAACCCCTCAACGATGTCCAACTTAGCAACTGAGAGTGTGTAATTTTCACTAATATCCAAGTTTTTTTGCAGTGCTGTTAAAAACACTCTATCTCTAAATAGACAGCATCCAGTAATGTGTTGCAGTTAAGGAATTTCTAGTCTGATTCTTGATTTGGAACTGCGTCTTCTCCAATTGGTGTTTACGAACCACAGCCCCTACCCTGATGCTGTAACACAATGGAATCACAGTTCTCCTTTCAGTCAATACTGTGCCTTATGCTATCTACATAGGAGTTAAACAGAAACTACAGGTTCAGTAGTACACGTCACTTTATGTTTTCTAAAATTATTTTTTAAAACTTCTAAAAATTGCTAATATTAAAAATTTGAGACAGAAACATTTTAAAATTAATTTTGATCAGAAACCTATCCAGGACTACTAAATATTGACACTATGAAAGACTGCAATTTTCTACTCAGGTTGCCTATATTACTGGGCCTTTTTAAGCTTATGTGCCAGCAGGGGAGACATATCTTTATCTAGCGATCTGATTAAAGTCTTACAATATTTCTGACTGGTGGGAACCTATGAAATGAAAATGCCCATCTTTCCTCAGCTACAAAATGGTAAGTATTCCATATCAATCTGGATTTTCAAGTTGTGATAAAATATATGGCAATGAAAAGGCTATTTTTTTTGTTTGTTTGTTTAAAAATTTTTGGCCAAAGTCTTTACAGGAATGACTCTACTGGTATCAAGAGATTTAGAAGAGAAATGATTTTGACTTCTATATATTATCTGGTGGAGGAAAAGTGTTTTTATTGTTCTGTAATATTTTAAACTTACCCAAGCCTGTAAAGGTACAAAGATAGCTCCGTACCAATGAAAAGCTAAACTACACCAAGACAGATCTTTGTCACATTCAAAACTGATTTGCTTTCCTATATTTCCTTTGAAGAACCAAAATAATATGTACCAACGTAATATTTATGGCTGTGAGAATAACAACAAAACGTAATCTTTCCATGTACTTCTGTGTCTACTATGTTGAAAAGAGCACTGTCCTTCATTTTTTGAAAATGTAATGTCTAACATGGAAATCTAATATATTTAGCTGAATGAGTAAACCAGGCTGACCCTGTGCATACTCACTTAGGATCATAACATAGATGCTTTCAAAATCACCTTCGAAATAAAGAGAATTACTAGTCATTAGGACACTAGCATCTCCTTAGACACTTCAAACAGATGTTCTTATAAAGAGATGGGTGAGGACCTTTCAGAGACCACAGGTCTGTGGTACAACTGCTAGAGACCTGGAAGCTATTTAGAGATAGCCTTAATCCTTCCCTCAGGAGCCACATTTCTAGATGGAGATCAGAGAAAGCCAAGTATTTAGAAATTTATTTCTTCAAATGGTGTTAGTTAAGCAGAATCCTCCTATAAAAGGATGATATAGAAAAAAACTTTTTATACATTGCTGCCAAGATCTAAGAATCTTAATTACAGGTAGGAATTAGGGTAATTAAACTTAACTATCAGTCTTGTTGTAACAAAAACTTGGTTTATTGTAATAAAAACTTTAGGCAAGATCAAGGTCAGAAGAAAATCACAGCTTGCTTTCTGTTTGTGAGAAGAAAGTAAGTAATTAATTTTCTGTTTCATAAGATTCGTATGGGTATTTATTGACTTCAGAAAGGCCTGATTGTCTGTAGGGTCTGCTGAGATGCCTCAGGCAGTATGCACAGTGTGCACTCCTGCAACATGAAGAAGATAAATCCCTTCTTGCCCCGTCAACATCAACCCAAGCACATTGGTGTACAACTGCAAGCCACTCTACTAAGGGAAAACAGCAAAACTTTATTCAAGTGGAGAGCAGACTCTTCTACTTAGCATTTGTAGAAGAACAAACAAGAGATTGAGCATCTGATCACTCTTTACTGGGCTTAGCCTAGTTTAATTTCCAAGAGAGACATATGTTTCTGGTATGATGACCTTGTGGTTAAGTTTGGCTGCAAGAAGTTCTTGCACTTGAGGAATGCTGAATTCTGAATTTTCCTCTGATGCTAAATAGCTCTCCACCAGCTTTGGTCCTCTTTCAACTTCATTTACTTTTGTCAGCTAATATGTCGCAGGTTAGAAGTTTCATGGAAAAAGTAAAATGAGCAAGAGCAGTATTTTCATTCATAAGTAAGACTTCTGCCCAAATAGCTTGTCACCTTTTTTAATACTAGCATGCTATATAGTTGCCAGCAAAAAAAATTATGAGCCAAGTTCATATGGCGCATAAGTTGCTTCAGATCAACTGGGGGAAGAGAAGAGGACATAAACAGAAAAGCTGAACATATATGTGCATGACACTGCGTAACTTCCTCTCTAAATTTGAGATTGTAGATACATTTGATCAGCTAAAATAAGTAAATCTGCAAACTTGCCCATGCAGTTTTTCTTCCTTTTCTTTTTGCACTGGTAAGGAAACAAATTTATGGCTTACCTTTCAAAACCAATCTGCCGTAATGTTTTCTCCCATGTTGAACCTACACAAAAAGGAGAAAAAACAAACACCCTCAGTGAGGAACCTTTATTGTATGAATACTCTTACTCTTCTCCTTTCTTTGTGCAGCTGGGATCTCTACAATAAGATCTGTACAGTGGATTCTTCCACCCCCACAGAAGTACTTGTAAATAACATTTGTTTTCCCCAGAGTAAAGAACTGTTAAGAGAGGCTACCACTGGGTGACATAACTGACTGGAGGGGTATCAGCCTATATAACTCCTTTACACTGCAAAACAGCTGGTCACTGCTACAGTTCACTGCGATTCCAAGGGTGGTCTCCTCCCCGACAGCAACGTGATCTGTACATGACTCCTGAAAGCGCTGAGCTGGCATCTCACATCACACACTCTTCACATTTCAGCTTTTCATTTTACTACTAGTGTTTGCCTGATTCTTGCTGAAAGCTTTACAACTCCTTCTGAAATCCAGCCCTTTTATTTTTAAGCAAAAGCATGAAGATGTATTTCTGCTTTATTGTTTAACCCTTCATACTCAAACAAACAGCTGCAAAGGACTCTTTCTCAAAACAATCAAGAACTCAGTCCCACAAACTACTGAAAAGGGCAACTCATCCAAAGAGTTGCCCTCAGTACTTCTGATGCACTTAATACAACTTTTATCTAGATTTTCTCAAAAATACCCCCTCCCGCACACACACACTGCAAGTATTAGGTGATCAGTTTTCAGCTCTTGGTAGTTTTTTGCTTAGTGCCAGTCTCTTTCTTGCTACTATTATGTGGTCATTATAAATACAGGCTACTAAGAGCATAAATATCTTAAGTCATGCAGTTCTGCCAGGGAAGTATGTGGGAGGACACATTGTGTGCTCTCTGTCTTTTTACACTCCTGTGGGAAATGTAGCAGGACTGCATGCAAAGTAAGCAACTACACTTCTTTTTGAATGCTTCATCGTACTTAAACCGAAATCAGAGAAGTGACAGCAGCTCCTTTTGCTGATGCAGTCAGTCACCTAAAGGGAAGTATAAATTAGGAACAAACAGATTCCCTGTGAGCGACATTTAGTACCACCAGAGAAACTCAAGAGACAAGCAGCAATGCTGCCGAGAAGTACAGAGAAAGAGCGGAAAGACATGGAGGAAAGTAACTTTGTCTGATTTAAATCTGGAGAATTTCAGGATTAAATGCATATTATGCAGCAATTGCCCATACAAAGACTATAACAAAATCACAGATTACATTCTTTCCACTGACAATACAAGTCGTACTTGCAAACTAGTATGGGAAAAGTGGTGACATAACATTATCAGTCAGAAAAACCTCTGCAGATGTATTTCTTACCATCATTACCTTTCCATTCTGTTAAAGGTATCTGCTCAGAAATCAATGACCTGCTGTGTTTGTAGTATGGTATTTACCTCTAATCTGCAACATGTTAAATATTTGAATAAGACCTAATAGATGCTTTTCATCCTTCAATTTGGGACATTTACTGCCGATCTAGATAAGAACCTAAAAACTCAACTTTTAAGAATTTTTGGGTTTGAGGTTTTGTTTTTATGTTTTGTTTTTTTAAACCTAGCAACAGAATTCTTTCTACTCAATTGACTAAACTTCCCAGTTTAGCCCAAGGAGAATGTGGTGAATTTCTAAAGTAATAATACAGTTTTTCTGTACAATATTATCTAGTATCTGTCTGGTTTGCAAATCATAGACTAAGCAAATAAAAACTGAAATTAATGAAACGCAAAAAGTTAACTTCCTTATAGGCCTATGTCGTGCAAGTCTTCCTTCATAGTTTCTAACTGGACAGCCAAAGAATGAAGTTAACATGGGCCTGCAGAAAATAAATACCTTGTTTTAATACTGTTTTTTAGAAAGAGGAAAAGAAACTCCATTAAAGTATATGCTTCTAAAAGCAACCAAAGTCTGACATTTCACTCTATACAGGAGGGATTTGGGTTGGTTAAGGGGTAGGTTCATGGCCAGTTCGAAACAGGGTCAGTATACCACATTATACTCTTCTGGAACCCCTTCTTCATTCAATTTCTAACCGCCAGTCACTAAAAAAATTCAGTCACACGTATTTTCAGTGAAAGGCTCTAAAACCCTTTTCTAATGATACTTTAGGGAAAAGGACACAAAGCTTTTCTGTTCAGGACTGTTACAGCTACAGCCAGTGATCAATGTAAAAACACTTTTAACTGTCCCCATTCAGTCCAAAGCAGCCAGGGGTTTCAGACCCATATCCAGCAGAGTACATAACAATAAGTGGCTTCAAAACTATGACAGAGAAAGCTCTACCTTCAGTTTATGGAAAAAAAAAGAGTCAAGTTCTGTTCTGGAATAACTGAACAATGTACATTGTTTGATCAGTACAGGGAGCTTCTACTATGGCACCTGTATTTGCTTGAGGTGAGGGAAAACTTCTGCCTGCACAATTACCTACATACAGTACCTTTCATCAACACTAAGTTAATGTTCTATAAAAAGAAGTCCTCTAAAGACATCTTTAAAGCAGGCCAAGAAACATTCTCACACACATGTATTTCAAATAAACATGAAAACCAAAAATCACGTGCAGCACAATAAACCATCAACATTTCATTGAGATAAATAAAGAACCACTCCATTAACGTCTTCTATTATGAGTTATATCACCAACCCACCACCTTCTTCACACCCCTGGAGTATATCTGGTTTCATGTAGCTCTGACAAATCAAGTCATTGCTAAAACGATGACTGTGCCACTCGGTAAGTGCAAGGCAGACGCAAGCAATTCATATATATCCATATAGTTTATGCAATCCTGCTGGCTCTGAAAGGGTATTCAACAGTTTTTGAACTCTGAAGATTTGAAGAGTGTTGAAGAAAAGAAATCTCAACAGTACTTAAAGCACAGACTAGTACTGGCATCTTTAGTCAGTGTTTCTATGCTTTCCACTGTTGTGTATACTAGTTGTATGAATTTTTCACCCCATGATTGGCTATGCTTCAGTTGTATGATATATAGGGAGTCCAACAGAAGACAGAGAGGAGAAAGAGAGAGGGAAAAAAGCAAAAGAGAAAAGGGAATTGGGTCTCCACTGGTTTGAAATAATCTTTTGGCTGCAGCTGGCTAGCAGAACACTCTTTGAAATGCATGTGACTCCTCTGAAGCAAAGCCTGCCAAGAACACAACTAACATTTCATATTAAAAAAATATACATCTTTTTTATGGAGTCTTATTTTAAAATGTTTATGATCTAAACATTCTGTTTTAAGATTTGCCAATTCCATTCTCAATAGTATCAACTTCTACACTGCACTAACAGCCAAAAGTAAATACCCTGAGGTAACAGCAGCACTAAGAAGAATAACGCTATTAAAAGTCTAAAAAACTTATTATTTGATTTAAACCTTACCCAGTGCTTCCAAAACATTAAACAAGATTTAAATCACGTAACTCTCATTAAAATCAAAACGGGAGTTTTTCATGAATTAAAGACTTGATCCTGCTCCCAAAGAAATCAATAGGAATTTGGCTATTCAATTCAGTCTTTCTCCCTGCTGGGACTATGGAAAACATTCACCTGTCAACTTTCAGAATCAGTCCACTGCAACACTTTAGTCCCTAAGTTAATTTGGCCTCCCTTTCCTTTCTGCTTTTTACCACCGTGTCAAAAATACCAAAACTGTTTACAAGAATGCCTTAATTTGGTACCCATGTAATTAAGCTTTTGTTCTAAATATTTGTTCCAGAGTGTCTGACCATTCCCATCTGTTCCAAAGATTCTGTTTCACATTAACAGCGCTAGCTTTAAAATTCTTCAAAAAGATGAAGCATAATGTACTTCCAGAATTACTGCTCACATTTAATAGGAACAATGGTAAAGTGCACATCATGCTCACATATGCACTCAATGAAATTCTAGCATAAGAATGAGAGTATAAGAATATGAGATCTAATAAGATAAAATGAAAATCATGTTTCTGAAATGAAAAGTTGTCTTCTTTTACAGGTAGGCTTTCATTTATATGGCAGTTTCGTATTTGCGTTGGTTTGGTTACAACTCTCTGCTTACTATGAACGAGAGGACTCATAATCCACTGGTAGGTGGCTCACCTTTACAAACCATGAAGTTGCCTAGCTGCTGAAGTGCAATAGAAAAACATATTTGTAGAATTACAGAATCATAGAATACCAGGGGGGAAGGGACCTCAAGGATCATCTAGTCCAACCTTTCTTAGCAAAAGCGCAGTCTAGACAAGAGAGCCCAGCACTCTGTCCAGCAGAATCTTAAACATATCCAATGTTGGTGAAAAATATTGGATAAGTGATTTTCATCCATTCATGGAGGTTGCATAACTATTCACTTTGACTCATATCATGCCCTGTCTCCCAGTACAGCTGAGGTCTGTAGCTGTTCAGGGAGAAGTCTAGAATGCACTGTAAACACACAGCAAAAACATATGCCTCCTATGCCATCCCCATGCAGGTATGCATGAAGGTCCCTATGGAACCTGTGGTCCCTATGACCATGTGCAGTGATTACCCACAACCCCGCCATCTTCTCACTCCTCCAGAGTTAGTGGCTACTTTGAGAACTACGTCTGTGTCTGGCTCTGCTCTCGAGGATTTCTAACAGTAAGAATAATTCTTGCATTTTTTTTTCTCACTATGATATGACATAAAGACCAGAGGGAAAAATATGACTTAATTGGACCAAAAGACATTGTTTGACATTGTTCAATAAGCATTAAGTGAGCCTGTCAGAATTCAAGTATACAATGGGAACAGTATGAAGATCTTCAAAGACTGGAACAGGACAAAGTATCTGTAAATTACATCAACTCGAAGGTAAAAAAATTTCTTGGAGCCCATCAGTTGACTACCACAGAGAGTCACCCAGGCTCTCTGAAGGAACTAGCAAGGTACCAGACATAGCACAGTGACATTTAGCTCATGAGAGTTACATGCAGGTGTGACCTACATAACCCTGTTATGATACGTTAGAAACAGGTAGATATTCTTGGAATAGTAACTGCATTGATTTTTTTTATTTTTTTTTCCTGAGTGCACAAACTGGATTCCTTTCATATGAAACTAAACCACACCCCAAGGACAAAACTGCTGTGTTTCAACCACTAATGGGCATTCGGTCCGCATGACCAGACCAGAGGTAATCCACAGTAAACCTCATTCAAAACATGTCCTGTGTGGCAGCCAGGGACTCTGCACTAATTGCTTCACTCCTGTCACGTTGTGCTGGTTGCTAAGGCAGATGCAGCTCACCCCACCACTCCCAGTCCCAGTCCTGGAGGGTGCCCAGAAAAGCCTTCCAGTTGCAGTCACCCCGAGGGATGAAGGGGCAGGTCTGATAAAAGCTCACCCTTAGGATTGTTTTCTGGGCTGTATCCCACCCACTAAGGTGAGCAGGAGCCTTTCTACTGCCCTGACGTACACAGGGTTGGACTGGATGCTCAGCACAGCCACACTACCCACAAAACCCCAGGGAGCCAGTTCTGTAAGGCACAACAGCAGATTGCACAACAGCACATTATTTCATTTTTTTCTCAAGGAGAAGGAATAAGTGAAAATATGGGCTGTTATGGTGTGCTGTGCGTACTGAAGAGACTAAAGCCACCAGTAAAATAGAAGTGGAGGGCCAGTTGTCTAGGATTCTGGCTTGATGAAGAAAGTGATTACCAAATACATACCAAGAAAAAGGTCATACCAAGAACGAAGATCAGACCTTGCAAGTCTTTACTTGCCTTCCACTCATACCAGCTTTCAACAGGTTTTAGACTGAATAAAGAGTACAAATTTGATCCCTACACGATAATGTCATGGGAAAGATTTACTGTGTATTTTCTCTTGTGAGGAAAATATTAGATTATTATCACGAGATACAAAAATTGCTTTTGTATTAAAAAAGAAATCTTGACTCATTCCATGTTAACCGGAAAAATAATAATCATCAAAAACACTACTTCCCCTCTACAGAGACTGTAATGAGTGGGAACTTTTATTAATAAAATGATCGGACTAGGAATATAGAGCAAAGGGTAATAGTACTGACACTACGTTTTTGTGTGTGTGCACAGAGATGCATATTGCTTTAAAATGAGTATTAAGAAGACCACAGCTATGGTAAAGCGATTAACGGCATATCTGGCAGTCACCTCTTTGAGTCTGTGGCTTCCCTGGGAGCTCTGGGAGACCCCAGAAGGGTCAGCAAAGCTCCCACAGATAAGTGGGCCCCTAAAAGCAGCTGCTCCACAGGCCTAATCCATATTCTTTGTTTTGATCTTGATTAGCAACAGAATTGGAGGGCTGGAGGAAGATTTCTTTTAAAATTGATCATTTAACCTAAGGCAGTTAACAAGATGTGAAATACTCACTAGTGCACCTGGGACATAAGTGATTCAGCATCTCACTGCTCGCTGGTCAGACGGTGCCAAATGGAGGCAAGGACATATCCCAGCTCACTTCGTGTGATGGTAAGACCAGTGTCTCTGAGCCTGATCCAAAGTCCATAGAAATAACTGGAAAGGTTTGCATTGAGTTAAGGGGATTTGATAGTTTGTCTGAAATGGAAACAAGTAGCGATAAGGAGTAGTAAAAAAAAAATCTGGTTTTTAGTACCATAAACAACAGCTGTTATTTCTACCCCAGTAATAAAATACTGAGGTGCAGTGTTCTGTGGATAATTCCTTTGGGGAGAATGGGAGCGGAGGAAGAAAAAGTTTCAGAACTTGAAACACTAAATGGGACACCACTTGTTTTCAATGCAGAGTTTATGTATTTTTATATGAGAATCACATGCACTGTTTTATACCTGAGGATACCTGCAAATTAAACAGCAAGTTAAGAGATGTGTGGAAAAAATAACAACTTGGAAAAGGAAAATTTGGGAAAGTACACTACATTTGTTCTTCCATGCCAGATTTGTTTAAAATCATACACGGGTAATAACACCAATTTAAACTGGATTAGCAGCTTCACCTTTTTTTTAAACCAGCTTTTTCACAAGGATGACAGGTTCCATAGCTTTTATACAAATAATGACTTCTTTTGTCTGCTTAGATACAGTATATCAAAACCACTTATAGGAAATCTTCCCCTGAAACACACACATGCTTAAAACCACTTTTATTTTAACCTCATTTCATTTCAAATTTGTTTCCTGAACAAGGCAGCAAAACAGCAAAACCCACAGCACTAGAAAATCTTTGGGGAATGTGTTTCAGATGAAACCTGAGACAGCTAGTTAATGGAAAGCTTCTTGTTGTTATTGTTGCTTAATCTATTATTTATCTATTTGTTTGCAGTAATGGTTGGTTGGTGGGTTTTAACCCAAATTTCCAAGGATACTGGAGATTTTAATTCATTCTGGCATCTTTTACTTCTGTTTTTTAAATAGACCTGCTCCCCTTTCCCCATGACAGTAGACCAGTGCAAGAAAGGATGAGGAAAAGACTTTGCACACTGCAAAGCAGAACTGTCTAGGTCCCCAGCACAGAATCACACTGCAGGAGTAAAGTGGGAAAGAATCAGACAGTCTACAGATATAACCGATCTCTTATTCTTGTTTACAGCAGAAAAGGGTGTCAGGGCTCTGAGAAGCAGCCTCGAAGGAAGGCAACATTTCCTGCCATTGCCAGGGGGATGTCAACTTCAAGTCAGAGAGTCACGGAGCTTAAGAGCATCAAAGTTCCTTCAGAAAGGAGGTGAAATAATAACTAAATGGGCCCTTTTTCAAATATGGAAGACTGGCTTTGCTTTGGATTTTTAAGTAAAAGCAAAAGAACTTAAAGAAAACTTGTAGTAAGTTTTATTTTACATAAACCTGAAGAAAAGGAGATTTTTCTCCATTTTTGTTGGCAGAGAAATTCTCTCCTCTCCTCTCCCACCCCAACCAGCACTGCTGTCTGCTAAATAGTATCTTAGAGGCAAGGTTTTCACTTCAGAGTGTAATTGACGGGCATCCTTCCAATTTCTAGAGCTACCCTCTGCTTAGTTTTATTGTAACATAATATACTGTTATGAATAATAATGTCGACCTAGTTTCCTGCAGTGATGAATGTGTGCAGTGTGCCAGCGCAAGGAATTTGCTTTTCATTGTCTCATTCTCTCTTTTTGTCTCATCAGATGAAGGAGAGGTGGGAAAACGTTTCTTCCCGAATTCTGCAGCACAGACGTATGGGGAGGGGGAGATAAATAACAAGAACGTCTTCAGTAGCGCATCCATGTACAAGAAATTATGGATGACAGAAATAAGGATAGAAAACTAGGAAATCTTGCACAGAAACAGGAGGAACATTAAGATGTCAGAAAACCAGAATTCTATTGGTGGTATCTTTGACTCCACTAACATTTTGTAATGCATGCCTTTCCTCTAAAATTGCTTTTTTTTACCTAGCTTTTTCTAAAGATAATAAAGAACAGTTTCATTCACATTATTTTCCTCACGGATTATGGAAACACATAGTGTGACGAAGACAGCAACTCATTGTTGCTAGGCCTGCGGACCTGCCCATATTCAATTTTTTTAGCAAAACTACCCAGATTGTTTCAGTGGTTAAAATGACACTAGATAGATCTGAAGTGACATGTGAAGGACAATATCCAGAATAAACTTCAGAAAACTGGCTTGAGATGTGTACGACCTTAGCACACCACCTTCCACAGAAGCTGAAAACAGCGCTTTCAAACCCTCCTTCTGTTTGCAGGCCATTAAGAGAAGGCAGCAGTGACTGCGCCAGGCAGCGCAACATTTGGTGCGCGAAAGCTGACCCACTCCCAGATTTCTCTTCAGAAGAGGAATCTGAATGCAGAAGGACATGCTCCTCTGGGCAGTAGTGTGAAGTAGGCACACAGGCTCAAACAACCAAGGAGAGGGATACGCTTCCAACAGATGGTACTTTTCCTCCCTAGCAAATATAAAGATACCTTATATAAGATGCCTTCAGCTGACAAGTATAAACATGTATGCGCTGAACAAAGGTTTTCTTTTGTTTTCATTTTCTTTGTCAGAGCTTACAATTCTGTGATTTCACCCAAATTTTCCCAAAGCTCTAGTCTGTGAGAACTGGAAGGGCAAAGCTCTCCTACCTTCCAGCTCCCATTCCTCTCAGTCAAGAGACAGTCAACTGTGTAGCTATTAAGCTGCTCAGGGAAAACAGAACAGGCACAAAAAATTGAGGAAAACAGAAGGCGGTGAGGGGCCATTTGCAGATTCAGCTCAATCCCTCCTTTCAAGACGTTCTACAACACTGCTGCCACTGCTGCCACTCCCTGGGTGAAGAGCCCCCATGGACAAGGGGGCTTGCAAGGAGGAGTTATGGCAGCTGGAGTCTGACCAAGGCCCTGAAGGGGCACAAGGCAGATGCACCGACAGCAGAAGGACTCCCCACTCACCCCCACCTCTCCCTCCCGACTCATGAGCACATAAATTTCGGCATCCTCTGCAAAGCCAGGAGAGACCAGCGTCACAGGCTTTGCCTCCTGCAACTTGTTTCCCTGCACACCTGGAACATCTGCTGGGTTTCACTGCTCCTGGCAGGGGACAACAGCCACCGGTAAGTGTTACGATCTGCTCATGATCCATGAAATAGCCATGGTCGAGCCACTAGAAGTGCCCAGACAGGTTTCACAGGGATCCAACATTTTGTGATTGTGTTCCGTTTCATCTATAATAGACTGCAGGATTGCATCCACTGTACTAGCAGATCATTTCACAACACTTAATTAGTTTTCATTAGGATGCCACAAATAGCATGAGCACTATCAACAAATTAAAGAAATCATTGAGTTGCCTATTCATTCCCATTTTCGAAAGTACTCCATGCTTTTTTTCTTACTTGCTTCAAATAGTTTACAAATAGTTTGTTCCCTCTACAGTTACATGCTTAATTAGGAGCAGTAGGAGTAATTTCTCCCCATTTATAGTTTGTTTGGCTAAATGTAAGCCAAAAAACAGTAAAAGCACTGAAACTTTTGCCATTCTCATAAGTAAGTAGATGACAAGAGTATTCTCACACTCACTTAAAGTGTGCTTATTTTGTCTTCACTGGAATGTGTTTTATTTAAGTGCTTCATTAGGGTATTAACAGAGTCATACATTCTGAGTAAATACTGAAGAGGATGATGAGCAGTAATAATTTCCTACTCAGCAGGGATTTTCATGTTACAGAAATCATGGGCAATTTAGATGTGTAATTCTCAAATGCATTTTAAAATCAGGTGTTTTATTTACTCACGTGCTGCTTCATTGCCTTTAGAAGTGATATTACATCAGGCCTAATAGAAAAGGGCCAAACACCACACTGTATTGTTTGCTTCCTTTCAAAGATACATGGCCAACAACAGCAATGCTTCAAAGCTAGCACCGGTTGGCAAGTTCTTCCAATCCAAGCAGATCTGAAGAACTGGAAGGTCCCACAAGGGGATCAGAAGATGGAGCACAGGTGCAATCAATGCCTTTAGAGAATAAGCAGTTTACAAAGCATCCTCATGGGTGTATCAAAGAACCTATTGGAAACATCCTTGTTGTGCTCAGAATAAGATACACCAAAAATGCTACAGTCCAAGCCGATTTTGTATGAAGGATGTTGGCCCAATTTCTAAAAACATTTGTATCATCCCAAACTTTTCTCTGTATTAATTTTAGAAAACTACTTATACTGAACACAGAAATCTGGGCATCTTGGCAACATGTCCTGCAAGGCATAAAGCCTGTCAAAATTTTTTGTCTTTGCCAGCTGGAACGCATTGAGTATATTTTCTGTGGTTGCAAATGTGACCTATTCAGAGCAGTGGGAGACACTGTACCCGCTACAGGCTGAAAAAGAAGCAAAGAGATGGAGGAGAGAAAAATATATTCAATAGGGAAAGTAGCCGAAAAGTATAAAAGGGATCAATTTCTAACAATGAAAAGTCATACATACAAACGTTGATTTATATTGGAAAGAGATGTAAATGCCAAACACCACACTAAATTTAAACTTAATTTAGATCTAAATTAATCTAAACTTAATTTAATCACCTTTTATCTGGAGTGACTTCTTTAAAGACATTTTGTATGAGAAAAAAAATCAACTTACAGTATAAAACGTGCACATCACCTCTCCTACTTACCATCCTGGAAAGGAGGTTTAGTGGCAGAAATAATAAATTATTTTTTTTTTTTATATCTCACAAATCCATGTTTGTATTTCATATCAACACTTTGGTACATTTCTTTTTGAAAGTCCATGGATGTAAAGTAATAAGACTTCATTGGGGCTCTCAGTAATATTTCATCCAGCTTTAAAAACTGTATTTTCTAGGGTGGATTTCCTGGAGTTTTTATACCTTTGACATCATCACCATATCTGCATGGCACAGAAGGAGAAAATGATGCCTACCTGATCCTGCTCATGGGCAAAGAGGGCTCCAGAGATAAGGGCAGAGAGCTCCGTGTACTAATAACTAAGCACATGGAGATGCAAGAGGGACTCACTTCAAAAGGATGCTGCAATTGTTTGTGCTCACAGATGTTTGTGCTAAAACCTCTGGCCTCCAAAATCAGGCTGCAAAGCAGATGATACTGAATCACAGTCAGGATCCCACCCCACACTCCAGCTCAGATTAAACCAAGCTGTAATTTTAGCCACATCCATATGTCCCAGATATGTACCCACTGGCACATCAGTAGAGGTTTGCTGATGAGCAGCTCCAGACTGCAAGCACTTCCCATTCCTCCCTATGCAGAGTTCCGGCAGGAGGATAAGCGATTTATGAAGACTGCTCCCTGCTGCCGATGCAGCTGCCCACAGTCTGAATTGGGCAGCTGTGATGGGAGGGCCAGCTCTCCCCTGCAGGTACACAACCTGTCCCCACTACAAAATAAAATACGTCAGCTAAGCGTAGTCCAAAATGCCAAAACTCATAGATAAAAATTGAGTACAGTTACCCATTACTAATCTCCCTAGTTTTGTTCATGCACATTTAATAACACACATCTCCATAACTCTCATTTAAAGGTTTATTGTAGATATGCTAATCTGAAAAAATGTACTTTGTTTCTAATCAGTTGAGAACTGACGAGATTTATAGTACTTCAGCAGAGGTCTTGGCTGGTGACAGTCAGCCTGGGATACATCTGAGCATGACCTTTTATATAAACAGTCTACGTATTTTCCATTGTTGCAGTGTAAACCAAACACAAAAACTAATCCCACAGACACAGTTAACTGGAGTATCCTCATTGACAGAACAGAAAATTGTATCACCAGGTCAAGCACTCAGGAAATTAAAACCACAGAAACTACATGGAGCAAAGTAGATCTGGAATGTGTGATCTCTTCAGAGGATTCAGAAATCTGTAATCTCACATGGACCAACTTTCAAATATCTGCATAGATTTTTTTAAAAAAAGTGTCAATTTTATAATCATTTCACTCATCCTTACCAAAACAGTGACATGCAATAAAAGGATCATTGGATGGCTTAAAAAATATTCAATATAGCAAAGCTTGCAAGCTATTGGTCAGAGTAGAAAAGTTGTGACCAAAAGCAATTACGTGACAGATATTTGGAGGCCTCTACTGCATTTTTTAAATGCCTGGTTTACTATCCACTGTGTGCACCAAAAAAGGCACCCAAAAAAGCAGCGGATGTCACTGCCCAACTTAATGGGACCCAATTTTATGATCTGAGCATTTGGCCTTTTTAAAACAGGGAAACGTGTCACTCTAAAAAATTTAGTCAAATTCTCCTTACATCTTCTAGAATTCAAGTGAACCACATTACTAACAAAAGAGGCAAGTCCTTACTGCTACTGTTACTTGCCCTTTACAGAAAAATAATGAAATGTTAGTGGCCGCCTCTTCAACCCACAGAAGAGCAAATGGCACTCTTCCTCGTCCTCCTCCTTTTACAGTGTTGCTCCGCCCACCCTAATATTCCTCCCCATTGTGGGAGGGAAAATTCAGACTCTTCATGATCCTGGCGTGAAACACTCTTCATGCCAAAAGCTCCCAAGAGAAAAAAGTCTTAAGGCAAGCAAGGCCAACCTTTCAGAGGAAAAACCTGGAGGAACCTCAAGAATAGTCCACAAATGTCAAAGGAAAGCCCTCATGCCACTAAGGCTAGATGTGCAGGCAGAGAGATACATGAGATGCTGTTAATGTTCTACATCCCTGTTCTCCATCTCCTTCCAAGGACAAAGATGCTGAGACTAGCTCAGAGTCCCTGTACTAGGTCAGGCTCACCACCCAATATTCATTGCAGCTGTGGAAGAGGAGCAGTATTCAAATTGCTCCAGAATTTTGCTTCTGTTTCAAGAGGTAAAAAACAGCCACTCTAGTTTAAGAAAAAAAAAAAGTAAAAAACCAACCAACCAAAAACCTTCTAAACTACCGATGTACAAGAAAAGGAGAAGATGCAGCCCTGCAGGTTATTCATTACTAATCTGATTTATTTTCTCATATGGCATTGGTTACATATTACTTGAGATTTTAAAGCAATTTCTAGCTTTAAGTAAATATCTGCTCAGGTCAAAATTATGTACAGAATTAAGGATTAATTCACGAGAGAGATTTTAGACTTCGAGTACATTTTTTCCTATTAGTGCCTCATAACAAAGTAATTGTTGAATTAGTAATACATCTGTCAATCCCAGTAACCAATTATAGCTAATATGTATAAAAAAAAAATACCACTCCGTTTTAGAATGGGAACAGTGAAAGTTTGGCATGAGGTTCCAATTATCAGCTGAACGTGAGTCATGCCAAAACCAGTGGGACAAATTGTATCTTAACTCCTAACGCTAATGTGACCCGGCTGAATACGGCTTCCCTGCATTGTGGCACCAGTCCTGAGAGCAGAGTGCCCAGCGGGATTTGTACAGGTGCAACAGCTGGCCCACGTTCACGAAAAGTTCAAGGGCAAGGCTGTGAAATGCAAAATAAGAACAAATGCAACAAGCCAGCTCAAGCGATTCAGACGAGGGGGTCAAACCTCTGACAGAAATAATGAATAGCTTCTTTTCCACACCACAGCGAACAAATAAATATGCCCGCTATGTCAAAAATAATACCTTATACTCCATATTTAGCTGAAGAGAGATTAAAAAAAACAGCTCAGACAGGCAGCTTTTGGCTGACAGGTTTTCATGCATGAACCATGGACCCTGCAAGACGCTGGACACCCCTACCTCCTATTAACTCACTGTTGGCAGTGAAAAGGCGAAGGACTTACACTGGAGATTTTTTTTCAACCTATTAAATAATTCAGGGATTTATCTCTTGTGCAGCTGTTCTCCAGCAGTTTTCATAGAGTGATGTGGGTGCTGTGGGCAGAATTAGCTCTTAGCTTTGAGACTTGAATGTAACTTTCTGTTGCATTGTTCGCTGAAAAGTATGCATTAAAACTTGCCACAAGGCAAGTGGACACCAATACTGAATCACACAGGAAACAGCAAAGAATTGAAAGTATAAAAAGGAAAGCAAAGAGACATTTTAGTATGTTTCCACCACACATGTCAAAGGGAAACCAAGAAACAAATTCTGCCCTTTGATTTATGCATAAACTCGTCAGGGATCTAAATGACTTCTCTTAAGATATCTTGCATTTTATGCATTCCTATGCCAGGAACCCAATTCTCTAAATTCAAAGAAAATATCTTTTCTGGTGGATTTGCTGGCATCAGCATTGTCTAAGGGCCAGGCAACAGTGGGACCCAGCTGGGCTGTAAAAACACAGAAACGCACAGACAGTCCTTGCCTTGAAAAATCTTCAATCCAGACAGGACACAAAAGCTGAGGGAATTGTTAAAATCCAGTGTATCAGGAAACGCTGAGAGAAAAGGAAGCTCTAGACTGTATTGAGCTGGGATGTAGTACTGACTCACGATGTTCAGTAACATGCTTCACCAGCTTCTCATCTTTCATCAGATGGCTGGAAGTTTCTCTTTAAGTAGGTCTCAAGTGACAGAGACACTGTCCATCTCCTCTTGTATCAGGCCCAACAAATCCATACATTTCTCATAGTCTCCCTTGTTCTTTCCTCTTTGAAACTGGCCTAACAGAATGGCTGTGGATGATGGCTGTGTCCTGGAAGATCTCCTCTGCTTGCATGCAAATCCCACATACAGTAAGAAAAGTAACAAATAGTAACTTCTTCATTTAGTGCATATCACAATCTCTCCCTCTCTCCATCCTATTTGCACCATTAGTACTGGAAGCCACTGAAGAAAAGTTGTTTCGCTGCCGTTTCCAAGTGCCTCAAACCCTGACAAGTCAAACCTCTGTGCACGCCTAAAACATACCAGAGCTCCCAGCTGCTGGAAATGTCCTGAGAGCTTTTGGAGTGAGCTGTTGGAGGACGTGCCTGACAAAGTGGATTTGCCAAGTAGTGATATCAGGATTATGAGACTCAAAGTTTTTATTTTATTTTCAAGAGATTCTTTCAGTGTCAACAGAGAGGGGCCACACAAATACTCAGGTCAAATGCTTACGTGACAAACTGGTTAGCACCGGCATTTGCACTTCTGCAAGAAGTGTTAATGTTGGGAGACCTCCTGCTGATCTCAAGGAAGCAGGAATGGGAAGCATACTTAGAAATGTAAGCAAAAGGAAAGTTCAGACCAACTGCAAAAAAAGGTGTCCAATTATTGTAACAAGCCAGATATCTGTAGCCAATGGACTAGAGAGGGTCTACACAGGATATATTTGGTACTGCAAGAGGAAATGCACCGCAGAAGAAATCCAAATATAGCATGTAAAGACACGTTGGGCTAAGTGAGCATAGATGCAGCTAATGAATGACATGTCCACAGAGGCTGACTTACGCTTGGCATATGGGTAAAGCAATTAGCCAATTAAGAAAAATACATTAGATGACAAGAAGTAATAATGGTCCGATTTACTCAAAAGGAACCGATTTTACAGATACAAAAGGAAACCATAGCCTGGTTTCCGTGAATTCAGGCTGCTGAGCAATTGGACCCTGCTGTACTCTGTACATCCTGTTATACTTGTCACTACACTGCCCTACAGTGAACGAACATGAATGAGGGTAACACTCTTGTATCAAGATTTGTACCTCATAAGAGTTAAATAACTTAAGAAAGGCCAATTAGTCATGTGAGTGAGGGACTGGAAACTGACCCTGCAGAAACCATTACTGTTTCTCATGCACAGGAAGCTGCATCTCACTGGGCCAGCTGTGGTTCCTGGCATGCTGGCAGCTATCAGCAAGTGAACCCCGAAGGAAGGAGACAGAAAGGAAAGCCAGCGGGAGCTCCCCACTGATGCTCTTCAACAGGAGGGTCTCACTGGATGTCCTGTGCAACTAGAAAGATGAAGCTCCTATTCGGTAACAATCAGCATCTCTGCCAGCAGCACATTAGATCCATAGCTGAGCACCTCTGCAGATAGACACACATTTCAGGTGAACTTCTATAATGATTACTCATCAAATTAAATGTTTACATTATTGGTACCTTACTGCTCGATTTTTTTATGTATGACAGTAAGTCTTTTGTAGGGAAAATGCCTATTAGTTCTTTGCACTGATGAAATAGTGAAGAGTGAATAGACGAATACTTTCTACTAGGAAAAAACACTGACCAAGACAGAAAACTAGAACACGATAAACTGAGGGGGAGGTCTGCAGGAAGACCCAAGATAGCTCTACGAAATCCGCTCCTGCTGGTACCAATAGAAGCATCAGGGTAAACAGCAGGTTAGAAAATGGATCACTGCACTGGCTCATTAATTTTGTAACAGTAAGAAATAAATACTCACATGCAGAAAAGTTTCCTCCCAAGTGTTATCAGCAAGGTATGCTCAAGGCTAGGTGGCTGGTGGACCGCAATAAGAAAAATCTGTCTATGCAGGGATACTTGAAAATCTTCTTTGTCTCCCAGCAACTGGTCAATCTCTTGTGCACCAAGAGTACTAACTCTCCATGGTCAAAGCACACCAATCCTGAATTCAGTATGTTCTTCCATCACCTGGAGGTATCTGCACAGCCATGATGATACATTTGCTGACAAAATTCAGTCTAACTTATTATGAACTGAGGTAATGACATAAGACCAGATCACACCCGATCCCGGTCCTTGTTTATGCTTTTTGTATAAGAGGATCTCAGACCTTTGCTTTTGATATATATTGAACACAACCTTAGTTGTCACTCTGTTCAAAGAAACCTTCTAATAATGGCTTCAAAAATTTATTTTATGAGATATTTCATCCTCATCTTCGCTTTTCCACAGAGGATGTAGTGACTGAATATTTCTATACAGTTCCTGGAGAGACCAATAAAGACTTGACAGCAAGGAGGTTGAATTGTTGCAAACTCCAAGAAGAACAACTACAAATGGGTATATCTTGACTGAATGCCAATGTTTAAATAGGAAAGCGACATCCAATTCCCAAGAAAGAGCAACAGCAGAGACAGACCAGTCACAGAGGTCTCTCAAAATAGCACAGGGTACAAATGGAGTCACACAAATGCTTCTAACGTAAGGTATTTGTAATGTCCAACAAACTTAATGAAGTTTTAAACAGAAGCATCAAGTGAGATATTATCACACCAATTAAAACTAATGTCCAGGTGAAGTGTATGTGAATGTATGAAAATGCACGTGAATGCTGTTCATTTCAAAGCCTCTATTATATGACTCTACCCCACATAAAGATGCACAAGATTTCCAGTAACAGAGATCATCATTCAAAGCCTAGCCAAACACTGGGAAACATCCAGAGATTATGACCTAACTATCCACATCCTGGACTAAGAATTTCAAAACATAAAAAGCCACTCACATTGTTATTTATGCTGAAATATTACCCAACTTTTCTACTATTTCTGAGTTCCAAAATACACTAATCGTCTTCATAGGAATACGTTCTTTATTTCATTTTAACAGCTTTCGTATACAACCTCCAGCTGAGGAAGGAATAATGAACAAAAACATGTTAGGATAAAATGTCTAAAGAGCAGAGTGCTCCTGATGGGTTTGATTTACATCTGAATGGGTTTAGCATCAGCATTTGGAAATTGCAGAAGTCTATATTCCCCTCTCCAAACTCAAATTTTTCAGCTCATAAACCTTTTGGGGCTTTATAATAGCTTGCTTTGCAGTGTCTTTTGCATCCCATATGCTAGGGAGATGGGTTTTATTCATATTAATAGAAAATTATAGAAGCTAAACTTTGTGGGCACTGACCCAAATATAGAGGATATTACCTCAGAATTAAATACATCCAGAAAAAGGTACAACTCCAAGGTGAAAGTAGCTATTTGTACCACAAACTAACACAAATTAAAAAAAACCTCTATGAACATGGGATCACTTTGGCAGTGGTCCTAATGCAGAGAAGAGAACATGACAGTGAAGGTTTCAGAGCTGAATGTAGTCACTGTGTGACATGTAGAAAGTGGTGAGGGAAGGGAAGCAGAGCAAGTGAGAAATATTTTTCCCATTTTCCATAATCCGATGTTTTTTTCTCATCTCTAAAATATCAAAACCCTATTAACAAATCTTAGGAGACCTAGCATAATGTCATGTAAGTCTGATATTTAACCTTTATTCATTCTCAGAGTTACATACCATATACCACATACCTATATACAGCAAGGTTCTGTGACTGCTTTTGCTAAATACTCCTTGCCCGATGTGGGCAGATACCCAGCTAAGCTTTGTATTCTGCCTCCATGAATAAACCTAACAATGCACCTTCTACCTGCTCATGTAGAAGAGAACTGCTGTTACATATCTCTCAAAGCTTTAGAGAGCAAAAAAGAAATGTAGTGGTTTTAGGAAACAGTGAGCTACAAACCGCAGGCAGTTCTCTCTCACTAACTCAGCACCAGTGGTACACCAGTGCAGTGGAGGTAACGGCTCAGCTGTAGCACCAGCAATGATACATGCAGGGTTGCTTTTATGATTTTCAGGTCATGTCAATCACTCCTAGTGAGATGTCCATTTAAAATTAAATATCCTTGACATAAATTAATATCCTAATAACGTGCAAATACTTCATAGTGTTTACAATAGCTGTATTACAGTACAACAAAACTAACTCTTGTAAAAGGGAATAAAATAACTGAATTTCATTATGTTGTTGATGCTCAATATTCCCAAAATAATAAAACTGATACTTCAACCAACTTTTGAGAAGTCTTTGAAATCAAGAGCTGCCACTACCTAAAAAGTAAAATACTTGCTCTTCTCCAAGAAAATTATACAGCAAAACACAAATGTTATTTTTTACCTTTTGATTTAAATGCATCACCCTCCAATTCAATACAATATGTTGTAGAACCTTTCACTCTTGCTATGGCTAAAAAAAAAGCAACAGGAACAACTGTGAGCTCTGAAGAGGAAATGTGATATCATTTTCTTATTGTTACTCAGAATGACATAGGATAGATGTGGAAACCCATCTTTGATTTTTTCCAGATGTCCATGGAACTGTATCAGCATTCCAGCTTTGTTTTATGTGGATGTGTATTCTGTGAACTTCCTTGCTCAGGATTTTCTTTGTTATCATATATGAGAGAATTTTGACAATGCTTCAGTGAGGACATGAAAAGTCATAAAAACAATTTTAAAATTCATGTATCACAGGTGTTGTGTAATCTAACTTGTGGAAAGGCTGTTGAGAGAACGGGGTGGTAATGAACAGGTGGCATTTCACTCTCAAGGCAATGCAGTTTCATGAGCTGAAATTTATTTTGGCTAAAAGTCCTCATAAAAATGTGATATGATGAGAGTACCGTAGTAGAAGATCGGGCCAGCCCTGCATGGCTGCAGAACTACTACACTGGGCAGAACCATGGCTCACACCTATATGCCAACAAGACAAACCTGACCTCAGCCAATCTCCAAAAGTTTTCATTTACAAACTGCATAAAATTCTTAATGAGGTGGGACTGGAAGGCGGTGTTTCCCTCCCCCAAATCTTCTTGAGGCAAGAGCTGCATGAGTAGTAGCCTCAAGGACTGCAGAAAAGCAAGGCCATCATGGACTCTGAGCTGCTTAACCAGAGACTGGTGGACAATATGCCTGTATATCTGCTGACTTTGCCCCCCACTTTTATTCATCCCCTCCTCCTGCACATTTCATGACTATTGAGTATCTGACCAAGAAGTACAAGTTCAACAAATCATTGCTGCCCAACATCTCTGTTCTGCGGATAACAGTAATTTACTGCGTGACAAACATACACACTGCAGATAACAATACTAGAACTATTTCCATTTTGATAATAAAATCACTGACTTCTTTTTTCTGTTAGATTTTAAAGTATTGCATCCCCTGTAATCTTGCCTGTTTTATACCTCTCTGCACATTTTTGGAAGCACCCATACTTGGAGTCAAATAAATTGAGCTTCTACGTCATTGCCCACTACAGAGTACCTTTCTTCCTCATTAGTGCTTACAGTTTTTTTAACTTTGGACAATTTCATTAAATTCAATTTTACTATTGAAAAAATAGTGCTGAAATGTCTCCCTCCTTGCTTAGCGAGGTTGCCTAACTGGGTAATTCAATCAGCCCGATTCCTGAAATTGCACAGGTTGCTATGCAGTACTAAAACGTAATAATCACAGAAAGCTACTGCTGTAATGAATGAGGCCCCTGAATATGAAAATGTGCGTGCATGTTTATATAAACAGAAATAAATTAAGCACAATCTGATAGTAGTTTAAAAGGCATCCCTTGCCCCTGTCACACAGCACTGATTGTTAGTGTCTCTGCTAGTCTTGTACTTTACTCTTAGGCAAACATAAAAGATCAGATAGTCAAGAATAAGGTAAAGGATAACTATGAAATACTGGGAACTGGGAAAACAGAAGTACAGAAGTGTTACAAAGTTGGAACTGTTGCCACCACCACATCAGCTTCATTTATTTTTTACCCATGTGGTGTTTGTCTGGGATATCAGTTGGAGTCAGGGAAGTCCCTACCTCGCATCTGCACGTATACAGAAAAAGCCACAAAAAACATTTTTTATCTCCTTTCTGTTAAAACAAAGGGGGGGGGGGGNTAATTCCACAAGTTTTATACTGCAGCTGTGTTTAATTAGCATGAGACCACCACACCCTCCAGGTGGATGTAAGATTTTTAGGACCATTAAAATCCAGCTCGGCACCTAAACTAAGGACTGCATTTCTAAGAACGATGGTAAGTTGCTAGACTCTACAATGGAGCCTATTCTGGGTGTAATTTGAGTCCTTTGACATTTGTATGATGGAGGTAAGAACATGAGTCCTCTCAAGAAACATTACAGGTAAGAACATGAGTCCTCTCAAGAAACATTACATTATTCACAGAGAAACTTGTGGGGTCTAGAAAAATCAGGAATTTCCTGGAACCTGTTATGTAGCCATCTGTGGCACCGTCAACAAACCCCAGGGTCACAATCCATGACCAGGTCAAACTCTGCTGGCTCTAAAGGATGAGTTAAAAATCATCCTTTTGCATTTCGGTGTTCTAAAATTGTGTGCCAAAAAGACCCTGAAAAAGAGTTTGCTATATGACATTCCTTGGCCATAATGACTTTGTAAGTTAGGTGATGCATGAACCAAAAATGCATAAAATGTTATCAGTTTTTATCACTGTGTCCTTTGCACTGGGGGCTGGCTATCTTCTTTTGAAATGTATGAATGTATACATAACAGAAAAATACCAGTAGGATCTTTTATTAAGTAATGTACTCTGAATTATATTACCCCCAGTTCCCCTCAGGAAAGGACTGAAGTTCTGTTTTTATTGCGAATGACCTTTCTCTCTTCTACAGAGTATGGTAATAAATTGAGGATAATACACCTGAAAAAGCTCGAGAAAAGTCTTATCAGCCACTGGCTGGAGTGCATCATAAATGCTTCTCAGTGTTTCACACTATTTCAGTGTGAAAATAGTGTTAAATTTTTTTTCAGTTTTAAAATAGGCATTTGGCATCACTGATGATATCTGGAAATCAAGTTCATTCTCTGGTCACTGGACTTTGAAATATAGTATATTCTACTCTCCTTATTTCTAGACACATAGAAATAGGATTACAGTTTTGTCATTAAATATTCTTCATTTACTACAGCTTTCACTGGTGCTCTGAAAATCTTTCTGGTTTTGGTCTCGATGATGACTATAACATTTCTGGAATTCAGATTATTGATTCATTTAAACAAATGCTTGAAGGAATGTGGTATGATAAAATTGGTCAGTAAACACAGTATATACGGATGGAAATGGTGCAATGCTCCAGATACAGATATGAGAAAAAAGCTAGAGTTGTAATGAAATAAAAGGGGGATGTTTAAGACTTTGGAAATCAAGTCCACCCTTCTAAACTCATCTAATGAGTTCTCTTCCTTCCAAAGATGTGAAGGGTATTTTTTCTTCTTTTGTGAGTGTTAAGGAGTTTTTCTTATTTATTTTGCTCTGTGTTAAACATCAGCATGACAGATGTGCTGCACAATGTTTATGCAAAAGGTGTAAGGCATCCTGTGTGGTTATTGATTCAGACTCGTATATCTGGCAGAAATTGAAGTGAATTTTAAGACAGATTTTCCCCTTGGAAGTAAACTAGAAGTGTGCGAGTTCACATTTTATTTGACCCAGGTTTAGGACTATGTTCTAATACACTGACACAGGAGAGCCCACAGAAGCATTTTAAGTCCAAGTCTGTGAAGAAAACATTTTTTCCCAGATGGCTCCAAGCCATATGTAGGCAAGCGATGCCTTTCGCTTTGTTTCATGGGGTGATTTGTTTTACGTCAGAGATTCCATGGAACAGCTCAGTAAACCCCATCCTTGCAACTCAAGGTTAACCTTGAGTTAAGACCTGGCTTTTGTCCTGAGCAGCCTCCAACCCAAGCTGCCCAGGGGAGCCCACCCACTGGGGGTGCTGCACCGCCAGGGACCACCCCTCATAGCTGCCACCCCCAGACACGACACCTCGCCTGTGCTTGCAGCTGAGATGCCCAGTTAGTGGTCCAGCCATGGCAGAGTGGTTGTGGTTGAGCAGCTGTCATCATCTCAACTCAAATTTGCTGTTTGCTTCCCAGCTGAGACCCAGGTCGCGCTGCTGACGTAAAGCATCAAGAGGCACAGAAGGCTGAAGCCCAAGGGCTCAGACTCAGGGACCAAAACCCCCTCAAACTTACAATAACCCCCTCAAACTTACAATGTGGGCACAGGCACATGCAAAGGCTCACAGTATCACACTAACAAATCAGGTTTTCTAGAAATACTCAAAATGATTACATGATGAAGAGCAATACATAAAGATGAAAACAGCCAAACAGAAGAGAGAAATCCTCAGAAATAAAGTGAAATATTTATTCTCAGTGGAAAGCATTTGTCTAAACAGTGTCCAATACACAAATACGTAGTTTCCTATTCCTGAATAGTAATTCTACAGCAAGACTCCCCAGTAAAATATCTATGTTACAGTGATCGGAATGGTCAACAAGGGAACGTTTCAACGTGGTGCTCTATCCCAGCCCAGAGATGCTGGTTGCTAAAGCACTGTGGTGTTGGTCCTTACACACCCCATACTTCTAGAGCAAAACACTGCCAATGAGCCAAGAAAACCACTTTAACGGCAGGGCTGGTGTCAGTGTGAAGGTCCAACCCTGCAGACAAGTTTTCTCACTGTAACTGTTTGTGTGAGCAGCCTGTTTCTGACTTTGCCGGACTTCAAAAACTTGTCACAATATGAAAACAAGCTCTCTAGCAACTTGGGACTTAAAAGCAGTTGGTAATGCATGCTGTCTGGTAAGATTTTCATAGGAAGGTTAATCATATAGCTAGGGGACACCTAAGGGAGTGGCTACTTCCAAAAATATAGAAGGCTACTCTTTGCACGTTTGCATCTTAATTTACTAAGAGCACTAACCAAGAGTATAAATCAACAAAACAATTACTCTCTTCTGCTTTCATTTCCTTCACACATACATTCTGCTCTCCTCTCTTACTCAAGTTTTATCAAGTGCCTTCTCCTTCACAGCTGGCCTTGATTTCTTCCTTACATTTGCTACTTCAGCTCCGACCCTTAAGAGGGCAGAGGGAGACAGACAACAGCTACTTGATCCAGCAGCCCCCAAAACAAGGTGATGGTGACAGTCACCCTTCTTTTCTACTGCCCTGCAGCCAGATGCACTCATCCTAGCTATAACTGGGACACAAAAAAGAAAACCACCCAAGTCTGCATCACAGCATCGACAGGTGTGCTGGGTGTTTCCTCAGGTGCAATGTAAGAATAGCTTTGGAAGTCCACCACCTTCAGAAACAAGGAGTACACCACGTACACACCCAGCAGTTTCCCAGCTCTTCTCTCCAATGCAAATCTGACTGTCAAAACCACAAACTGCGAGTGGCAGTGACAAGGATCATGTCCTATGTCAGGTTCTCTTAAGAGGAGGAACACAAATGAGTATGTTAACATCATTACAGAGTAATTATATACAATATACAGAAGGTGTTATATATTGGGGATGAAAATGAGTATTTAGAATATTGCTCAATTTTCTCATGGCAGCATATGAGTCCAGAAATAAAGACTCCATAAACACAACTCTCCGAACTGCTAGGCAGTAACACCCAGCAGGAAATTAAGCAGGACTTATCATACATGCCTAAGAAGCAATTACAGAAGCTTCTGTTTCCCCAGTCAAAAATTTCCTGGCTGCATAAAGTTGTACTAGAAGTGTTGATGAAATGTTGACATTCAATGTGTGCTGAATTAAAGGAAAATTAACTTTCATGTGCAGGATAAACTATTGTTGCAAGTTTCTGGTGAGGCAAAAAAAGCATGCTAACATCTTTGACTGATTAAAAGATTATCACAGGATGTGTTCCACATGTTATACATTTTTTACTCTTGGAAACACTGATGTGACAGTCAGCAATGGTCACTGGTAATACTGTACAACCGCATGCCTTTCTAGGACCTTGCATAATGACCGTATGTGTGCCACCACAACCTGCACTCACAGCAGTTTTTATGGCTAAGCATTCTTTTTATTCCCAACTTTTCCGTGACTCCACAGAAAAAATCCTTTTTACATATTTAATGACTCAGACATTGCACATCACCTATGCAAGAAACTGCATGCTATGAAACCAGAGAATGATAGGAACTACATTAACTTTTTTTTTCTTAACTTCATTTCTGTCTTTTGTCAGGTTTTCAGAGGTACTTGCCACGTGAAGTGGTATGACAGGAGCTTTGGCTATGAATGCCCTACTACAATCCATGTGTGCACTACTTGAGCTAATCTCTGCAGAATCTTCCCTCTCAGTGGAGATTTGGATAAATGGTTACTCATTGCTTTTAAGCTCATTATTCCGCAGGAACAGTCACTTATAAGAGGGAAGCTCTGAAGAAATCCTATTCTCATTATTCTTTAAGCTGTGGTATCTCCATAAGCCTCAAGCCATACAGCCAACTCCTGCTGCAGGTCATACAGTACAAACCACAGAACAGGAAAAGTCCTTCTCAGAGGACTTTACAAGCTAAGGCAAGGCAGGGTTTTTTTCAGTTCATGTGGCACTGGGCAGATGGAATTACCACGAAGAGACAGTCTTACTTCTTGAGATAAGAAGAATGAAATGCATATATTGACTTTTAATAAAGCACACTAGTTTTCACAGTTTCTTTTAATTTTTATGAATTTATATTAACCTGCATTCTGGAAACATTTTCACCTTCTCATATGCCCAGCCTTTAGTATCTTGCTAATAATACAAGCAACAGAGCTTCAGATAGCTTGGTGAGGACATGCCACAAAGCCAAAACACATGAAGTAACTCATCTCTCATAAAAACTGAACAAAAAGCCTTTCCAGGTAACTAGCTGTCTTTACTGATTTAATAATCAATAAAGACTATAGCTTAGAACTTCAAAAATATGTAGGTATCTGAATCCCATTAAGACTAGACCACTATATTCTGGGATTTAGTATTGTCAGACTTAGGTGGCTGCTGGAGAGCATGCAGAATCTGTACAATCTCTTCTATTGAAATATTGGCATATAATTTTTTTCCCCCACTGAACCACCACTCCCCACTCTGGGACTAGTCTAGTTAAACATTTAACACTGTAAATTTGTACTTTATTTGCTGTACTAGACATCACAGGCTTAGACACTGTTGACTTCAACGCATATATCCCCTCAATGAAAGGTTATTCTGACTCTTCTGCAGTAATACATATGGTTCTTTCATCCTACAAAAACTTTGCTATACTGGATATTCCACAGTTGTTCTTGAAACAGGAGTTCATTTCTGAACCTTCTCCTCTTGTGCCTTGTACAGACACCACACAAGCACAATCTGAAAGCTTCTGTGATAATACAAAGAATTGTTTCTGAAACATTTAAAAGCATCTTTTTACTCTGACTTTGGATTATAATTTTTGAGATGACACAGAAGAATATGATTAAAATGCAGCTGCCTGGCAAGATAATTCCCACTCTTAATGGAATAAAGGTTTGCTTTTAAACATAGATTTTCAAACTGAGATAACCTTACAAATGACATCCATTTTATTTTCAACAATAGCCCAAGGCAATTGCTGAAGGGACTAAACACTTTAGTCTCAACACATCTCAGAGTGAAGAAATGTGAGAAAACGCAGGTATGAGGCGAAAAGAAGGGCTCAGGTTTGAGGTAGACCCTTGAATGCTGAAATGAATTCATTAACAAAAAAGGAACAGTATTTTACACATAGAATGGAGGTGACTGAAGATCTCACAACCCTGAAGCTAAACCAGTTGTGCGGAGAGTGCCTTGAGCATCTGCCTGGTCCATGAGAAATGGATGTGTTCATTAGGGAAGAATAAGCTGGTTTGCCTGGGATGTGACACCGTTTTGCTTGGGCACTGTATAATGTGGGTAACTGACAAGATGATGACAAGAGTCCATGAGGTATGCTCAAACTCCAGGGAGGAGCTGGGCCAGTAAGTCATGGTATTTGAAAGACCCGCATGCATCTGCCATCCACCTTTGAAACAGAAATATGAAACTCTGTACGAAATCTCTTACTCTTTTGCCCCACTGTAAGTAAAAGAAGCATCTTTATTTCCAATGGTTTAATAAATCCAACTAGAAATCATAGAATCATAGAATCGTTTAGGTTGGAAAACACCTTTAAGATCATCAAAGTTCAACCTTTGACCTAACTGCCAAGACCACCACTAAACCACACCCCTAAGCACTAAATCTTGGTGCTAAACCTCTTCCCTCGGCAGCTTCTTCTAATGTTTGGTAACCCTTTCTGTGAAGAAATTTTTCCTAATACTCAATCTAAATCTCCCCCGGCACAACTTGAGGCTGTTTCCTCTTGTCTTATCATTTGTTACTTGGGAGAAGAGATCAGCCCCCACCTGGCTACAATCTCCTTTCAGGTAGTTGTAGAGAGCGATAAGGTCTCCCCTCAGCCTCCTTTTCTCCAGGCTAAACAACCCCAGTTCCCTCAGCTGCTCCTCTAGACCCCTCACCAGCTTCATTGCACTTCTATGAACATGCTCCAGCACCTCTATGTCTTTCTTGTGGTCAGGGGCCCAACACTGACCACAGTATTTGAAGTGCGGCATCACCAGTGCAAAGTACAGGGGGATGATCACTTCCCGAGTCTTGCTCACACTATTCCTGATACAGGCCAGGATGCCATTGGCCTTCTTGGCCACCTGGGCACACTGCCAGCTCATATTCATACCAAATATGATAGCCTTTACAGATGCAGTACTTTTCAAAACCAGCCCAACCTTAAAAGTATACTCAGGAGGGTATAAAAGACATGGAATCTCACCAGGTATATAGGAAACAGTAATTATTCATGCCTATGAAAGGTCAGCTGGAGTCCCAAGTTTGAGCTTTCAATAAATGGTGAAACCTAATTTATTTGTACTGGGTATTTCTGCTTCCTAATATAACCCAAAACCTCAGGGACACACTTGTAGTAATGCAAACACAGGATGGTCTTTCAGCCAAGAAATCATTTCAAAATTTATCTAAAGCAGAAAGTTATTATGATTCCACAATGGTGGCATGCATTTGTTTGACATTCATTCGGCATACTGGGGACAGAGAAGTATCTGAATTTAGTTCCCATGATCTAACAGAGAAGCTATCTAGGCAACTTGGTGCTTTAAGCCTATTCTCCCTTTTTCTACACATAACCATTTTGTAAATAAAGCACCCAAACTATACACAGTAAACAAATGGCAGAGATTCATAGGAAGTCTTTAGAAGGATTTCAAGGTATCTATTTCAGCTCTTTCACTTCCATTATTCGATGTATAAGCAAAAAATATCCAGAAATATCTGAAATGCCGCTTTTGGTATTCTAACAAACATTGAATACAAACCTGATTAGTGAATAGTTGAACCACTCTTTATTGCATTTCTCATGGACTAAAATACTGTCCTGAAAAAATAAGCATTTCAGCAGATCCATTTCCAGAATTCAAGACCAAGAGATGGTAGAGTCAGCACACAAAAAAACATGGATGTACACCACTACAATTAAGAGAAAAAGAAAATGGAGTATTTTTACAGACTGACTTAACGAAAAAAGAGGATACACTTACAAAGGAGTAGTATGATAAGGAATAATTACACTAATTTATTGGAACTAAAGTTTAAATGACCATCATGGAAAACATTCCTGCTGGTGGAAATGCTATTCTTTAAGGATGTTTAAAATTAGTCCTAGGAAAGAACTATAGCATGCATACTGAAGGATGAGACTCCATATTACCTTGTGATCTAATTTTCAATTGCCTGTCTCACAGATTCTATACTCAAAAGACTTTACCTAATCTAATAATCAGAATTTTATTCCATCAGAAGTACAAATTTAATAATGAAATTGTATTACTGCATGAATACTACTACATCTCAAAATCAGACTCTGTGTTATATGGAGATATCATCAGTGAAATGACTGATTACCTAGGTCTTGATGGCTTAAGATTAGTCCTCCTCACCCTTTCTGTATTTCTTCTTTTCCTTTCCTATATGAACTCTGATTTAAAAAAGAAACTATCTGGGAGGTATTCAATGTTAGTTCCATACAATGCAGCTGTGGCTAACCAGAAATCTTTCATTAAGCTAAATAAGGAGTTCTAACAACAAAATTTTATTAGTGCTAGGCAACACTCAAAAGGCTCTGAAGGAACAAGGACCCTCTGTTGGCTAAACATTTTTAAACACCTTTATCAACCCGCTAATATATGTCTCCTATATAACTTAGGGAATGCTGTAGCATTTTGTAGTCATCCTGAAAGAGAAGGTACATGAGCTCTAAAAGAGGGAGGGGATGAAGAAAATAAAAAACTGAAGAAGGCAAACATTCCAGGACTTACTTATCCTAAAGACTATCTATCAGCTGATTTGGAATACATTAAGTCCAGGATAAGAGCAGAATATTTCAAAATGAGCCTGAAACGCTACGTGTATGCTTTGCTCTTGCAGAGAGCCCAAATTAAACTGCTTCTAGATGTAAAAGATAAAGGGATGGTTGTTCTTCATTTCCAAAATGAAACTATAACTGTATAAGGTTTAAGAGGTGATAGTCTGTATCACACCTCTAATTTAAACATTTTTCAAGTGTTTCTATTTCCAAAATGAAAATATTTTCAGAGACTTTAATACAGCTGTGTGAAAAGAAAAACTAAAACCAGAAAATGATCTTTTGATTCAGAAGTTGGCATTTGAACATACTCAGACAAACTAACCTACAGAATTTGAAGACAAAGGTATACACCCCTCACTCATTTCTGAAACTGTTAGGAGTTAGATTATTAACTACACAAAGGCAACAAATTCCAAAAAGTACAGAATTAATTAGAAACATTTATTCATTCATTTTTTGAGGTTAAAATTAGGGAGTTACAGAATCAGCTGTAACTTCCCTGCAGGATGAAAGCAACAGAGGGACCACATGAAAATTTCACGGACTTCATAACACAAAAAATAAGCAGTTAAACATAAACTAAAATAATTGCAATGTTTTTTCTCCTTTCTGCTATTACACTTTTTTCCTTTCCCCTTTTATTTGTCTTTTTATTAAGCCTAGAAAGTAGTGTACCAAAAGTGCACATTTACACTACTTACTCTCACTTCATTTACATGAGGGCAATATATAGAATCATAGAATCGTTAAGGTTGGAAGGGACCTTTAAGATCATCGAGTCCAACCATTAACCTAACCTGACAAAAAACACTTCTAAACCATATCCCCAAGTACCACATCTAACCTTTTTTTAAACACCTCCAGGGATGGCGAATCCACCACCTCCCTGGGCAGCCTATTCCAGTGTTGGATAACCCTTTCAGTGAAGAAATATTTCCTGATATCCAACCTAAACCTCACCTGGCTTAACTTGAACCCATTTCCTCTCGTCCTATCACTTGTCACTAGGGAATATATGGTTTAATTTATTTAAACTCAGGGAGTTATTACAATTCCAGCAAAATCAAAACAAAGATTAAATTTAAAGGAAAAATCAAACATTTTAGTATATCCAAAACCCCTTAGAGGTGGTATTTGCAGATGGCCCCTAAAAGAGGGGCCACAAGCAAATTGGAAGATAGAATTCAGAACAGTCTTGATGATAAATGAAACCATTTTCAAAAAGAATGGGCAAATTTAGATTTCCATTACAATGTAGGGATGTTCATCTACATAAATATGGGATTAGAAAAAACAGCCTTCTGCAGAAAAGGATTTGTGGGTTACAGTGAATCGAAAATAAAATGTGAGACAAAGTTACCGTTGCAACAGGTACCATATAGTAATACACAAACAAAGGGATCATAACTTGCAGACACTTGGGTAATTGCTATACTTCAGTATGCACTAGTAAATTCTCAGCTGAAATACTGCCTAGCTTTGGGCACTGAAATTCAAGAAATATCTGGACCACTTGGAGAAAACAGAAGTAGACCAACAAGGTCTTATTCTCAACAAGGAGAAAACTAATCTCCTTCCTAGGAAACGACCCATAGAGAAAGGTTGGAGGGACTCATGTATAAAGAGAAGACAAGAAGAGAAAACAGTACATATGACAGAGATGACTGCAGCCTTCAAATACATAACCAGTAAGCATAAAGACTAACAGAAAGTTTTTCTCCATTTGCACATTAGGCTGAAGAAGGAAGACAGAATATTTTGACTAATAGGAGAACAACTTCCTAATGCTAAGCATCAGAAGAGACTGTAGAATATTTCCAGTGGGGCACATAGGGCTTAAGAATAAGACAAACGGCTGTAAAAAAATGTTTTATTAATAGCCAATCTGGGTCCGGATAGGGAAACAGAAAACTCCAGTCTTCCAGTCTACACTTCTGTACTTCTTACTGAGTGAAAAGAGTTGAATAAACATTAACAGCTAACTCTAAAATGCAGAGATCATAACACTGTGCAGACGCTACGGGCACTGTGCTGTCATTTCTCCAGCTATGGCTTAGCACACTGCTGTAGTCAATTTTGCAAAGCATTATTCATATAGCTGGGGAACAGGAAATACAGTGGGGTTGTGTCACCAAATAATTACAAGCAGAAGTACTACCAAAGTACTTTCTGGAGCGAGAATTCAGTCTTCTCACCTACACAGTACCATGTATACTCTGGTGCCATTTAATGACAGTAATTGATCTTATTGCCTGATCTAGCAAAGGCCTTGGCTTTTTCTGTGCCTTTCATTCACAACAGTCTATATACCTTCTATAGCTTCTCCTTCAGCACTCTGGGGTCCAGCATCATGTTTCCCTCTCCATTAGCTTTACCTGACGCTCACCGACTACAGCCACACCAGTAATCTAAATGGTGCCAGTTTACTCCGCAAGCATATTCAGGCTGAATTTTTCATATTGCTAAGCAGTTAAAACAAAATCTGAACAACTTTGGCCAGCCAACTTCTCTCCCAAACAAGTCAAGCACAGTTTGGGAGTTCCTGTGGGACAAACACCACTCCCAGCAGGCAACTTCAGCCCACCCTTTGCACCCAGGAGGCAAAGAGAGCTTAATGGTGAGGACGTGGGTCGTCTCATACCAACTGGCCTTGGTATCACAGAACAATCTGAGGCGCATTTAATGTACTTCTACAGCCATACCCATAGTCCTGTGAGGCCCCAGGTAAGGAAATCATTATTAATGGCAGCTAGAATAGAAGCTGTTGCACTCAGCAAGTGTTAATAAACAGGCAGAAATGGTACGTTCTGTCTGTTTCTTCAGGAGTGGACTCTTCAGGATGAAGTAATTCTTTTAATCGGTTCCTACAGTAGATCCCAGTTCCCAGTTCCCCAATTCACAGGAAGAAGAAAAAGGCGGCGGTTTCATCTCTGTCTTGGACAGTTAGGAACACTCTACTCATACAGTGTCTAGCTGATACAATTACTCCAATCTAAGTAAAAATCATGCATTTTTAGTGATAAGAATGTTAAAGAGATATAGGAAAGCAACTAATCCAGTTCACTCAATCAGTAATATACATTTCTGAAAAAAAAGAAAATATATTTTCAGACTCCGAAGGTCTGATTTGAACCGACAAAGCCCAAGAAATTACAGTTAAAACTGATATTTCATAAACACAATTATGCCTTTTACTTTAAGAAATGGCTTGAGTTTAAGGTGAAATGGTAAAGCCCGCTCCAAGTTTCCTGAGGATTTTGTTACTTTAAGTCAAATGCTTTACTTCACATAAGGTTTCTTGTGTTGAATTGTAGTACAACTGTTTACTCAAGTGGCAGCAGCATACTCTGTGATAAATTAAATGGACATTTATCAAAGGTAAGTTGACAGGTTTAAATGTTAAACGTAAGCATTGTACGACAAGTACAAATAGTTTCTACCTGGAGGTTACATATCCAAATCACTGGATAGATATTTTAATTAACTTCTGCACAATAAAGAACGTTTGCTTCTGAATTATTGAAGAACATTTCCTGAGAGAGGAAGATACAAAATGTCATGCAATATATTTTTAAGTAGTGTTCACATATAAATAAAAATTGAAAATCCTTCTTCCCATAGAACACAGGCAAGGGAGAGACAAATACTGTTTAGAAACATAAACCTTGGGGTCTAGATTTAAAGTTAAATTAAATGAACAACTTAAGAGAGTTCCATCAGACACAGGCTTAATATATGGGTAGAGGGGTTTTCATTACTACATCTCATTTTATTCTTCATATATTGAATTATGATCTAATAACACAAACATGTAGTCACCTCAGGTTCTGAGGGAATTCTGAGAAAGCCTAAAGATGAAGACATACAACAGTCAGTGCTAAACTCAAAAAAAATGCATCTCTGGTGGGAACAAAATAGTTAATACACTTCTCTCATTTCTTAAATTCATCTAATCTTCTTGCCCTACTAACAGTAATTCTTAAGGCTACAAGCTGAGAAACAGAAGCAAACCCACAGGAGCACAACGCTAAGTGCCTTCTCATCAACGCTTCACCTTTCAACCACTGAAGCATTTGGACGCTTAAAATGCTAATAACTAAAAGGTTTTACTCACAGTTAAAACCAGGTTCAATAGTTTTTCCAGCTTCAAGACTGTTTATTGTAATCTGAAAGATGATGTGCAGCAGCAGAAATGATAGACTGGTGAAACACAGAGATTTTAATAACCGTCCTGTATGCCCTAAAAGACAAAATATACATACATAATGTTGGTGAATTTCTAAACATTGCTTAAAGGTTTTCAGTATAAAATCAGTAAAAATACCCCGACCAAGGATGTTTCTACAAGTCAGTTCCACATTACTCATGATTGCCCCTTAAGAGTCAAAATCATAGAAAAAATATACTTAAATTACAGCGTCTTTGAGTACTCTTTAATCACAAAACCCAATGATTGTTATTACTGATATTTCCTTTTACTTTTTTGGATTAAAAAAAAAACCAAAACCATTTCTCAAGTGTCCAGATAGCCATTTTACGTCACTAACAACATCACGATGCTTATCACCACATTACCTGGTACAAAAACAAAATATGGATGATACTTCCAATCTTGAGAAAATAAAAACCTGTTAATCTAATTACTCTTTCCAAAAAAAATTACATGGGAGAGGGGATAACAACACAAAAACCTCAGTTTGGCTCAGTAGTATAGACATACTTTCAAATGAATGCTTTGCTTTGGGCAGACTGCCCTCTTCCTCTTCTTTAGAAGTCTTTGGAAATCATTTTCAGCATACACTGAAGAATCTTGTGCCGGATACACTTGGTCATAGTTCCTCTATGATTTATTGGATATCAATAGCAAAAAGCCAATAGAAAATGTTTGATGAAGGCTTAGAAAATGCCTTATAAATCCTCTAGGAAACACTCAGCTTAATCACAGGCAGCCAAACTTGCAAGGTATGAATAAATAAAGTAAACCATTAGTATTTCAGAAAATATGCATCTTCAAGACTAATTGCTGATAAAAGACATTAAATATCACCCTACCTGACCTATCTGCAGTAAAAATTCTATTTCCAAAGTATTCTATACCTAGATTTTACACCACCCGTTTCATGCATTTGAGGGTCACTTTTTTAATTTACAGATTAAAGAACAGCACTGCTGGCATTCTTACCCAAGGTTACAAATAATGCCAAGGCTATGGAGGGCAGAACTAGCAAAGAACACCTTCGAAATGTTCACTCAACATGGAGCCTGTTTCCTTTACACTTATTCTCCATGTGTCTGTTATGAGCAATTACTAGAAAGAAGACAATGGTTCATATTCTGTATCTACCCAGGAAAACAGCTTTTTGCTTTCTATGTATTATTGTTCAAGCATGTCATCGATGGCCCAAATGGTAGTCTATAAAGCAGAGAATCAGATGAACATGAATCAGCAACTTTAGAAAAAGTTATAGACTATCTCACTCCATTAGTTCTTATGGGATCACTATCTTGGCTGCAAATTTTGAATACCAAATGCCTGTAATGAACTTCCCTACTTTTTTTTTTTTTTTAATAAAGGGATTAAACAATTAAAACAAAATGAAAAATGGCAAAAGCAAGCCTACAAATGAATTTCTGTGATCTGAAAAGGAAGCTACATTCCCTAGATACATGTTTTGCATGACCTATTCACTAGTCTTTACTGGTAAGACATCAGAGTCCACACAGAAAGCAGAAAACCTGGGCTGCAGCACATTAAAAAAAAAAAAAAAAAAGATTTTAAATTCTTTGGATTAGAGGTAATTTTTTGTTCCTCTTCTACAGAAGCTGGCCTGGTGTCCTGGCTTAGGACAACAACTTCTTAGCACTCTAAAAGCACAAATTACAAAATAACTCATATTTTCAAAATCACCAGAAGAATGAATATATGACAAGCTACATGTTATTAAATCATTTGTTAAATGTGATGTCATATGTAATGCAATCCAAGGACTGCTAGCTTTTACAATTTTTTGGCAAGTTTTAATATTTGGTAGTTTGTTCCTGCACTAGCAAATCCCATGCTCGTGGTATTACGAGAGCTGCATATTCAGAATATACCAAAAAATTACGTATCTCAAAGCTGGAGACAAACAGTTTGACAACACAAACTCCATGGACTTAGCAGCTGTGTTAAAATGTACAGATTTTAAAGACAGTCTGGTGATTTCTGAAGTTTTGAGTCACAAAGAGTCATCAGCACTTGGGAGTTAACAATTCAATAGATATCAAGCACTGAATTTTTCATATAGAAGTGGATTTGGAAGTTTTTTGACAGATTTTTTTTTCAGCCAGCCTCCAAAGGAAAAAAAATTGCAATACAATTAGCCAACGCACATTCATTTCCCAAAATGTTTCCACATAAAGAAATAAAAGTATTAAAAATCTTGGGTCCATCTTTCAATATTTCAAATGCCATTTCTCTCTAAAATATATCTCAACTTTAGACTTCATTTTTAGAGCTTGAAAATAAACATATTTAAATTGTAGACTGAATAAAGCATTTCTTTAACAAAGCCTTAACTTTTGCAATCGTCTTCCTTTTAGGAACTGTAGAAAATGTTGAAAATTTATTTCTCGAAATGCTGAAATGTTGAAAAAGATCTCCTTCAGCACAAAGCTAGGGAAAATTTTAAAGGACTATTAACACCTGTGATAATAAATAGCGTCTCAGTGTACTGGTAAATATGGCAGGGGAAATGCACAGCTGGAAGGCAGCTAGCCGTGTTCAGTGCAGGTTACAGCATTTCTCAAGGGCTGCTCCTTTCATGGCCATCGGTGGGACAGGACCACCATCAGATCCTACCGAGCAGGAGCCCTTTGCCTGCACCGCATTCAGCTGTGCCAGCACAAACTAGACACAAGAAATATTTGGAGAAAAGTAAGAAATACTATGCCCCTGATTTCAAGAGTTTTGGAGAGACATCAACAACTTGGGAGAAATGGGAGTGCTAAACATCAGTGAATTACTGGATACATAATTTATGCCAAGGAAGAAGTGACAGATTTGGATAAGGGATGAGTTTCAATTTATAGTGGGGTTTGCATAAACCCATTTGACTGTGTTTTTACTTACATTTTTTTCTTCCTACTGGAAACTTAGTTCTAAATTACACAAAGAAAAAATATTAACTGTATGTGTACAGAACTGAGATGGTGAGAAAAGAGCTGGCTGAAATTAAACACCTGAAATAAAACAGAGCTGCTTACAATGAGGGAGAAAGATTTTTGTTATCCTTCTTTCATTTTTATTTATTTTAATTAACTCACAGTTACAATCCTTTTGCTAAAACATACCTTAACTGTTCTGTTGCCCTAACATGAAAGTCCTTGGGGACATGAATGGAAGCTGACTGTCTCACAGAGAAGGAAATACATATTGTTCAGAAAGCTGCATGGACAAAACAAATACAAGAGAGAACATCACCCAGTCCACACCAGAAATCACAACTCCGATTCCTTCATTTTTGTCTTAGATGTATGAACTCCTGATGTCCATCAAGACCAAAGTAAGAAAAGTCTTCTGGTAAAACACCTGGGTTTGTAGGTTGAGTGCTGGGTTCTGATTTTACTCACACCAGCGTGGTGCTACCAGCTTCAGCAAACTGTGGTGGATGGGAAGGAGAGAGCAGATTTGCCTCAGAACTGGCCTGAAAGACGAAGAAAAGTGGCTTTGCTTTCAGGTACAGTGTGTCATTCCTAATGGCACCCAGCCGCACCAAACCTGGCATGTGGCTTCAGAAACATACCCATGTGTCTCAGAAACACACAGAGAGGTTGCTCCAGCCTCCTTGTCCCTCCAGAAGGCTCCTGGGAAAGGGCTTTCTCCCCTCCAATTAAGCTTGCAGGAAGCTGGTGAGGATGCAAAGGCTTCATTACCCTCTTTCTCTCCAGCCCAGCTGCAACCCTAAACTAGACTCAAGAGGGCCAAAAGCTTTTCACACATGGCAGAGGAATCCATTTCTTATTTTTCAAAGGTAATGCAGCCAAGAGCCGGATTAGTGATGGCATGTCCCCCCCAGCCACAGGCATGTAACCTCAGTACAACTAACTATTTGAATGTGTCCGACTAGGACTGCTGCCTTCAACAAACACATGCACCTCTTGACTGCCTACATCATGATTGTATGCAAAGGTGGAGCCTGCTGCTCACATCGTTTCCAATGCAGAAAAACAGTACATTCATGTTTAGACAGGCAGTCCTGGGATCTTTTCTGCTACCCCTTTCCCTAAAACAGCAAAGTATGACAGAATTCCATTTTTTTGTACACCTGGAACTTCATAAGAGCTTCTTCCAAAACAGTGTGCTAATAGGACACTGAATAACTGAATGGCCAGTCATCACTGAGACCTGCTTTAAAATCACATATATATGCTTTTACAAAATAATCTGTCCAAGAGCCTTAGACTATTGTAAAGAGATGATTCTATCATATCGTATCATATCATATGATACCATACCATACCATACCATACCATACCATACCATACCATATTTTCAATTGCTTGCAAGGTGCATTTTTATTCCACACATTCTTTTTTTCTCTTTCTGATCTATTGGATGGGGCAGAACAAAAAATTGGTTGAGGCTCTAACAAAGTTAATAATACTGCTAACAATTTATCCTGATTTTTCAGTAAGCAGTACTAAGCATCTATATGCAGAAGGTGATAAGTTCAAAGAGTGAGTATCCATTCTGCATGCCATAATGATATCAGGATTGGGAAAATAGAAGACGAAAATAACAGACTCTGAAAATTAATGTAAGACCTTTTACTATTCCAACAGAGTAATTCCTTCATCATGATCATATGTATGCTGCATGGTTTCACCTAAGGAGTGTTTGGGTGTCTTATTTAAAGCTTTCATTACTTTCCACTGGGATTTTTTTTTTTACAGGTAACCTTAGTGTTGCATTTTCTGAAGTCAGTTGGGTTTTGGATAGTTCTAACATCACTTCAGCCACACATTGTACTTCAAACTGCTGCAACACTTTTAATTCTACTTCAACAGTTTTGCTTGGGATTTTTTTTACACCAGTTTTTATTCAGATCACAGCAGATGAAATAACAAAGCACAAGTCATTTTTCACACAGTCTGATAGAATACAGTGAGTGATAAATATTAATGTTCATTTATCTCCTGAACTAGTGACATTTCAGTTAATAAAGATACTCTATCACAGCAATTCAGAATTTATTTTTTAATAAACCTCTTCATCAGTAAGTGACAAACATAAAACTAAAGAGCTCTGGGGATGAGGCTTGGCTGCAGTAAACTTCTGCAGCACAGACAGGCTCAGTCCCACAGAATTTGTTCCAGCTAGAAATCTTAAAATCTTAACTTCTTCATTTTCCATCAGGAAACCTAGCATCACCTAGGAATCTAGCTGGAACCAGGCTCCTGAGACTCTAATCCCCTGCTCCATGGTTCCAAATTGGAGTCTGTCAACATCATCTATACTGTAGATCGGGGAAGCTGGAGGTGGGAAGCTAAGAAAACATTTACTTCAAAATATCTGTCCTTTGGAAAAATCTGGAAGTTTGGGGGTCATATGATCTGCAAGAAAAAAAAAAATCAAGACATCATAATTTCCCAAATAAAAGAAATACCACCTTTGGTCAGTTTTAAGTGCCTCAAGATATCATAACTAAGTCAGTGAGATAAATGCAAGAAAAGAGTTCTGCTTTGAAGTTGGCATCCGCCAAAGTTTCAGAGGTAATAAAAAATACTTGGTTCCCGCTGACCATCAGAAAAATGTCATCATTGACTCCAGCACAACAATCTGCCACTTTGGCCACAAGTGTCAAACACAGATTCATACATTTAAATGTAAACACAGATGCAAGTTTATAAGCATGAAATAAGCGCTGATATATTCATCTTCCATTTGACAGGAAAACCTTGTATTTCAGTATGGGCAGTCAGCAACACTGAAGAAAATGGGCCACTCCCCTTTCCTGAATTCATCAGTACTATTGTACAGTAACGGACACTTAACACAGCAGGACACCTCCCAATGACCGTGGAAGACGACGAGTGTTCAAATACGTGTTCTAAATCCAGCTGAGATTTTCAGTGATGACTACAGGGTTAAACTTGCAAGGCACAAAGCAGTTTAGCCCTGTCCAAGAAAGCACTTAAGCACATGCATATCTTTGAGCACATGAACAGGGACTGAAGGGCTCTCAAAGTTGCATAAAAGGTTCATAAAGTAAGACTGACTGCTACACTGCTAGGGTATTGATACTCGATGGGATCCAGCCTTAAAGCACACAGCTTGCAAGTCAGTGGAAGTCAAACCCTTTCAGATACCTCTACAACCATCCACTGTTAACATCAGTGCTCTACAGAGGCTAATTTTCTCTATTTCTCCTTAAGGTTACCATGTGTACTTATGTCCAGGTGTGCAGGGTAGGCATAATCTCCGTGTTTTCAACTCTCCTCTTCCTTGTGAACTTTTGGAGGTGCAGAGAGGCAGTACCCTTCAGTTTCAGGTTCCGTAAGAATGATGCTAAGTGTTTGCTAGTTCTACTTATATCTATTATTAGGCAATCTTTCCCAGATGTAAAATATCTGTAGTACTTCTACATGCACAGTACAGCTATGCTTAGAGGTTTGGCCTCTTGAGTGCTGAAATGCAATGGGACAAAGTTATGAATAAAGGTGAGAGGGTGGCAACCATTTGGAAGGACTATACTAAGAATAAAATTTGATAATGTGCCTTGTACACTGTATATTGTGCAATGGCAAGCCACTGATCCACTAAGTAAAGTAACTGCATACCAGCTGCTGTTCACTAAGTCTCACATGTACATCTTAAGTAGACTCCAAAAAGATAATGCTTAAATCATCCTCAAGCTGCTAGGAATTATTTTAATGGTTAAAAAAGTGCCATCATTTTCTACCCAAAATAAAAAAAACACCTTACTTCCTCCTTTACTGAAAGTGCTGCCATCCTTCCACTGCACAGTAAGCATAGTTATCGGTACATCTATATTTAGCTGAATAGAAAATGCATTTTTTTTTTCCCCAAAGAGTATCTTATATTTCAACATCATCTTCTACCCAGAGGACCTGAGCTTACTAGAGCCTTAAACAATGCACAGGCATCACCACTGCAAAAATACAAACCCACTTGTTTCACTCGCTGGATTTCCAGCAGCAAGACAAAAAAAGAGCACTACTAACTAATGCCATGGTCTACTCTGTACCTGCCCAGGCCCGAGCCTTAAAATGCGTATCCGCAAACTACAGCTCAAGATTTCATGCTATTATTTTTAGCTGTCTTTAAAGTTATGTGCTCAAGCAGCCACAGTGAAACCCAGACCAGAGAAGCTCAAGATTTCAGATTCAGAATTTCCAACAAAAGTTTCCTAGTGTTTGAACAGTTTTGTCCATGCTTTCCTGAACATGCCCATTATTCCCTTATGTAGCCAAATGTCACAATCTACAACTGTGCCCAGTACAAAAATTTTCTAATAAATTTACAAAAGGCATGATTCCTTAATTTCAAGCAACTTTTTTGTACTATAATGTATTCCTTTGCATTTCAAATTACATTATTTCTTAGATGATAAAACCACAAGAATTTGTAACAGTTTATCACAAAATATGTAATTACCTAAAAGTTTTACATTACTTTTTAAAGCAAAATAAGACACATTGTTCCAAGCTGTGTATCTGCATCTAAAAGACAGGTTCGTTTATACCCTTTCATATAGTTGTGTGTTTCCTTACATTTGTCTTTCTGTTTCTGACTTTTTTAAAAACACTATAGAGCCCTAAGAAGGAAAAAAAGACAGTTTAGAGATAGACACTTACATTGCAGGAATGCCAACCAGACTTGAGTAAACACAGTCAAAAATGTTATGTGTAATTTAAAAAAAAAACTAGAAATGAAAACATAAAAAGTCCTGCATAGGATAATAAATGCCTACTTGCTCTAGCTTCTTGCAGGATTTCCTGTTTTTCCTAGAAGTTTTCGTGCCCAGAATACTACTAGAACGGAGCTGTATCCTCTGCATCAATAGACAATACCATCGTTCAAGCTAGTCATAATCTCTGACTCGCAAGTTTACACAGGCAATTTACCCATTTTGTTAACAAAATATTTTGTCAGACAAGACTCAGGACTCAACCATTCATTTTTTTTCCAGATGATACTCATAAGCTTTCAAAGCAAACAACAGCTACTTGATGTCTGCTTCTTAATTTGACAGGTGACTGTACCAAGCTAAATACAGGAAATAAATATCATCTCAGATACTAGTGCATGCAAACGCTCAGCAATTTTAAGCCAGAGCTGTTCTTTCACAAGAGGATCTGAGGCTTTTATACAGAGTTCCAGTTACTTCCCTTGAGGAACCAGACTCTCCATGTTTGCTACTAACAGATAATATTTATTTTGAATTCAAATTAATTCATCCATTATTATCTGTTAGAACCGGTGCTTGCAATTACTTTCTTCATTCCTCTGTCACAGTCATAAAAAGCATGTAACTCTATCCAGTACTATGCTCCTGCAACAACAGAGGGTCCAAACAACTCCCAAGTAACGGATGCACACAACAGCAGCTCATGTGCTACAGAGCTGAAACACATTTTTTAAAAATCTGTATTTACTAGGAGGTAAATAATTTTCTCCCTTCAATACCTACCCACGTATGTTCATAAGCAGCAAACAAACTTGATGTGAGACAGAGTGAGAAGGGAAGGCTGGAAGGCTGTGTAAATAAGACTAATACAGCTATGGCAAACTGAACCCTACACCATGATATTTTCACAAAAGAGTAAGTGTGCATAAATATGTGTACTGAACTCGCAGTGGAAGCTGTGCTATGAATTTCTAGCCTTGTCAAAAGTTTGCCAAGAAGCTCTAGAGGTTGCTTCAGCTCAGGCAGAAGAGTTTAACATCTTTCTGAAGAGTTTGCATTAGTATCTCCAGCACAACATAATGCAGCTCGTGACCCAGTTGTAGAGTCCCTGAGCTGAACTGCACTGGCGTTTCAACTTCAACCTTCCATTCTGAAAATGCAAATGACCTGAACTGTTACGCCCTCCTGTATACACAGAGCTGAAGTAATCTACGCAAGGGCATAGCTTTGTTCCCCTTCATCAGAGGTGCTTAGGGAAGTAGAAAGACAAGATGGAAAAGCAAATTATTTATGGAAGAAATCTGGTTCTAAAAGTTTCCTGGTGTTTGAAGAACATACTACGATGTTAGTATGCCACACGGACATGAAACTTTCTTCTTTCTGAAAAAAATATTATTACTTTCAAAAAAACAATTCCAGTGGGCAAATGGTAGAGGACCACATAGCTTCCTATAAACATTAGTAGTATCCTTTCACCAAAATTAGGTGGTTTTCTAAAGAAATTAAAATACAGACTTTGCAAGACAACTATGTTGTATATTCTGTAAAATTCTGTAGATAAATAGGTTACAGGAAGTCAGAGAACTACAGACCAATAAAACTGACTTGCACACTTGGCAAACTGGTGAAAACTGTAACACAGCTGAGAATTAGACGGTTAGGTAAGGACCATACACTGAGGAGGAGTCCAGGTAGTTACCACAGAAGATGGTTATGCCTAGCAGATCTTAGAAATCTTCATGGAAACCACAGAATATGTGTATAAGGATATTTTAGATGACACGACCAACTTAATTTTTGATAAACTTCTGGTGAGTATTTCAGAAGAGCAAACTTCTGTCAAAGGCTTTACGGGAAATGATCTGTCATGGGAATGGAGGACACATCATCTTGGGAAACGTCAGCTCTGGCTGATGGTAACTTTTGATTACAAGAGGTTCAGAACAGAAATACTTCTTTTTCCATATTAATGAAATAATTAATCTTATTTGCTACATTCTTCCTAGTACTCCTATTATGTGTGGAATTAAATGGATGTAGATGTACTGCTTTTGGCTGGGATAGCATTCATTTTCCTCATAGCAGCTTGTATGGGGCTATGTTTTAGATTTGTGAGGAAAACAGTGTTGGTAACAAACTGATGTTTTAGTTATTGCTGAGCAGTGCTTACACAGAGTCACGGCCTTTTCTGCTTCTCACCCCACCCCACCAGCGAGTAGGCTGGGGGTGCACAAGAAGCTGAGAGGGGACACAGCTGAGGGGAGCTGTGAGAGGGGACAGCTGACCCCAACTGACCAAAGGGATATTCCATACCACATGATGTCATGCTCAGCATGTAAAGCTGGGGGAAGAAGAAGGAAGGATGGGACATTCAGAGCGATGGCGTTTTTCTTCTCAAGTAACTGTTATGCACGATGGAGCCCTGCTTTCCTGGAGATGGCTGAACGCCTGCCTGCAGATGAGAAGTAGTGAATAAATTCCTTGTTTTGCTTTGCTTGTGCACGTGGCTTTTGCCCCACCCATTAAACTGTCTTTATCTCAACCCATGAGTTTTCTCACTTTTACCCTTCTGATTTCTCTCCCATCCCAGCAGGGGCAAGTGAGCAAGTGGCTGGCTGGTGCTTAACTGCTTATCAGGGTTAAACCACGACAGTAGACTATATACATGAAATCTGGACATCAAGGAAGGCATCTATGCTTGCAGAAACATGAGATTTCTGCAGGAGAAGAAATCACAGTGTTTCTCAATATTGGAAAAAAAGGCTTACACTAAGGAAGAGTGGTGCTTAGTGAAATGCTCAATTCCTAATGACACCACTAGTGTTTTCTTGCGAATGGTATGCAAAAGCCATTCACTGGACCATCCTGCAAACCAAGCAGAGAACAAGTACATCTGTATTACCACTATTACATGAATTTCGTGTGTGCGTACACAACAGTTCTCCCCTCTTAATCTCTCTGTATGTAAAAACACAGCTGTAATATTACCTATCATGTTCTAGGTAGATCAGAAAAAGGAATTTTGCACAAATAATCCATTACTTTGAACTCCAAAATGTTTACCACAAAGTTTCCTTGATAAGCCTACAGGTCAAGACCATAAATGAACCATCACATTTCCATATGAAGATACCTGTTATATTTTTTGGACTATAACAGCAGAGAGAAGCAAACAGTTAATTTTTACCCGATTACACGCATCTTGTGTTTTGCATAGTGCAAAAAGGTGGCCAACATTACAGTAAGTCGAGCCCATGCTAGAAAGGTGCCTTTCAGATAAGTGTGTAGCTGAGTAATGAATAAACAGTGATGCCTTTCCTTCCTAGGATGGTTGCTACCATGGGCAAGGCATTTTTGGTGGCAGCAGTCCAAATACTTACAGCCTAACAGATAGAATTCATACACTCTGAAATCTTAAATTGGTTCTGTGAACAAAATGAATGGTTGATACAATGAACACAAGTAAGGAAAGGCTGAGTTGCACATTAGTACACAAATCTGGGAGGAAGAAATTTACTGACTATGTTTTAATTATCCGGATTTAACAAGTCCAAGACTAGAAGGGAGAAAATTTCCCTCTGAATTTGCAGAATTATTTTTAAGCAGCTGGAAAAAGTTCCATTTCTGATGAAACAAAAACTTGTGAAAAGGAAACTAAAAAGAGTGAGATCTCAAGGGAAAAAGAAAAAAAAAAAAAAAAACAACAGTGGAACTGACTAGTAATCTGGAATCTCCATCATCCTTCAGCCCACTGTTAAAATATTAGAAACTGTGAACATAAAAGAAGCCAAGAATGTCTGTATCTACATTGGTACAAACCAAAAGTCCATTCTCACCAGTAATCAGTAGCGGCCATAAGCAGAAGTCTAGGGAAGCATACAAGAAGATTAATACTCCCTCGAAGCCTCTAATCTTTTTCAGATTGTTTGAATGAGATCTGTTTGGTAAATTTCTCCTCCATGAACTTTCTCAGCCTCACCCTCAGCCATGCAAATTTCCAGCATACACAACATCCTGCAGCAGGAACTGCCACAGGTCAACTGCTCACTGTATGAACAACATCCTTTTGCTTGTTCCCAGCTCTCACATTATGAGAAAAAGAGAACTGGTCACTATCCATCCTTTCCCCATCGCTCATTATTTTGTAAATCTCAACCACACAGACTTTCACTTGCATCTTTTCCCAGCTAGAGCCCTAGCACACTCTAGCTGTTCCTCAGACACTGCTGCATGTACTTTAGTTATCCCCATCAGCCACCTCTGAACACTTTTCCAGTTCTATTACATTCCCTTTAGGGTAGGGCACCACTACCGCTACAAAATACAGACATATCATGGCTTTATACAGCAGTACAATGCTGTTCCGTTTCATTCTCTGTTTTGTTCCTTTACATTCACATTTCTTTTTTCAACCTCTGCTGAGGCTCTGAACTAATATTTCCATGCCTGCATTTATCACAAGCCCTGGATTGCATTCCTAAGGGGCAATGTCAGCTCAGTGACCACTGTTTTATCTGTGATTATTTTTCTTTTAAACTTTACCTTTATATACACTTGTCCCACACAAACTCAAGTGGGGTAAAAGGAACCCAGTGCATTCACTGACTGAAGGGATCATCTTTTTTTCCTCAGAGGTGCAGCTGAATGTATAACGGTTACCAGCTGCATGCCCTTTAAAACACGTGGTATTTGCTCGGAAAATCCACCGGTCTCCACTACAGGAAATACCCTTCAAAATTCTTCTGTCACATCAGACACTTTATAAGACTGTAAGTTTTATCTGCTTGCTTCTGAATAAATAAATTCTCTCAAAACACAATTTATCTATTCTAGTGCCTGGAACCTATAGTAAGGAAGATTGCCTAACACTGAATCAAGTTTGTCATAGACCAACTTATTTCATCCACACATCAAAAACTACATGAGGGAAAGTATGTGCAGTCTTCAAAGATAAATACTTGGGTTCTTTTCCGTAGCCCTGTGGGATTTTATCAAGGTTTTTCAAAATAGTTATATTTCTCCATTAAGAATAACCAATTACTAAGCATTCACTTCAAGACGTTGGCTGAGTAATGCTCACGTCCAACTAGATCTAATATATCTGGCATTTTGTCCTCTGGGGTAGACATAAAAGGATCAGTAGTTTCATTCTTTCACGTACAGCAAAAATTATGGGGATCCTACAGCCAAATGTAGTAAAACTGCTTCAACACTGAAGCTGAATTTGGCATCTATGCTCGGCACACATGTAGTCCAATTGTTGTCCAAGCAGCGTTTCAGGATCCAAGAGGCCTCTGGAGTGGTATATGAGACATCGCTGCGATTCAGCTGGGATTTCTCACACATCTGCCTTTCTGGTAGAAGGATTTGGAATCATCCCCCGGACAACAGTAGGGCTGGTGGGACAACAACCTCAGACCACTCTTGCAAGAAGCACTAGGGACTGGAATAGAGGACCACGCTCTTCACACCTCTTCTTGTGGATGCTTGTTAGAAAGTGTTGCTGCTTGAGCACTTTGAAATACTTTTCCCTGTGGCAGCGGATCTAGGTGTGGAACAAGAAAGCCCATATATGCAGAGAGTAACAATATGGAAATGGTATGTAAGATGATGGATCAGAATATACGTACTACCATGTTTTGCAGGGTATGTTTTTAACATTCTGCAAAGCAAGGAAGTGCAACAGAATAGCTCGCTGTTTTCATGGCCTGGATTTTTAAATGATTACTGATATTGCCTTTCCAGACACACACACACACACACACACACACACAACCCCAAACAAAAAACAAAACACAAACAACAAAGGGAACGTTGAGAAGCATAAAGGGTGGAGATTATGGAGGATATGAGGGATGAAGGTATTCCTGTGCTTTTTACAACTAAATAAAAGTAGTGTCTCAGTTCTTTACCATGGAGTGTGAGCTACAAGTCTCGATCTGAAGAAAGTACCAGAAAACTTAACTCTACCATTCTCCAAGACTGTGCAGGAAGAGGAGCTAAGTATACCTTTAAAGACTACCTAGCTGTTTTCGATCACCCAGAAGGTTTTACAACAGTCAAAGAGACTTCGACACTGTAAAATATCAGCTCGAAGTGCCCCGAAGAGCCCTGTGATCCTGCGCTTTGCGCCCTTTGATGAATGTTGAAGGGCACTAGAGGTTTCAGGCACAGCCTTCAAAAGTCTCTGAGAGCCTGAGCTTGGCTGCACAGAATATATCTCTCTCCTATCTCTGCAATTCTAAAAAGACAAGCAATTGAGGAAGAATTAATTTGGATCTGTCATACCTGAGATTCAAGTGTGGAAGACAAGAAGAAAATGCTTGTTTGGCTATATGATCTCTGAATGTCATCTAAGTCACTGACATCACTGAAGTAGCGCAGTGCCTAATCTGCAGTCAGCATAATCTCATTATCATGACTATTGTTATGACTATTCTGGAAAAATGCAATAAAAAATTGCCTGAAAGATATTAATACAAGTTTTTTATGATTAAGAGAGAATGAGTACATTTCTAACATGAAAGAAATTGAAACATACATGTTCACTTGCATATAGATTGACTATTACGTTTGGGTAACCCCCAAAATATTACTATGAAATAAGAAACAAAGCTTGCTTTTGAAATTATTATGGAGACAAGCATCAACATACTTCAGTTTAGCAGTATGTACGTAGATACATACATGTGGTGTACATATGGAAGTACACAATACATACTGGCCACATAAATATATGCTAAGCAGACAATCTCTTCTCTGCTCTCAGCACAGTTAATAGTCTCACCTGCACGCTGAGAGGCAACAGTATGCAAGATCTATTTTGTCGTCTAAATTCAGCCTTATAAGAAAACATTTGTGCTTCAACAGTTCCAGCATATGCCATGCTGGACATTGGGAAAGGAAAGATTATGCCTTGTACAGCATTATCTCTATACCAAAACCAGAACCCAATGTAAATGTCATCTGGCTATGTTTCATGTTAATATACATAACATAAAACCACTTTAAAATTTAGTCTTATTTTAAAATGATTTGCTGGTTTCCATTTTCTCGTACATAATACTTTGCTACTTGTCTGTAAAACTACAGTAGAACTATGTAATTTACGAAGAAGCAATTATGATTCCAACATGGTGTGTTACTTAGTGTATGATAGAGTGAAGTGTCAAAAAAAATAATCAAACTTCTGTGAATTTTGTAGGCTTATTACAATTCAAAAAGTATTTAACTATGAAGTCCAATAATGAAGGAAAAATGTGTATTTGATGTTATACTCCAGCATCTTAACTAAAACACTGGAGTCCAGTGTTAAAACAAAAAATAGCCCTACGTCTTACAAATATATACTCCTGCTATAAAACACATCTGTATTCAGTACAGAGTCAGTAGCCTAAGCTATTTTCCAGTCAGACGAATTCAGACCTTTTCTTAGTCTACAACATACTAAAAATATTTAATATGAAGCGATGTTCACAAAGCTCACAAAAGTGGAAGTCTGATTCTATTTTTGATTGCCAGCGTTTAATAATTCAGGCTGAAATTCAAGTTGCTAAAGGAACTTTTACCACACTTGGCAAGAGGAATGAAATGCCACTGTTCAGCTCAAGAAATCAAAAATACAATTATTTAGTTTGAACTTACCAAAGCTTAGGTATTTTCTTTGTAATTTTTTCAACATAGCTAAGCGAAGAATTTCCACTTCGGCAAATATCAACGTTTCCTCACAAAAAAAAAGCCTGATTTTGTTGCAACACATATTCCTCCTTTTAAAGTACATCCAAATCAATAACAGTTCACCGGGAATCTTTCATAGAAAGTTATGAAATCACGGAAAGAGAAAGGATGTTGGAGAAGGAACAGCAACAACGCAGCATTAGCGAGCATCCTCTGAAGTGTTAGTGACACTTTAAAGCAGTGCTAAATTGGCTGTTTTCATACAAGCGTGGAATTTGTGTAACAGATGACAGCAAGGGCTGCTACAAAGGTCTCAGGGTCATTTGCTGGGAATAACCTCTGGAGCACATTCAGGGCTTTTTGCCACATTTAAGTGATGCAGCCTTGCAAACACCTGCTAATATAACCATGTTTGTGTTTATACACCACCACAGCAACATTTGATCTCTCTGTATAATAGAGAGCCCTCTCCATAATGTATGTCTGAGTACGCTCCTGTGTGCACCATTAACATCGCTTTCAGTTCATGCTGTCCCGCACCTAAAACCAGGGGCATTAAAAACTAAATAAACCCCCAGTTTGGCCCCATTGCAAAACCACTGCACCGGGCACCCCGGCAGGGAGACGCGCAACCCCCGCCTGCCGCCCCCACTGCCCAGCACTGGGGGAGATGGACCAGACCAGCCTGGTCTGCCTGGGCGTCCCGTGCCAGCCCCTGAAAGCTGGGCTCTGCTCCGCTGTTGACATAAGCTGAGTTTCCAGCAGCGCAATAGGGATATTTCACTCCCTGACCCTCCACTGACGCCCAACACAAATACTGGGAGCACGACACCCTGCCATGACAGTAGTTGAACAGCTCTCTGGGTTTCTGCTCTCCTCGGATGGAGGGAGAAGCAGTACTCTCCTTTATTATTATACCATGTCTCCTTGTGTATGTCAACTGTTCCTTAGTTACAGAGAACTGTACTCTTTCCAGACAAGTGTAATGAATCTTCAGAAAAGGAGTAAATTTTATTTATTTTTTTTAAGCATTTTAAAGAAACTCCCAGAAGGAATTAACGTTTTTATTTACAGCCTTGTCTGCTCAGATGTGAACACATTTTTATGTAGCCACCTCATGGTAGCATATCCTAGCCATCTTGTAATGAAATTATTGTGAACATATCAGCAAGACATGATCCACATATTTAAGTCATTACAGCGAACTTTGGCATGGATCAAAGTACATTAGTTATTTTAATTACAGCTGAGTCAATCTCCATTAGGTATGATTAACATTTGGCCTTTCTTTTCTCTGCCTTGAAGCTAAAGGACCCTCCTTTAAAGTTCAAGATTAAACTCATGTTTTTGAGGTTTACATAATTATTACAACTCTGGCTCAACCTTCACACAACCATTATCTCTTGTTTAGGTAAAATAAAAAGAAATCTAGAACAAGACAGAAAATAGTTTGACCAATATTTGTTTCTTAGACCAAGTTAATACCTAATTACTAACGCACGGAGGATAACAGATTAAGGAACATAGTTAAAAGTTCTCATTTGCAGTATTCTGAAGATGACATTTTTAGACACGCAAAGACTTCTACAGAGACTTTTGCAGACAATACTGACAAGAACTACAGATGTGTTGCAAGATGTCACAGAGGTGATGCACCTCAACCGGCAATCCTCTACAAATACTGCAAGCTCTACGGGACCTTTAAGAATGCACAGATGGAGGTTGAGAAAAAGAACTAGAAGAATTGCAATGACAATACTGGTCTCATTTAGTCACTTCAGTCCTCCAGAATATTTTTAATGAGTGTTTTGGTGATCACATTTACTTGCCAGGATGCCGTCAAACAACTTTAAGCTTTCTTTCACTGCTCCTGATAGTAAGACAGTGATGTGAAATCATATACAAAAAGGGAGCACCTCACTTCAGGGAAAAACAGGCTCACAAGGTGCCTGACAAGAGGACGCCTAACCCCCAGCAGGGCTGCTGGGCAAGGCATCCCACCCACTGCCAGTGCTCAGGCACCTCCTCTGGGACACTGCGGCATTCATCACTCTGGTAGCAACATGTTCGTGTTGAATGGCAACTCAGCCTCACCTTCCTCCCTCATTTAAGGGGATTCAGATCCCATTGCCCAGTGCACCACCACCAGAGGCTGCTGGCTGATCCTGCCCAGACCCTGGGGTCTGCTCAGCTCCAACAGGCGTTACACAACGGTCAGATGAACTGCACGGTCCTTGATCACAGCTCTCCTCACTTTCCCATGCCATAACCACTAACCCAAGTACTGCATCCTGGCATTGTCTTTGGACCTACCAGCTCTTGCCCTTGGGGAGCACAGACTAAGGGACATCAATCTATATTTTTCAATGTCCACAGCACTGATACCAGACAATTCAGCCTTGCCAAGGTAAATTGGGGAATGTTGCTGGAGATAGCTCACATATTTTGAATTTGAGACACTTGAGGTTAGCTGGCAGGTGGTCAGAGATTTTGAGGAGCCAGTGTTTTTATTTGGACATCTAAAATGGAGCTTAGGCAGCACTAAGCATCTAATTGCTCCTGCAATTCCACCTTCTCACCCCAAACTGCTTCAGAAATGCCTTGACCCAATAGTGATCTTTCACACAATTCCTTTCACAGCTACGCTTATCTATGGGTACAGTTCTAACGCACAAACTCTTCTATGAATCATTTAGTCCTGCGGTAGCTTAGAAATTTCTAGAGCTGATATCTGGACAAAGGGAGGGGGGTAAGAAGGAAGTTATTCCATGTTTTGAAAAATATTCAGTAATCTTTATCTACCACTTGCCTCTCAATCACTCCCACTCCCCTAAATTTTTTCCTAAAGACTTACAAAAGCTACTCAGGGAACAGAGACAGTTCCACATGATTAGCATAATCATTCAAAAGAGCCCCAAAGTAAATAATGAGTGACAAGCCACAAAGCTGAATTCTGAATTCTGAAAGTGATCAGCAGCTTTCAGGGACATTTACCAATGCTATCACTGCTTCTCTTCCAAATAAAAACATGTTTAGTACAATACATGTGTAGGTCCTCACAAGCACATAGGATAAATATGCGTAAGACTCCAGTAATCAGGAAAGGTCCTCTGAAGCATTTAGATTCTGGATTTTTGAAAGTTTAAAAAACATTATTCTTCCTTTAATAACTTCTGTACCTCTTGAATGGATATTTACAGATACCATGAACTTTCTTACTGTAGTATCACAGTCAGTATAGTAACTGATGTGTTACCATAACTGTAACTGTAGGATTGAATGCATTTTAAAGGGACCCCAAGACTGACAGCCTGTGGAAGCACAGAAGAAGAGACTTAGCAAAGCTCTGGCTGGTGCAAATGTACTACCAGACACATAAGAGGGTATATGAAGTAACCTGACATGGTGCTGGTAAAAGTTACTAATGTTAACAGTTTAAAGAGCGTCAGTACAGAAGTAGACTGTGAAAAGATTCAAGGAATGCACCAGTTCACTGCAGAAGTTGTATTTCAGGTTCAAGGATTGCTAAGACAAAGAGGAAAAACTGCCATGCCCATGTATGTGTGCTTACATCCTCCATCCCCCAAATTCCAGCAGAATTAATGTAAAGGAAGGAGGAATAACCAAACTGCAGGTGAGGACTCTAAGTCAGTTTATGATAGGTGAATTAAGTAATAGAAACAGGTTCTGAATAAAACCACAGTATTTAAAGAAAATATAAGGAAGGTAAAAACAGATCTGTGCCATACAGAAGAAATGATATGGTAAATAAAAAGGACCCTTTTTATACCTGGAAATTACAGGCTACTGAATGCAGGAGAAGAGAAACATTCTGGAATTTGAAATATGCTTAAAAGACCTAAAAACCAGAACATGTGTTGTCTGCCATCCAAAATTACTTTGAAGAGATGACAGACAATTAAGGGAAACTTTGAGTCATCATCCAGTGTTGCTTGCTTAACCATACAGAAAGACTGAGACATAACACTACCTTATTTTCTACAAGTACAATGCTTTTTCTGTTACTGAAATCTGTGATTTTCTGAAAGAGAAAACCTCCACACTCTGTAAAATCCGAATACTGTAAATGAAACATAAGGTACTGGGTTAGGAAACCAGCCAGCCCATCTACACTGAAGCACCTGAATATATTAATTTGAGATTTAAGAGACACGGCTCTTCCAAAAAAGAATTGCTATCTAAATGTGAAGGGTGAACGCTTGAGCTGGTGTGAATCAACGGTCCTCCACTGAAGTCAACTGAACTATGCCGTTCAAAGAGGCTGAGGATCAATGCTCTGTTTAACATAAACAAGTATTAGGCAAACATTCCCAATTTTCTGCTGAAATTTTACATGCCAGTCAGATTGCATTTCTCACCTCCAATTCAAGAGTATAAATGAAATGGCTCTGTACTACTTTCTGTTGGTTACCTGAAGGCAACATTTGGCAGAAGGAAGCCTTCTGCAAACATCCAACGTGGGCTTAAAAATATTGTTGCTTTTCTACTGACAAAACTGATTTATCTTTAGCTACCAGATGGACTCAGGAAAGATGGAGGAATTCTGTAATGGAGATGGAATGCCCTATTTTATGTCTGTCTCATTGCCACTCTGTACGCTCCTTTGCTCTGAATTCAATTGGATTAGAAAAACGAGGGGGAAACTTTCACAAAAAAAAATATTTTTAAGAGTTTGTTTGGTTTTATTTGCAGAGAAGTGTTTCAGTCAGCCTGTCTTTAAACTCCAGGGCATTCAGATAAGCAAGACACTAACTAGGAAAATAGTTTTAAAAGCTAATACCAGATTTGTAACTTCAACAACATCCTTCCTTTTGGAGTTCTAACAGCCTTGCATTCAGCCCTAGAGGAGGTTCATATTGCCACTGGTTAGAAGAATAGCAAAGCACCTGAACAGCTTGGGAAGCAGGAATGGTCCCCATTATCCATCACCAAACATCACCCAAGGGTCAGGTTTTGAATTGCACAGGTCCAGTCTTGGCAAAATAACTAACGTGTCCAGGAGCACTAATGATCTAGCTTCTACCAGCAAATCTACTAATTAAAAAAATATAAAACCCACAACTATCTTATTTTACTGCCATGCAATAACTACTTAAGGTATTAAACAAAATGTACAAAGTCCTGCCAACACAAGCAGCAGGAAAGCAGTGCAGAAAGATGGACTCTGAATCTCTGATCCACAAAATGACCGTGGCAGACAGGTGGGCACCCTGGAACAAGCAAGTCCCTCAACAGGGCAGGAGAGGAGAAAGGATAACTCAACTGTATGCTGCTGGTGAGAGCTGACAGTTGCTCTCAATTAACCCTTTCTTTCCAAGAGTTTAGGCATGGCACCTCTGAAAATCTGCCCTTTTCGACTAGCTGAATGCAAGGACAAAAACACAGTGGGTACACATTTTTAAAGTAGTATAGTTCCCAGATATTTAGCAACCCTCTTTCTTCTTCATTAGATGTGTCTTTATCCTTGGCTGCCTGCTATGTTTACAAGCTTTCCTTTCACATTTCCTGTAATGTTCATCACAGTAAAGTAACTACAAGGTTCTTTCTTATTCACTGCCTCCCTTGTGAGCCGAAACAGTTTTAACCATTTTTTAACTGGAGACAACCTTAGACTTGGTATTGCTGAGAGTCACCTAGGTACGGCACACACATCTGAGCAGGTCACTGACTTCTGATATGGTGTTTGTCCTTCTGCTTCCTATCCCACTCTCCGTCCCTCCTACTTGAAAGGCAGCAGCTTGGAGCTTTGAATATGCCTTTGTGTGTGCAGGCTCCCCGCCTAAGGAAGCAGCATCAGTTTCATCTGAGGTTTCAAGGCATTATACTGTGAATAACAGCACAGTTGAAAATGCACTGTGGTGTTCTACCATTAGACACACAAAAAAAAAGCAACCAAACCCTGCGGCAGAATATAACAAGGTAGACTTTGGCTTTTAGTTTCTATCCTGGGATGGGTGTCGCTGCACAGTCAACATTCAAACCTAGGAGAGTCACGATGAATACAGAAACACAGCACTGGATTGTCTTCAGAAAAATTAGTGCAGAGCTGGTTTGATTTTGCTCTACTTTTCCATAGAGAAGGAAAAAAAAGAGGGGGCGTGGGTGTGAAGGGGGGTGACCTTTGCAAAGTTTTCAAGAAAACTATCATGGAATTAGCTGAGGTATTGTTTGCAAAAGGGCTGAAGTAACTGTCCAGGTTATAGGATGCTATATCATCTGTCAGGTTCAGACTAGAACTGATTTCAGTCAGTTTGATGTCTACCCTCCAGAGCCACTTTTACATATCTCTTAAAGCACCAACTACCTCATAGGATTTTCCTCTGCTTAAAATCCATGAAAAACTTTTTCAGACACTACTGTTATTTTCTGTACTACTGAAACACATAAGTATCTTAAAGCACTTAAAAGTAGATTAATTGGTCAGGCCTGCTTAATTTATGAATAATAATCATGGGTTTGGTCTCTGGATGAGAGACTGATTTTCATTTTTGTCATCTGTTGGACATCATTTGTTTGAGTTGGCTATAATGTGCTAGAAGTGTGACTCATACCCTGAGAGCCAGAGTCTCCATAGAGTTAAGTATCCTCATTCTCTCTCCATTTCTGAAGATGAATTATTGCCTTGTGACTGTGTTTCTCGCTGTCTTGTTCTATTTTTTTTTTCTTTTTTATTGGTAGTAGTATCTTGGGTAAGGTATATGGATTGTAAGGAAAGATACAGACGTCAGTAGCAAAGTCCCTGCTCACTTCAAGACAGGCCAGGCCTAAAAGAGTTTTTAATCTAAACAGGCAAAGGAAGGACATACAAAGGGAGACACAAAAAGTTTGCTGGCAATATGGTTATAAACTATTAAAGCCACTGTTACAGGAATGATGGATTCATCTTCATCTGCACACATGAGCTCTTGATGTAGCTTCCCCTTCATAAAAAAAAAATAAAAATAAAGATAATTAAAATAAAAAATCCTCTATCCTGTATTGCCATCAAATATTGCCATATTGCCATCACACCTTTTTAGGTACTTCTTGAACTACAGTGCAGCACTAGGTGATCACCACAAAAAGAAATTCACTTGCTGTGGTTTTACAGGAAGTGAACGTGCAGATGACTTCCTAAGCTAAAGTGATGTGTCATCATGAAATAATGTCCCAAGAAGTGGGGAAACAATTAGATCTGGTGTAGTACTTCTTTGTACTGCTTGGTTGTGTTCTCTAGGACCTGACACAGGGCACACTGACTGCAGTTCTCCCAGCAGTTTGGCATTCCTAATGCTGGGCACCATTAAAGAAATGCATTGGCATGGTTCTGCTGTAGACAGTAAATAACTGATTTCAAAAATTGCATAGCTTGAACTTAAGACATCAGGAACATAATTAGAATTATGGAGTCTATCTGTACTTCCTCCAACACAAAATACAGACAGTATTACCTTTAAGGTAAAATTTTTACAGGAAGAATAATACTTACTTTGGAGGGCAGGTTGTGGTTGGGGTTTTTTTATTTGTTTGGGTTTTTAAAGTGTATTAACTTGGAGCAGATAGATAACATCCAAAAAACATTCCTGGTTCACACACTTCCTGTAAACTTGAGCAAACACGGCAATTTTCAGACCAGGCCAATTTTTTGAGTCAATTATATTTGGCTTAAAGTAGAGTTTATAATGAATCCTGGCAACACTTTAACTAAAGAGAGACTATCTCCCATGTATAAGTAAGAGTGTTTTAAATGTGAGTCATCTGAAAATCACCATCCTTGAAATGGGTTGACGTTTCAAAATGAACTTAATGACATTTTAAGGAACCCAATCTGTATTTTAAAGTAAGACCAAGATATTCTAAAAATTCAACTGTTACTGAAGTCTCACATAAAATGCAACTTTATTGTACAGCACTGTACTGAAAATTTATGCTTGTTTTTAAATAACACTGCACCTAAAATCTTTTCTCAAAATTTCTTTTTTTGCGTATGTACACCATTGGTATGTGTGGTATGTGTGCACACAAACAATTTTATTGTGCTTCCAGAAAAAGAACTTAAAAAGAGAGTGTGACAGATAAAGTAAATGATTGTTCTGGTATTATTTTACATTTTCTCAAGAGTTTTCTCTCCTTTTCTTTTTTTTTTTTAAATTCTGTTTCAAATTTTCCAGCTTAAAGTAGAATACAAGCCTACCATAAAATATTCCATGCATCTGTACTCAGATGAAGTTTTACAACTTCAGTTTTCATATTTGACAACTTCTAACTGTAGGTATTATCTGAGTTCACTAAGAGACATATTTTTAATTTTCTCTTTGGACAGATCTCCATTTAATCAGTACTGAGAGGGGCTGAAAAAGTTTTCCATGAAATTCCTGTCTTCTGGTCTCCTTGCTCCCTGTGAAAGTTCAAAACAACGGAGTGAAATAAGCAGACATACCAAAGGAATGGTATTAATACACAGCAAAATTAAAGGTATCTCTGTCACAAATGGAATAATGTGACACACTGTGTTCTGCAGAAGCACTTGTATTTATCTTGAAACAATCTATCCAAACTAAGTTCCTTTACAATACTGATAACTTACGAGCAAGAGGAGCTACATAGAAGAGATTGATACAAGATAATTCCAGGAGATTTGGAAGAATGAGAGAAATTAAGGCCACGCAGATTTCTCCTCTTTAAATATGGGGGGAAACTTGAAATTTGCCTTTTTCACAAGTGCAAAGGGCTCAGGATGAAGCTAAGTCAGCGTGGCTGATGCAAGAGAGGTGAAGTATTCAGAAAAGGAGTATATGAGAGAGATCCTCAAAATATGCCTTGGGCACCAACTTGCATCTAATGCAAAAACTGGTGAACCTCATGATATTCAGTGCCCCGCGGATATTAGCCTTGCAGGCTATGGCTTCCCAAACCTCACTCTACCACAAGTTTGGAAGGACTAGACATGCTGCTGCAAGGGCACTATCAGCAGATGCCTCCCACAGCAGCAGAGGGAATCTTCAGGAAAGGTTTTCATCATGATGAAACAAGTGACTGTGTCCCCTTCTGCCACATGCTAAGTGACAGATGGATCTTCACATGCAATGTGTACAGTCAGTGAATATCTATAATGGTGATAATTTAGGAAGAAAGTGTTCTCTGAATATGGGCAAAATGCATACCATTATGTACATTTTTCAAAAGTCACATTGCTGCTAATATCCAATTTAGTTTCCTTGAGCAGGCTCTTATTGATCTTTAGGACAAATAAAGTACCTACTCACAACACTTAATGGATAGGATGCGTGTGCATGTGGAAAAATGCTTTTCAAAAACTACCATGTATTTTAGAAAGCAAAAAGTGGCAGTATGCATTCCAAATCATCATAAAAGTTACAAGAATTTTAATAATGCCACATTTCAGAATGAAAAAGCCATATGCATACATACATCCTAAATACACAAATAACATGGGGGAGAAAAAACATACATCTTCCTAATCCTTACATAGTTTATTACTTCCATCAGAGCACCCACAAAAGATTTTATCTAGCACCATAATGAGTTTTATTGCTGAATCTCATTTATCATTATCCCTCACATATCTAGTCATATCATTTAAGTGAGAGCTAAGTACCTAGAAGCAACTAGACAAAGATACAGCCTAAATCCATTTCGCATCTTCCAAATCTAATACCCTTCTTTGAAGATATGTCTTAATGAAAAGCAATGTGTTTTGCTGGGTAGAGGAGGAAGTCAGAAAATTTTGAACTTTATTACTTTGTAAGGTTGTGAGGGACTTTTAGATCATGTTAGTAATGTAAAGTGGTCTAATGTTTAGCTATACAAATAATCACTGAAGCACTTTTCAAGCAGTTGGATGTGCACAGGAGAGTTTTAGTGGAAATGTGAATTGTGGGTATTGAATCAAAAACGTGTGTTTTCCCGGGGTAAATCCTGAACCTGGCTCTTCTCTGGATTTCCCTGCATCTATCATAATGGTATCTAGTTTCCAGAATTATCTTACTTATTTCTGTTATTAATTTCTTTGTCTAGATATACAACTGCATGAGGAAGTACTCACCTAGCCATCTGAATATTTTCACAATGGTAACATTAAGGCAAGTTTTTTGCAACCATGCGTAAAAAATTTTTCAATATTGTATTAAAATGCCTTTCTGATTTTAAGTCACATTCCAGTACCTGACTCCTTCCCACATGCCCAAGAAAAAAAGTCCCCAAAGGTCACTTAAGAGTGCATGTCCTGGAATTGACTGCCAAACCTCGCCCAAGTTCTTCTTTCATAATCGGGACATTGTCTCCAACCATACATCGGTCATTTCTGTTTTGCAGATTTGGAAAAGGTTAAACCACCAAATAAAGAAGCCGAGGTCAAAACTGGATTTCTCTAAACAGTCATATTTTTGTGCTGAAATGAAACTAAAGGCTTGCAGAAGAAAACTTCAAGTTTAGGACACAATAGATCATCTTAATAGCGGATAAAGCATATTTGTACTGCCTACATAGTATTTCTCCTGTATATAAACTCTTAATCCATCAGGAGAAGCAAAGAAAGCAGCAAAACCTCAAACCAGCTGTTGTGCATAACGAACCTTCTTATATCTCTTGTTGATTTAAGCACACAGTAGCATAAATTACCCCATATGGCTTGCAAAGTGCATATGATGCTGTAGTAGCACCAGCAGTAGGAGTGAAAAAACGGAGTCCGTTTTAGAGACTACTCTTTCCAATCATGATTTTCCTGCAATAGTCAAGCATATGGCTGTATGCAGTAAGAAGTGGCTTCCCTGGTGCCCACTAATGATGATGTTTTCGGCTCAAGGTTTAGGCTAATCATTAGGGGCAATCAATTGTAAGGAAAAGGTTGCACATTTGGTAATGTTAACGACTGTTTGCAAAGTTCCCAAAGAAAACAAACAATATCAAACCGTGGAGCACACCACTTGGTTTCAGGTCCAGATCGTTGCTGTTTCTGAGTATCAGTGGAGGCCAATTACAGTTTGGCTGACCTACTACAGGAAAACGTCTAGCCAAAACTGATCCCATCCTTGCAAAATGGAGGTTTTGCTTTTAGGAATATATCATATTCTAAGTTCTCTTGGTTATGCATCTGAATGCAGGGATAGCTTGCTTATAAACAGTCAAGCCAAGTGTTTTCCAGGCAGTACAATAAAAGATCTTATTGCATAAGACCTTCCAATGCCCTCAATAAAAGGAAATGGAACCTTGACCCCTAGCTTTTATCCAAATATATGAGGAGAGATATCAACCTCCTATGCATGATCTGCCCAAGCTTGCTGCCCAGGTCAGGTGTCATATAACTGTTTAGGAAACACAGGAGTGAAGAAATGGATGAAAACATTCACCAAGATATTAACGGTAGCAAGATATTTCTGAAAAAAACAAGTACTTTAGATAGCTGCAAGTGACCATGCCTTACACAGTCACATAGCAGTGAGAATTACCTGTTCACTGTTCGATATCAGTTATTCTAAATTTCCTCCTATCCATCTAATTAAACTTTATCTCAGCAGTCAAGCAAAACTAAACACCACTGTCCTCCCCCCCCCCAAAAAAAAAAAAAAAAAAAAAANGTGAAAGGGATACAGTTTTAGGAATGATAAAACATCATTTTAAAGTCTCGCTGATGCTTCCAGCTATTTACTGTCTGGCTCATTTTATTAATGTGAGGTTTCCACCAGGATTTACTTGTTTTCAGAACATTATTACTGCATTAATGTCAAGATCTGGCAAGTGAAAAAAAAACACAAAAGCCAAAGACAGTAATAAATCAGTCAGTCTTTGGCTTGTCCTATATCCCAATCAGTCTTTTATGATATTAGATATATTTTAAATGTGGATTTCAATACTTTGCCTTGACCTTGTACTGTTCTACAGTGTAAAACATTGACTGCCATTATCAGGTTACAGTTCCTTTGCTGATGCAACAATCTTCCCAAAACTACTTCCAGTAATAACATTTCTATTTGGCTTACCCTGATCTAGCCCTTTAGCATAATTACTTATCATCGAGTCAATCTAACACTCAAAATTAGCAGCTGATTTGCACAGTTTATAGACAAAGGAGATGAACTGAAATCCTGACTTTGGTAGAGTATATCCTTCCCACTGCGGAGGTGGAGGCTGGGGGTGGCCAGGGGATAGCGCAAAGGAATGCAAAGCTGTCCATGTTGGCCAATAATTTTGAAGAAAACTCTTGAAACTGCCAAAACTACAAGCTCTCGCTGTTTTCACCCACCTTTAAACATAGGTTAGAATAAAGACCGTGCACAAAAATCACATGTTTTTACATTTTAAACAGTCTCTTCTGACCTTTTAACAGATTCCTAGGTATATTTTCAGTGCCTGTCCATTTGAATAGCAAGTGAATATTCTGTCACTCTGAATACTTTACTTGCTCCACAAACAGCTTATTGTCTTCCTCAAATACTCATCAGAGCTCTATCTACTGAGAAAAGCTGGGGAAAAAAAATCCCTAAAATCAAAATAATTATAGCACCTAAAACTTCTGTATGGGCACGGTTAACTAATTTGAAAATGTCTTGTTGCAGCTTAGCAGAAAACAGTTCCCAATCCGTTCAGAGCAATCCAAAATAAACCTCTCAGATATGAAATCAGAGTGTTCACATGGGGATTTACAGATTTAAATCACAAAACAAGAACTTTGTTTTGGAGTTGCTTTGGAGCCAAGCTATAGTTTGGGGGTTGAAGTAGGGATTCAAGTCAGTGACTTCATAGCTGAGAGTCTAAGGGGTTGGACTCATCTCTGGTGAGTTTTTTGTAAAACTAAATATCATAAATTAAACTAATGTATTATTAAAGGCAATCAGGAGAAAGGTCTTCTTAATGTAAGTGAAACCATCTTATTAATACAAATTCCAGTGCTGCGCATGCTAGTTTGCTGAGTATCTCAAACCTTTATGAAGATCTTACAAAGCCTCCTGAAGCCGAGCTGAGTTTACCCCAGCTGGAATGCAATTGCCTCCAGGCCAGAATACAACAGTTATCTTGCGAATCAAAGCAACACTACACAGTGGTTTATGTCAGAGTTAGAGAATGCCAGATCAACTGAACCTCACTGAGGAAACTCTGCAGCCAATAAAGTAAATACAAACATATCTAGAGTGCTCTACAAATGATAAGTTTAAGAACATATAAATATTCCTCTAATTGAGAAGTTGCCAGTAGGTAATATTCAAAACCAAATGCTATTTATCAACAGATTGCTCAGACCTCTTGTTCTTGAGTCCTCGTGGTTTCCTCTTTGTAGTTCTTCGCAAGATCTTAGTTGTAATTATCAAACTTGAAATCTGGCAAAAACTTGAAATTAGGCAAAAAGGGGCTAGTGGCTGTACTTACAAGAGAAATGCCCACAGATTTTTAATAATGTTCAGAAACCTGGTGTAACTTTTTTATTCTGAATTTGCCTCCTTACTATTTTGCTATCTGAGTACTGCAGAAGACAGTTGACAGACCCAAATTTTGCCTTTAAAATTAACTGGCGTCTAACTTTCTCTCCACTCTCCTATTTCCAGCCCCCCCCCAAAAAAAAAAACTCATATTTCAAATGATTCTGAGATAACATTGTAAGATGTGCAGTAGCTGAAGCACAGTATCTCTGACCTATCCACCACTCAGCTTTTCTGCCCCTTTGATCTCCAGGTCCAGACGACTGCTTCCAAGCAAAGACCGCGGTGAAAACAACTGCGCTCCTTCGGAAAGCAACAGACATGCATGATCTGTATCTCTTCTACATGGTAACTAAGTTTTCCTTTTAAAATTAATTTAAACATTTATTGGTCTAAGCTGCCAGTTTAATTAAACATTTTTTGTTACAATTCCAAGACTTGAAATTCTGGGGCTCCAGAATGCCTATGCCAAAATCCATTCAGCCAAAGCACATTTTTTTGTTCATTGCCAGCTGAGTATATAGAATTTGGCTCTGAAAAATAGGCCAGGACCTGTAACACTGCACCACATGCATATGAAATGCCTGAAGGTGCCAGCAATATGTACTGCACACAGCTTGACTGTACAAAATGCATATGTTCAAATCACCGGGTCAAGACTTGGAGTAAACTCCCCAAAATTAAGGCAGAAAGTGTTTCCTTTCTGTTGTGGTTACTGTATCTGTTTCTACCCTAGCAGCATTAGGGTGCACTGAGCACTCCCACAATTGCAATCGAGGTCGATGCCTGTTTGTACGTATGTAAATAAGCACTCATTCTTAACCAGTCCCCACACCCAGTTAAATCAGACACATTTCACCAGTCTGCTGTTCATGCTAGCCTGCACCATGCATCTCAAGAGTTTTCAAACTGGCTGTCAAAGAGAAACAGAAAGGAATCATGGCCGCAGTAACCCTGCTGCTAAAGAGCTAGGCTATCACTAAAAATAAAAACAAATTAAAGGAAATTTATTAAATCATTAGGATCTCTCTCCATGTCAATGTTCACAAGTGATAAATGCAGATGCATGCAAGCCATGTAGTCTATTAAAACACCTGGTTAAGGGAAAAAACAGCGAGGTTAATTGTATTTTCTTCCCAGAATCATAGAATGGTGTGGGTTGAAAGGGACAGTAAACATCGTCTAGTTCCAACCTCCCTGGACATCTTTCACTAGATCACCTCTGCCAATATTCAAATTCTGAAGAAAGCAGGGTGAGACAAATGAGACCCTTTTGTGTATTTCTGGAAGTTCATCATCTCAGTGTATTGTGGTGAAAAAGGAACAGATAAATAATATGGAAAAAGATTATAACATTGGAAAGGGTTTTAAAAAAAAAAAAGGATCACCCCTGGCCCCCAGCTCATCAATGACTGCCAAATAGATTTAGACGTGGTTCAAATACCAGGGTGGAGAGCTGGCCACCAAGAGCACGGGGCACCATAGTCTCTAATCATTTTCTATATCATCTCTTTTCTTCAAAGAAGACTCATGGGATTAATTACACAGAAGAATAATAAAGACAACTCAATTTAAGGTTTATAAATAGTACTTTGCAGTGCTAACACACACACGCTTAACAATGGAAGGTAAATTAACCTGAATTATTGGATTACAGTCATTTCACTCACCAGACTGAGCTTTCCCTGGAGGTATATCTATGCTGTACATGCTGGCTGGCCTTAACCTACCACTCACTGCCTGGCCCAGAGGAGCCAGACTCAAGATGCAGGAGACTAGCTACAGATGCCTATGCAAAAGTCACATTTTCAACTCCTTTCCCACATTAGGCACTTCATTCCCTATCCCTCCAGGATCCTGTGGGGAGGACAGAGTGGATTCCTTTCTATTAAATCTCCATTTCCACAATTCTGTCCATGGTAAACTGTTCTGTAGAGAGGGATTAAGCCTCCCAACAGCCCTTCACCCTCTTACACTCCGGCAGCTGTGACTACAGTGTGAGGCAGGTGCCATCCTTGATGCTCTCCATTGATTTCCTTTGGAGAAAAACCAACAGCATGTAAGGATAGGAGAGGAGGAAAGAGCTGTGATGGGCTCTAATAGATTTCCCAGGCTGGATGGCTCGGGGTGCGGCTGGAGGGCTACATCATGAAGCTCATTTTCCCACAGTGCAGAAACAACCAGTGTCCAGCTTGATGGACGACAGACTTCAGCTCTTCTAGATATTGATCCTCATCAAGCACACATGCTTACACTGCTTTTCTCATAAATTACATCAGCTTTCATTTCACCTGTGAGACACAAAGTAAGCTTTCTTCCATCAAGAGCAGGGACAGGAACTAAAAATATATAGAAGAAATGTACACCCCAGTCTACACATAATACAAGGTCAACATTGATCCATCTATGCAGAGCTCTGCTATAGTAGTGCTGCCTAAAATATTTCTGCCTGTGATGTTCTTTAATAAATCTTTCACACGGAGATGAAAACTTTTCATGGAAAGTGTCTTCTTTCTTCAGGACATTTTTCATTGGAAAGCCAAAATCCCACTGTTTTTACCCAGAATGTCAAATCCTCACTTTCTGGCCAAAAACTTTAAAGCCTTACTAAAAATTTTGGTAATAGAAACCTGAGAAGTTTTCAATGTATTTCTTTTTGTCACAAAATAACAAGTTTTCTACAAAGACTATTCTGATCCAGGTAATACTAGGAACACTCCATAAAAGAGACGTCTGCATGCATGTAAGTAATTATTTAGCAGACACTGAAGCAATCAATAGATTTGTTCACCAGTTTTGTCAGTTCAGTGAAATTTGTTGTGCCCTGTAAATGGTTTCCTAAGAGCAGAACTTTGTATGCCCCATTCAACAGATGTGGAAGTATTTGAAGGACACCAGGCCTAACAATTTTTTAAATAAGCAACTAGACAATCATCTAGATGCTCTACTTCACTCATTTTATCAAGGATGATCACTGCTGCAGAGCAAAGGGTAGTGTTTGCACACCAGGCTCTCATTTTTACGACATAGTCCCTAATCCCAAAGCACTTTCCTGAGCTGCAACACCTGGTGCGTTGTCTGCGAAAAAATATATATCATGGAATAAAAGACTGGAACATCAAACTGCCCCATTTAACAGACAGATTTTTCCACGGAGACAATACGTAAAAACAATCTAGACCTATATGAGAGAGATCCATGTTAATTAACAGCTCTTGACAAGAACATTATTTTTCACATCCAGATTTGCAGAATGGCAATTGTCTTTTCTTGTGTCTTAGATTCCAAGTAGATGCAGCCTCAGCCTATGGAAAAAAAAAAAATCACTCTCCCATAGTGCGTGAGCCTGCAAGCTCTCCAGTGAACTGATTTTTTTTTTTGTCACTGTTTGTTATTTTTCTTATGAGAAGAACAACGGGAAATAACCAAATAATTTTAGAGAGACTGCCTGTTTACACACAGTGGACTTTATGCTCACCTGCTCTGATGATTCTTTGGCTCCCTGACGTCAGGACCACGTTCACACACAGATGAAACCCAGACAGTGGTTAGTGGTGTGAGGCAGTCTCTAAACTTAGGCATATAAATTAGCAGGTCTGAATGCGGCTGTATGAAATGAAATTTCCCAATACCATTTATCAAGTAGATAAGAACTGCAAGCTCACAGATGAAGAAGCTGGACACACAGCACCAATGCCTTTCCCTTGAACACAGTATGGGCCAAGACTGAGGGAAACTTCTAGCCCTGTACCCAGAATTAATTCCTTGCTCACTATCAATGCACCAGAAACAAAATGATCATGGTTCTAGGTTATTTAGGGTAGCAGAACACATTTTGGTTAATGAGGATAAATTTGGCTCATATTAAACAGTCAAGCAAGTGCCAACCAGCTGTAAAATGTGTACTATGAATTTCACTAAAAATTGCTAACTTCCACTTAAATATTTTTATTTTATTTCACTATAAAAAAAATTAATCACTGAAATAATTTCAGAAGAAAAAACCCAAAAAACTACTCAGGTCAGCAGTGAGATAAGAACTCACTTGAAAAATAAGTTATCTCAATGTAACAGACAAAAGAGAGTCACCATCAGTCAATATACAAAACAAGTGGACAGTAAAATGAGATAATTAGTGGTGGAATTCAAAATGCTCAAAAACATAACTACCCAGGAGGAGAGAACAGATCCAGTGGTATCTTATAAAGTTGTGTAGCATCCTTCCTCTCTTCAAGAATTAATTTAGTAGCTAAGGTTAATACCATTTCTCAGGGGGTTTGGTATGAAATCCACTCAGTTTGAAGGTTATTGAATTCCTAATGACATAGGTAAACTATCCCTAAGGGTTTTATTTAAGAGATGCTGATAACTAGGGCCTAGAATATTCAAGTGAAGAAATTGAATGAGGATGTGAACAAGCCACTGAGCAAAGGTTATCTGGCAAACCAGTTTTTAATATCCTGACTGAAAACCACTGTGCTTCAAACAACAGAAACGAAGACAGAAGCAGAGACAGAGCCTGAACATTGCATTAGGGAGTCTCTCAAAGTTCCTTCTGCGATAAGTCAACAACATTCCCTGTCACACTGCTGTTAGCAGTGCCTCTAAGGCACAAGGAAAGGTGAGTTTCTGGTGTATGAACAGCGATAACGGCGTATTCTTCCTCTGCATTATCTGACACTGTACAAAAATAAGGGGAGTATGGAGAGTAAAGGAGAAAACAGAGAAGTGAATTGCCCCGAGCACCAAACTCCCTGCATACAGCTCTACGTGAACGTGTGCACATGAAACAGCTCTAACCATGACATCTAACCCTGAGGTATGAAAGAAATACATAAAATCATGACTTGGCACTCAAATTCCATGTTTTCCAAGACTCTGATGCCTTCTAAAAAAATCACCTGCTTCACTGAACTGGGGGCTATGTCATTAAAGAAGATACACATAACAGGGACTTTATTCAGGACTAAGCACAATTGTGAGGTCCTTGCTTCTGATTTTAGAAAGGTTTTATCATGCCGCCTGCTACTGACTCACGGAAAAAACAAATGTGGCATTAATGTTAGCAGCAGACTGGCTAAGCCTACTCGTTTCTCCAGGAAGTGCAAGTTTCTGTCCCCTTCTATGAGTCTAGAGAGAAATTATAGCAGCCTCTGTGCTTTCTTGATCTAGACCCAAGCCAGAGTATACAGAATTTCTTATGGAATGAAATGACAAAGAAATATCACCAGCGTTGAACCACTTCACAGACAAACAAAGTGAAGAACCTAGGAGATGGTACTGTGTGACATAGGGTCAGAGCCTCCACAAGTATAAATCAACAAAACTGTTTGGACCGTAATGCCTTACCAAAAATTCCCCCGTTCTGTTATCATAAAGTGCATTTTTTTCGGGCGTTTCTATTTCAACTCAGTATTTATCATGTGCCTGATTCTGTACTAACCGAAGGCTATGGCAATGCTTTCACTGAACTTGAAAAAACATTTCAAGCCTCTGAAGACTTCCTAGGAATCTTTTAAACCTTTTTCTGATTGTTCTTTGAGGTCAGGAAAAACTGCTAATAAAACAGATTTATAGATTTTAAAAAAATATTTTAAAAAATAAAAAAAATCCCTCAAGTTCCAGAAGAGAACTTTGAAATGTCAGGGCTATTTCTTCTATGGAAACCAACTCATGAGTCTTTTAAAGCAGTCTTCCCTACTTTCATACTTCAGGACTATGACAGTGATTAAATTCAAGGAGATACCAACAAGTTAACCTTCATCCCCATCAAGTTACAACTTATCATCGTGAAAGAGCACATGAAATTACAGATAACTTTGATATATATATAACCAGGGGAGACTATTTATTAACTCCCCACTAGCAGGGATGTAGTAAAGAATGCATATAAATAAGAACATTTCCGAGGTTTCCTGACCAATTACCTACAAATATAAGAGTGCTTGGGTAAACTCCTAAGGTCGTGTTTACGCTAGTGAATGTTGGCAGATATATATCGCTATGTTTATCTGTGAGACAAATTGTTACTATGCTACAGTTTTTTGACAACATGGCTGCACTTGCTTGTTAGGAGTTGTCCACAAGAAGTATCTGGCTCATAGAGGCCAGCTCTGGTGTTTATATTACTTTATTTGTATCAAACCCAATGTCAAAATAAGTATAACTTACTGAAACTAGACTCAGTCCCAAATTATACACCACAGAAGACACAGACACCAAATACCTATAATGAAATACTTTCATGGTGCTTTTATAGCCTGAGGAAATTCGTACAATCAAAAACAAACAAAGAGAAAAAAACCCAAGGTCTGCACATAAAAAATCTCTCCAAACCAGGTATTTTGCTTGCAGTAATTAGTAAGCCAGAAAAGGAAGAAAGCTCTGTGACCCCAACTGCCTTTCGCCATGGACCACTGTCAGGTGTTTTTGCCATGTCCATGGAAGGTTTCTGTAACCTGATGATCTGCCCCATGGCACACAAAAGGCTGCGGAGCTGGGTGAGACAAATTACCATGAAATGATTCTGCAATTATTACTGCAGCAATAATTAATGCAGCACCAGAGACACCAAATGCTGAGGCAAAACTGCAGTAGCTGTGCCCTCCTAAAGGTAAGTGGTTTCTAGCAGGGAGCAACATGGGAGTACAAGATGTCCTACGACCATTTTCTTATCACCTTGCTACTCTTTCTCCATCACAGCCCTACAGGTTCTCCCCCTCCCCAGGCAGCAGCACAGACATCTTCTCAGATCACGTACTGCCTGGACAGTGGACCACAAAGCGACAGATGTGACCTGTTCTCCCCTGCTGAGAAGCGCTGCTGCTCGTTCTGGACAGCAGTGCTTCAAAAAAACACCCAGGCCTCATAACCCAAAGCCCTCTGCCCAAAGTTACTTGCCCGACCCGCATCACAAGAAATACTTTTGTGATGAATGTTGCTGTGAAGGAGGCTCTGAGGGAATTTGTTGTTTTATTCAGCACTTCCTTTAAGTTTACCTTGCAAACAGAGGCAAATTGTTTCTTTTTTTCTAAGTAGAGAAGCTGTTAATATTAAAAACAAATCTTCATGTCCTACTGAGACTAGTTTTTATTTTCTCTCTCTCTTTTTTTTTTTTTTTTTTTTTTTTTAACAGGAGCATCTTGTGAACCAAGACAAACATGTGAAGCTTGGTTTGTGCCCAGCAAAAACACATATTCTAAATATCAGTGGACTGCAAGCAACCCTAACTTTTGCTACTGGTCTCAAAGTGTTTGCACAGGACTTCAGCTTGATTCTATTATATTTTTTACCTAGAACAAGAGACTAAAAATGACCAACACAAACCTCCCAATTAGAAGATCCACTGTAAAAAAAAGCAAAGCCACACAACCCAAGGAACAAAAACAGCCCCGGCAAGAGAAATTCTATGCGCTTTCTATATTCTTTTCTCTTACACGTGGCTGCACATTTGTGATTTTAAGTGGAAGAACTTTTCAGAGTGGGATGACTTTAGGGAAAATCCATATATCTTGAAGAATTTGAAAGAAAAGGAATGTTGATTATTCTCAGGAATTAGTTTATTAGGAAAAAAACCCAACACACAAACATATGATAAGTTCTTCTGGCAGAAGAACCTTAAACCTATGCAATCTTCCTTTAAGACAAAGATTGATAGTTTGTTCAGCAAAGCATCTACACACAATGGAACACTGTCTAAGTGGCTTCACTTCAGAAGGACCATCTGAAATGAGACTCCTTGATTCCCCACCAATGCTAAATTAGCTCATCTGCAGTCCTGCTGCACAGTCAGGACAAGCACAATCTTTGTCAGAGAGCAAGCAGCATCCTCCAAGCACGCAGCAAAGCTCTTCCTCACATGGATCTTAACTATTGGGGAGCTTTTCATGTTTCCCTAAAGTAACAGAACATCTAGTTTCTTCAAACTTTATTTACACAGACACTGTATGTAATAATATCATAGAATGGTTTAGGTTGGAAGTGACCTTAAAGATCGTATAGTTCCAACCTCCCTGCCATGGGTGGGGACACCTCCCACTAGACGAGGTTGCTCAAAGCCCCATTCTATATTTTTACAAGGGCTATAGAAACTGAAGTTACAGGAAAATGTCTACATATCTACGTGATGACCACTTCTGGGTATATTAAGGCACTACTGATGTACTGCAACCATGCAGGTGTGCCAATAAAGATGTCTTGTGCCTTTCCTACTGAGGGTCTTGATGCAAACAACCTAAAAGCCCCAACACACATCAACTATAAATATCCAGTTGGAATCATCTAGGCAACAAAAAGCATCCCTTCAAAGTGATGAATTTTATCATCTCATCAATTTCTAGTTAGTAAACTATCTATGGCAGAAAATACATTGGCCTATGAGACCACACAGCACCTTACGCAGTTTGTAATAACCCTATTATAAATAATAATGAGCTATAATAGCTTAGAGTTTTTTTCAATCTAAAATATATATGACAAACCCAAACAAAAACATAGGGCTAAGTGCAAGTATAATTGTCACAGTGGTGGTGATGGGTGCACCACGCTCTCTAGAATGGTCTAATATATACAACGTCTTCTGGATAAAAGCATGCGAAACAGCCACGGCGAAACAAAACACTATTAAGGCCTGCTTAAGATGAGGAGCTGGAGATCATATCATAATGAGAACATTTCTAGAAGCACAAAGTAACTGAGTGTATTGAGTACGCAGGGGATTCACAGCTAAAACAATAGATTGAGAGATCCTCTGCTGTCCCAGCTCACAGTGTGGTTTTTCTCCTGGCTCCTGTGGTGAATGGCAAGCCCCCTCTGCCTTGGAGAGTGTCTGTACTGCACAGGACAGCATATCATAAGGCCAGTTGAGCTACATTTCAGAGAGGAGCCGTAAAAGTTGCAGCAGCAGCGTAGCAGAGTGACCCACAGTGTGTTTTGCCTCAAGCGAGAGTGGCTTCAGAAGCCAAGTGAACATTTAACTGCTTAACACACCTTTACACTTCAGTGCAGCTCGCTCAGTACTAATTCAGTGCTGTGACAGCATAATACTACAGCTTGCAAGAATTAAAATCATAAAAGACTATAGCTAAGATCTGAGAAAACTGAACGAGGGGTGTGTTTTCTGCTTGCCAGTATCTGGATGCAACCGAATTTTTTTTCAGATGCCTATCTCTGCATCTGAAAAAAGAAAAAAGTTAATAAATTCTGGTTTCTACTTGAAAGCAAAGGCTTCCATTATGGACTAGACCTCTCCTTACTGAAGGCTTCTGTTTATCACTTTCTCTCTGATTATACTGAAGCAGACTGGTAGCTGTAAACAGAAAGCAAAAAATCTAAACTAAATGCAAAGACAGTCGCATAACTTTCTCATGGCTAATGTGAAGAATAACACTTAGCACATCTATTCCAAACCAAAGCACTTTTAAAGAAGATTTTGTTCTGTGTTGTAAACTTACATAATGGGAGGTGTTAAGTGGCATATGATCAACTTTATATTTATGTAACTCTGTCATCACAGCCCCTCGTGTTTGAGGACTGGACTTGTTCTAATAACAATAATGGACCAACTTTGCCAGAATATGCCAGATTTTATACAACTGCCTACAAACTGAGGATTCTCCAATTTAATCCTAAAAAAAAAATCTAAACATTATTAATTCATATTTAAATTATATTGTTATGATTCCATATACTATCATTTATAAATCTACATTTTAAATCCTCAAATCCAATTTATTTTTTCATTTTTATTTTTTTCTGAAAGCATTTCTTAAAAGGTTCCACTAGCCTACTTTATGCTTTGAATTTTGTAAGGAAAGATACTGTGCTCAAGAATATGCTACTAGTAATTATTTAAGTATAAGTACAGCACCAGCCTTCTGGGGGAGAAAAGAAAAAAACCTTAAACCCCACCCCAAAAACGCTCATTATCATTGGTCTTTCCTACTTCTTCACTTTTAAAGGTGTTTCATACTCTTTAGCCTAATTTCTCTGTTGAAAGATATACACTTAACTCAGCAAGGTCACCCCACAAAAGAACTAATACTTGTATACCACATACGGTATCAGAGCCAGGCTGTACTTAAACCTATTGGATCACAGTGTCATTATCTGAAAAGTCAAAGTAGCGCACAGATTCATCCGTGATAAGAATCCGCTTTCCTCCCCAGCTTGGAGTTCCCCTCCCTGCGTGCCAGAACGAAGTGATCCCGAAGGAGCACTGCAGTTTATTTCCTGTCCTTCGTCCTCGTGGAGAAGGATGAAAAAGGGACCGCCCTGAACCCCTGCAACTACGCACCACTCCCGATAGCGGCTTGGGAGGAAAAGACACGACACTGCCACCTTGCAGAAGTAATTTCCGTACGAAGCTTCTGATCTTCTCAAAAAGCTACTGCTGAAGGAAAAAGCGGTATCAAAGAAAAAACAAACAAACAAAAATAAGCCAAACCAACCCAGCTTAACAGCAGATGATAAAAAAAAAAAAAAAGGTTTCTTTTCAAAAGTTGATTTTCCCCATTCATCCCAACACTTCAATATGCATTAGGACTCGTCAACTGAAGCCGAAAGGGACAGTATGCCCCATTCAAACAAAACTGGTTTAGTGTTAGCAGTATCCAACATAAACTTTGTGACTTTGCACAACATTCTTCCACGAAATAAACTCGAGCCATTTGCCAGCAATAACCTATATATTGACATGGTATTAACAGAAACTTGGAGGCTTCAGCTGGGAGACAAACTGTCAACCAACCACTAATTGGTTTTTATGACATGACTCATAGTTTAGTAATTTCCCAGAATTTAATCACAGGGCACCCAGAAAGATCAATTAAAGAACAGGCTCAGAATTTGTTAGAGCCCTGTGTGAGACAGGGGAAGGCAATGACCTCAGCAGCTTTGCCACAGAATTTTATGAATGAACAAAGAAAGGATTTAAAAGGTAAGTTAAACTAATCTTGTGTTTCCTTGCAGACCCATTCATTGTTTTTCCAAAGGAGTGACTTTTTAAAATTAAGTAAAAATTGAAGGACTGTGTGTTGTAGCTACTGTTTATTTTACAACTTCATTTACACGTGACCATTATGTGTGTGACTTGAATTGCTCCATTAATTTTGGCTGTATATTCTTTTATATCTTTCTCAATAAAAAGGGGGAAAAAAATCAGAGTAGGAGTAAATTCCTTTGGATTCTCAAACAAGCATCACAACACATTATCNTGTTATTTTGGCAACAAAATCCTATGATTTCCCTTGTCTCGTCATTAGTTTTCAAGCTTTTTTTTTTCCCCCAACTTAATACAATGAAATCTGGAAGTGTTATCTCCCTTCCTGCTTTCCACCATGGATTTTTTTTTTCAAAAACTGAATGAAAAACACAATGCAATGTGGAAAACGTTTTCTTAGTTCTGAAAAGGTTTTACACAAACTTGCCTAATCTGATCAGTTTTACTCATTAATGTTGTTGTTCTGTGCAAACTGATAGAACAGAATCCAGACAAGTACTGCACAACTGTGATCAAAACCTCATTCCCTGCCCTTCTGGGTTTTGTTTTGCAAAAAGCTCTTCTTCACTAAGAGCTCTCAGAAAAGGAGATTCAACTGATTTTCCTCACCAAGTTAAGTGAAAAAAGATTATATTGAAATGGTCTGAAGAAGTGAGAATTTTTGGAGATCTACTAAGCCCTATTATGTTTATCTCAAATATTATTTAAACATTAAAACCACTAAATGTATCACTTTAGTTTTCCTTAAAATAACAATCGGCAGCAGACTGACTCATGAATGTTACATGCTAAAACGAGGGGAAAAAAAGAATAAAAGAAGGAGCTTTGTGGGCACACATACTCTCTAAGAAAGCACAGGAACATTCAAGTTGGTGTTTTGCACCTAAATGAAAATGTTTCTTAATGTCTTCAAACCAAAATTTATCTGTTGAATAGGCATGTATTCAGACTTACTGTCTTTGTACTGACTTTTCATAGAACCACAGAATGGTTTGCATAGAGATCATCTAATTCCAACCCCGTGCCATGGGCAGGGACACCTCCCACCAGACCAGGTTGTCCACAGCCCCATCCAACCTGGCCTTGAACACTTCCAGGGATGGGGCATCCACAACTTCCCTGGACAACCTGTTCCAGTGCCTCACCACCCTCCGAGTGAAAAATTTCTCCCTAATACCTATTCTAAATCCACCCTCTTCCAGTTTGAAGCCATTACCCCTCGTCCTATCACTACATGCCCCTGTAAAAAGTCCCTTTCCAGGGATGATTTCCTCCACTTCATGAGGGAAGGTGGAAAGCTAGGGTATGGGAGAGTGGATTAGGAAGAGATCACATATCTATGTAGCTGCTGCTACTATTTTACATGATTCACAAGCCCATTACATGACACCGTCATATAACTCAACAAGAGAAAAGCTTCAGCATCTTGAAATTCCCATGCTTCCTCAGATAAGTGCAGTGACTACTCAGATGACAGGAGGGCATCAGGTACTGCAGCAGCTCCATTTTGCAGGAATAATCAAGTATTTAAGGAGAGAGATATGGAGGAGAAGAGGAGGGGTAGCAAAAAGGCACTGTTAGCTGAGTGCACTTGGGATACAGGAGAACCAGATTCAGGTCTCTGCTCTGAATTAGAACAGGATGTTAACAAATCTGCTTGCGGGGGGTGATGCGTTTTAAAGTTCCCCGCTTCATCCGGAGGCAGAACAGAAACATTTGATTAATGAGAAACTGCACACCTAGCTCTGCATCTGCACCAACAGCTTCATTTTCAAGAGTTCACAGCTCCCCCTAAATCACATTAAGACCAGAGTTTAAATGTTAATTATGGAGCATGTGCATATTAATTTTCTGCTTCCTTCTCCCCGTAAGTAATGGGAATGCTTTAAAATGCCTTTTGTTTGGTTTCTTATGGGCTTACTTGGTTTCTTAATATATTACAGGGCACTTCCTGCGCTGCTTACAGAAGCAAATTTCCCACTGCTAGTGGGAGTTTTCCCTGAATAAGGTCAGCAGATTTGGTCCCAAGGGAGTGAACTGATCTTTGGGCTTAGCTACCCTGAAGATCTAGCAGAAAGCAAAACAGATATTATTCTTGTTTAAAATTTGCTACTATACCGTATCCTTCTCAGCCACATCATCCAACACAAACAACTAGGAAACGTTTTGCTGCAATAATCCTTTCAATTAAGGCTCTCATTACAGTGAAACAGCTGCTCACTACAATACATCTTTGTCATGGAACTATTTATTTCCCAGAAAACATTTCTTTAGTTGTTAAGACAGATGCAATAAACCAGACCCACGGAAGCAGCAGAAATCAAAATAGCGAGCAAAATCTGACCAGCCGAATATCCTTGCACTGAAAAAGGGGTGCTTTCTATGAGGGCACAATTTATTCTTCTGTGATGAGAAAAAAGCCCACTCAATTTAAAGCACGTCTGGTGTCTCACTCTCAACATAATGTCAATGAGCTACAACTGAAATAGCAGCCTAAGCCCTCACACATACATCATTAAAAAGAAAAAAGAAAACACTCCAAAAACTTCTGTCCTCCTGCAAATCAGTGGTGTTTGCATGGGCCCTTAAAAGCCTTTTGGAATGCCTGCATGATAAATATTTGATGGACAGACTCTTGCTTAATGACAGAATCAGGTGCTGCTGTTGGCATGTAAAGATAAATGAATCAGCACCTTGCTACTGCCTCCCCTTCCACACATACATGCTCACACCCTCCCAGCCCCTAGCAGCCTGCTGAATGATATTTATTTATTTTACTAACAAGTCCAACTCACATTAACTGTCACTGGAATATAAACACTAGGGACAAAAAGCATTATCATGAATAATTTAATCCAAGCTTTGCAACTGCTTGAAAATGAGCAGTTTTCTTGCTGTAAACTCAGTCCCTGTGATTTCAACTCCAGGCAGCTTGCCTATGTTTCAGACAATGGTGATAGCAGGAGGAGGGGACATTCCTCTTCAACCTACACGGTAGAAGTTATTTCCCAATGACTTGAAAACCTTCCTTGTCAACTGCACCTCTGACAGTAACCTGCAGTTAGTGTTGCAGAAACCAAAGAAATTAAGAGAAGCACCTTCAGGTCAGAAGCTGGAGAGATAATAAGGTGCCCTAGAGGAGTGAGACACTAAGAACATAGACCAGCTCTGTATTCCTGTTTTCAAGCATGAAGTCCAAGTCCAGCACTCACTTTTTGCCCATAAAGGCTAGACAGGTCCTCACACTTAGCAGGGTACCAGATCTATACAACCTGCATAGATATTTGTCTACAGTTGAAGATGCTAATGCCTATATCACTGCAGTACTAAATGGTTTCTCAGAACAATCAGAAGTACAACCAGCAAAAAGTCAGGAATTTGCTACCTTGCTCTCCTTTTACTCTCAAAAGCTTTGTAAAAAGCAGTTAATAAATAGTATCTATGTGTCATGCCCTCTTGGTATCTTGTTCATCCAGTTAGCACCATGGGATAATTTGAGGGTAGTTCTGTGCTCACGAAAGGAACAACGCAGTGGGAGCACATATCACTGCACTAAGTGATCAAGAAAAAAAGATGTTAAAACACACAACTAACAAGGAGAAAGGAAGGCAGACCACTTCAGGAGAAGAAAAGAAAAAGACAAGGCCACCAGTACTCTTACAGTAGAGGTTGTCTTTGAGGATCACTATGACATGAAAGCACAGTGTTGATCTACAAAAAAGTAACACCAACCTAGATCTCTACCTCAGGCTTTCCAAATTCCTGAGGATTCTGACTGGATTCAAATCCATTATAGACACAGGATCATCCATAAGAAGTCAGGCTCAGCTCTGAAGTCTGATAAAAGAGGCCTTGACATCTACCAAGTACTGTGCTCTAGAGCCAGTGTTATTTTTTTTGTCATAATACTCTCCTGTCAAAAGATGTACACACTCTTCCACATGCAAGGAAGAAATACAGAATAAAAAAAAAATAAAAATCACCCATGCTCAGCACTCAATTTGAGGGATGCAGTAGGTCCCTCTCTTGCTGATCAGAACGTATTTGAAATAAAATGAGGTAGGATGAGAAGGGAAAACACAGAAGAAAAATAAATTATGTATGAATTCTAAAGAAATTATGTTTGCCTCAGTGGACAAATTTCTGGTATTACCAGAGAGTGATTCGTAGCAAAAAGCGGGTGCCAAGGCACTGCAATGAGAAGTGATGCTAATGCCATCACCTGCCTTGTTGGCTAATACAGTCCAGGGCTCGCTTCTTATTGATTCTTCAGACATCATCTAGTTGACTGAAGTACTGTGTGGTAGATTCAGGACATGCCTTACTGTAGTGTGACTGCCTTCAAACAAGGCAACAGCAACAGCAGTGGAGTAAATGGGAACAGCTGCACTGCCTTTAAAAAAAATAAAAATCACACAGTCCTTTTATTGAAATTCCTCTCAACTACAGGTTGGTCATAATAATAAAAATGCATACCTAATAGTTTACTGACTTTTTCTCCTCTTCCTTTATGACAGCATAATGAAACACAGTTGTTTAACATACAATGGTATTAGAAATGATAATAGGGAGAATATATTCTTCCTACTCTTTTATTTTCCAAACCTAAACGTAATTCTCCAAGACAATCCCTCCTCTAGCATAAATGAACTTATAGTTCTGACTTTTGAACTCTTGAACACAGTACTGATGACCACAGTAACGCTCCAAAGTCTTCCAACATTGTCCATCACCTTAACCAAATCACCAGAAAGTTTCAAGCCTGCAATTTTTAATTGTGGCTCATATAACAACCCACTAACCCCTCCCAAACCACTCGACATATGGACAGGAAACCTCTGTAAACCATCTGACTGTTACTGTTTATACACAGGTGTGCTGGAGACATTGAGCAAATGATCTGGGTAATGTGGGTTTAGAGGCACCAGCTGGGTCACCAGTTCTGCTTCCCACCATCACAGGTGACCAAAGGATACATTCTGGTTCATAAAAGGATCATATTCTACTTTAAAATGAGATAGGTCTCACTGTTTTTATTAGAAGCTCACACCTAGGAAACTCCCAATCTATGGTCCAACATGTATATGCAGTCTCTAGACGGTGTGCCAGCATCCTCATTTAACCCAAAAAGCCTTTCTCCTTCTCGAATATCCCCCGATCCAAATTCAAAACAACAATTTCTCCTTGCAGACTGAAAAAAATAGAAAAGTTATTTTAAGACAGATGAGATGTGCTATTTCTTTGTCACTCTTGTACATTAACATCTTCCTTTGCTTCAGTCACTACACAGTCCTTCTTGGCATTTAGTCTGAATTCACCTTATCAAAACATTATCTCAGTTGTTTAGCACAACACAGTTTTAGAAAAGCCATTTTCATTTCATCTCTTTTTTCCAGTTGCTTCAAGATATTTATTTATTCTTCTCCTCCAGATGTATTCCAAAATTTGGAAAATACGAGTTCACAGGAGTTCGTATGCAAGATCATTTCACCCTTTTTTTCAGCATTCGAGCTAATATTTTCGTTCTCCGATCTAGGGTATTACACTTACTTTCAGCAGGGAGGTTATTCAGCCTTTTAAACTTAAGTATTTAAAATCCTTGGGTCTTACTTCTCCCTCACATACAGTAGTTTTTCTTTTTACAACCTCCTTCCCAGCAGCCACTTTTGCCTTGTCTCTGTGTTTAACCGTACTGCCCTTATTCCAAACTGAAGCACACTCCTGTTTAAAGTTTTGGCCATACCTAGACACTATTTAAATCCTACTTCATCCTTATTGTATTACCAGCCACACTTTTCATTATTTTATATTCATATGGCTAAACACAGTTTTATTCCTTGTTTCTGTTCCCTTTGCAGCGTTTAACTCAGCTTGACTTCTGGCAAATTCTATTTCATCCAAACATTTCGTGACCTCTAAGATGGTTTCTTTACCGATTATTCCCCTTTTACTCATTCCTTGCAAACTCTGTTTATTCTTAATGTTCTTTGTGGGAGTGGGTGGTCAGCAAGTTAGGTCTGGAGTTCACCCCTAAAAGCCATCTTAAGCAGATGGGAGTTCTAAAAAGGTTGCTATATTTTTAACTAGAAAATGTCACCACATTCAAATGCTTGAGCTCTTCAGTCACTATCACATTTCCCTACACTTACTTTGCATTTAAGGTTAAGGAAAACTTAAAGACTGCTTTTTCTTAGCTTTGGACCATAAGAATAGTGATGACGAACTCTCTCCGACGTCCTTAGTCCCTCCAAACCCAATTTTAAAATATCACTGGTTCTTTACAAGTCAATAATTCTTTGAGAAGTTGTTTGCATTAGGGAAAGATCTGGCTGTATGGTTATTAGGATCATTCATCCTCTAATTTATCGTATCCCATAACAATTCCATGTTGATTTTCTCCTTTAGTATTATCTGAATTCAGTCAGATCTTCTCAACCTCTCACCTTCTTTCTGCAATGTAATTTTGACTTCTAAATGATTCTACTGTAGATGTAGATTCAACAATATCCCTCCTATCTCTCTACAGTCTGCTTACTGATTTACAGAGCTAAGAAGCTATACCACTGCAATCATTTTTATTTCCGTTTTATCTCTACCGAGTACAGCTTTTGACAGAGCTCAATCAAGACATCTCAGCAGGATTGGCACAATGAAATTTTGCCACCCTAAGAGCAGGTTCATTCCTGCTACGGGGTGGACGGGGCATGAGAAAGGGGTATCGCTGGGATGGAGTCTCGCACTTGCTGCTGCGTTGCGCAGGCTGAGCAGCAGCAGGGACGTGGAGTGTTGCATCTCACACTACCGTATTCCTAAGAAGCCAGCCCAGCTGAAGCACTGTCACAACTACAGTGGACAGCAGAAGGAAGCTCAAGGAAACTACGTCCTTTGTCAATATCTAAAACCTGAGCCTGCTTCCAAAATACTGCCTGAAAAAATAAGCTCTAACATTTACATCCACCATTTACAATCCAACTTCCATAACAAGTTTTTGCCACCAAGAGTCCTCTGCATTCAGAGCTGTGTTCCAAATGTGGATCCTAGCTGAGATGTACACAAATAGTCCACATAAAATTATGCCAACAAGCAAAAAGAGTACATATCCCTGCTAGTCAAAACCAATGCAGAAAGAACTGAGAGCCTTTTCAATCATTTACACGTGCAACACACTAAAAAACCCAACACAATTTAAACTCAAAGAAAGTCATACTTCAGAACAAAGAGGAGAGAACAAATTCTTGAAGTTTGGCATTCCTGGCATACTCAGCACTATCCTCTTTCCATCAAAATCTGTGGGCTAAGTAGTATTAGGTTTGCAGGACTACATGATGCATATTCAATCATATTCTACAGCTTAAGATGCTGCTATTCTTATATGATTTTGTAAAATTCATTTTCATAATTTCATTATTTAGTTCAATTTAAAAACACGCCACAAGGTCATTCCAAGTTTAAAATCCTTTCACATTCACAGTAAGCCTACATCACATCCCGAATTTCAGAAAGTGTGCCTATTCAGGGCAGCACTCTTGCCAGCACTGAACTTTACAGCTAGGTCTAAAAGCACACTTTCTGCCCTTGTCTTGCTCTAAATCACAGCAGAAATTTCTCCTTAGGCTTTAGTACTGTTTGTTGGGAGGACTGCTAGCTTATAGCAAACTGTCCTAATTTACCATATTGTTTCTAGATTAGATTCCCATTTCTGCACTTTCAATTTTCAAATATAACAGTAATAAAAGGAAGAAAATTGCCTAATTTTCAATGATTTTAACAAAGAAGAACACAAAGGACAGGCTAGAAAAGTAACCTTCACAAGCTGTACAAAGTAAAATTGATATTATTGAGGTGTTGCAAGCATGTAGCTTAATGAATTAGAAAAAAAAAAAAAAAGAAGAATGTTTTCAGACTTACTGCCAGGAACAAAAATTTCTCAGAAGTCTTATCTGTGCTTCTGAATTACTGCTCCATGAAATAAATTTGCATTTACCAATATCTTGGGGTGAAAAGACAGCTTTGTTTTGGCTCTAGGTCTTTATTCACTGCTAGAGTTAAATTAAGCAATGTTAATTAAACAACAACAGATTCAGACTGAAGCTGACTATCACCAGGGCTCGGGATAGGCTTGGGACCAACTTGAAACATTAAAATAACTAAAGAAACACTAAAGAAATCACTTCCAGATCAAACTAAACTGATTTTTTTTTCTAAAACAGAAAGTATTTGATATCTATAGAAAAATATTGCTTTAAAATAAGTTAAATAACACAAAAACTAATGCAGCTATAAGTGTGCTCAGTTTCACAATGAAAACAGTTTTCTGAATTTAAACTTGTGACAGTGTTAACCCCCTTTAAAATGGCTTTTTTCCATTTAATTTAGTATTTCCACCACCATCACCCCAAGAAAATCACACCAGTCTAACTGCAAGCATGTTGTACCCAATGCTGTCAGTTCACTTTCACTTAGCTGGAGAGGTTTTTAATTCATTTCATAAGAATTTTTTTTTTATAATAAATAGTGAGAAAGCACACAGGATCATTAACAGAAATGTTTGCTGGCTTGTAAGATGCAAGAGGAATTTGGAAGTCGGTTAATGTAGAGGTATCGCTTCATTTTCACTCATCCATTGCTAAAACTTCCATGAATCAGTACTTCAGGATTTGGCCCACTGATTATAAATAACATGCTCCATTGTTCACTCCCAAGAAAATACTTATAATGTCAGTGGAGAAACCTAGATGAGATGCAGTATTTTGAGCCAAAGGATGTTTATGTAGCAGCCTGGCAAGCCTCCACAGGAAGACACATGCCCAATCCAGCAGAAATCCCATTTTTAATTGCTGAAAAGCATTTTCTGAGTTATAAATAAATCTTCATACTAATGCTTTGGGCTTGTACAAAGAAACTCAGTAGTTCCAAAGACATCTTAAAGAGTTCTCCCACGCCCTTTAATCAGCATATCTATTATTGCCCAGAGTACTTTCCACTGAGCACTTAAGGATAACAGGTAATAAATTATTTTCAAAAAAAGGAATAAATCATCTTTGTGGTTATACAGGTAAAAAGCGGATGAAACCTTTCTCAAAAGCATATAAACATATTGTAAATCTAAAGAGAAAAAGGTCAAAGCTCAAGTTTGTACCATCCAAAACCATGAAGATTTCTCACTGAAATGTTTTATGTTTTAAACATGTTTTAAAACATATCCCTTCCAAATGTAGCCAATCCATACATTTTAATTTATAGTGAGATTAGAACATGACTAGGTCTACGGCCTGTCAACGTACACTCTGGCAGACATGACAGAAAATTGTTTTGAAGGACAGAAGTGCAACATACAACTCATCAATACTATTAAAATTCCAGTAAACAGGTTGCGTACATATTTGACGAAAAAAACAGTAGTGATCCGAGTATGACACAAATGCTATGGAACAAGGGGTGGAATGTCCTGGTTTCAGGTAAAGCAGAAACAATTTTCTTTTCAGTAATTTTCTTTTTCAGCTAAGTCTCCGCTAACTGACTGCACTTTCTGAAATTAAAAGCATATTCTTCAGACAGCGTCTGCTTCCAGAGTGATAACACTTGATGTTTATAGTTGATACTAAGGAATGGTACGCAGAGAGGCTCTTGCTCATACTTATTGCTATAACACCCAAGGTCAGCTACCTTTGTTATGTACCAAGTTAGAGAGTCGGAAGCAGAAGAGCATAAAGGGGTCACACCTGTGGGGAGGAGCAGACAGGACAGGTGACGCAAAACTGACCAACAGGGTATTCCATCCCATCTGCATCACCCTCAGTAAAAAAGCTGAGGGATCAAAGATGCCTCTTACTTCAACAGCTGGCATCTGAGGAGGACTCTGTTCGTCTGCCTTTGATCCTGATCCATGTGTTCCTGAATCCAGTTCCCGTCCATCACTGACTCCAGTCTGGGACTTTCCCAGTGCTTGCTAGTGGTGTGATCGTCATCCCGGGAGCTCGATATGGGTTCTATTATTAATACTTCATTAAAGTTGTTTAGTTTCTTTTCCACTCATAAGTCTCATTTTCTCTCGTCTCCTCTGAAGGGAGATGGTCTCCTTTCTCTGAAGGGGAGAAAGGTTAAAGAGAGTATCTGTCATTCATTTTAGTGGCCAGCCCAGCCCAAATCACAACACAGGCACAGCTTTTACCCCTTGCAGCGGTGAACAGGATTCCAATTGTACACCTCAGATGCACAAAATGGGTACCTCTATTTTGGCTGCACTTTAAGATGGTGAAACTAGGTGGGCTGTTATCCCCTATTTGGAGCAATACAACTACAATGCCCCCAAAATAATATACTAATAGTAGGTGATATAATTGTTATGAGATGGAAGTAAGAAGTCATGAATTCCAACTGCTTGAACAAAAAACACCTCCTTAGACTGAAGCAGTATGAGACTTGTAAGGTTAAGATGCACCTTTGACTGAATTTCTGTTTAAAGCAGGCAACAGAAACCATGCAAACAAGTCTTTCCAAAATCAAAGTTTGTACTTCCAACCTACAAACTCATTCTTTATGCATATAATTTATGAAAACCAGAATGCTTGAAAGCACCCAAATCAAATGTGTTTTCCATCAAACCCTATTAACAACGCTGCTGTGAAAATTATTAGAACCGGCTTAAAAGGACGAGACCAAAAAAGTTTAAGGCTCTTTTTCACATTTTTGATACAGAGAAAGACACATAAGATTGCAAACATCACCACTCCATAGTAACACACATCAAAGACTACTCCTATGTATCTGTTAGTGAATACATTAGGATGTTATATTCTTTAAATGTTTCATTCTTTCTGGATGGTCCTGTATTAAAGCTTTAAGTACGGCATTTGCCATCATAGGATATGGTTTTAACAGGACTAATGAGGGGCAGAAATTTTGTTAAACCTTTTTTTAAACATATACCTTGAAATCAGTGATTTGGTTTGTTCAGGGTTTTTTAAAGTAACTTTGAAGCGATTTCTGCATATACACTTTGGGCAGCCGTTCATTTGCAAGCAATGTTCATAAAACCTTGAAAAGCCAAAACTGAAGCTCTTTAGAGCAGAACATCCAGTCATACAAAAAGCACTTTTTTTTTTTTTTTTAAACTCCAAACGACTCAACCATTAAGTGTTCAGTACAAGAATTTACAATTAAGAGTTTAACAATCTTTTTTCTGTTTCAGGAGTATCACATGACAATATTCACTTAAGCTCCTTATTTTGTTCACAAGCCTTAATACCATGCAACGTAGATGAGGTCTAAAGTTATGCATCTAATTTAAGATTTTTGGACTCATTGGCAGCTTAAATGGTCAACTCTGCGCATCATCATGAGGAGCCTACTTCTATTTGGTAAATATATAGGTTTACCCAATTCATAACTTGAACATTTAAGTTAGATGTCTAAAGTCAGCTGTCTAAAGTTAGTGTGAAGCTCCAAAAAACTAGTGCACCTGAGTGTAAAAAGAGTGCTAATAAAACAGATGCATTATAGAACTGATGAGTATACATAGGAGCATTGTTCACATAGGGAAATCAAAATAATGTTTGTATAAAATTTTTTGCCATATTCATTTGGATCAATACTCCCCTGAAACCTCTTCAGCTATATCTGGCAATTCAAATTTGTCACTGCAACCCTTCTGCATCTTGCAATTCTGTCCAGATTATTCCAAATCCCAAGCCCTTTCTTATCTGCAAAACAAACTCCACTGTTCCGTTTCTTTACCATGGCTTCAGTCATACTCAAAATAATACTCAATTAATATAATTATTATTTGAATATTGATCATCAGTTTATCAATCTACATATTTTTTAAACACCATTTTTACTGATCTGAGTGTTGTGCCAAGTTCATTTTTTCAATACAGAAGAGAGACAAGTTTTGTCATGCTGAGCAGTATCTTCATTCAGAAGCAATCCCATTCTTTTTGCCATTCACATAAACAGAGTCAGCAAAATCTAGTCCATATGTGAAATTAAGTGACTCCCTCTGCCTCTTTTGTTTTTTTTTTAGTTTACTGGCTACAGAGTCTTATTAATCAGAAATTACGAAATTAGTTAACAAAACGAAAAAGTTACGAAAATGTTAACAAAACTAACTAAATGCAAACTCGCATCTGTTACAGAAAAAAAAGCCAAATAAAAAAGTTATTTAGTACTGCTAAATGAGCCATTGGCCCAAGACAGGGCAAATACATGTAGTCATGCTTTATTATTTCTATAACAACAGCATGTGTAAGCCTTTATTAAGGACAAGGACATAATTACAGTAGACATTAGACACAAAGAAAAAATATCACTAATGTAACCATCTCCCAATTAAAGAAGTTAGAAACTAGGCTGTTGCTCAGTTTACTGCCTATTTGTCATCTCCAGAGAACTAGGTAACCAATCAGTTGCTGGTTTTAGAGGTAATTCATACAGAAAAATCACTGCCGAAATCACACAGCTTTACAACACATGCAAAGAGGTATCTGCCTCAAAAGCAGTTCCCATAAGCAACCCTTGAAAAATTGGTGAAGTTTTAGATTACTGCTGTAGACAAGAAATTTTATTTGCAATGAATTTTTTTTCACAATTGTTTCATGCAGAGTAGTAGCACATTTTGCTGTTTAATCAGCTTTGTAATCACTGATTTAAAGGAGTATAAATTATAGACAGAGCTAAACAAGAGAGTTAACCAAATATATTTTTCGGTTGCACATAAACGCTCATGAATATATCTTCCCTTATTCAGCCAGCTTCATGGACAATTAAGTAATATTTCCGCAAACAACACATTCAGCTAAATCTTAAATAACTCAGCATTTCAGCTGTAACTGAAGGAGATGTCTCCTATACTCTAGAAGAGGTTGATATTTTCACCTGGCAGGTAGTATCTTAAAACAAATATACCGAACATATGCAGAGACAGGAGACTGTCCCTGTGTCTTTATCTCCATGATTAAGGATTAATATTACTTTATCTTACTAATTATATTTTAAAAGAAGATTAAATATTTAAAGGGAAAAAAAGAAAAAAATCACGATTAGGGTTTAAACACCATCTGAAGTATTTCAGCAAGTATATTTTTTCCCCAGTGCTTCTAACCTTTTATATTTCTGTCAAAATTAAAAATAATCTACACTGACATTGTCCATTCCAGACTAATTTCTAATTCTATAGCCTGGAAGACCCTTAAGCTTGATGGAGAGAAGTTGCCTAAGTTCAGTAACTAGAAAGTGCAAGGTGATAAACTGGGAAAATAGATGGAAGTGCAAAGGATAGGAATGTTGGTCAGATTGTGACTGGGGAGCTGAATGAGCCAGGAGGAGATGAGGAAGGATAAGCTTAGTGGAAGGAGACCAGAAAATTCAAAAGAATAAAAAGACTTAATCAAAGGAAGCAAGATTTCAGCAAAAAGCTATGATTTGAATAAAACAGAAATAGAAGAGAAAACTCAAAAATATTACTTAAGTGACAGAAATGAAAGTTAAAAAAGAAAGAAAAAACAAGTAAAATATATAGCCACATAGTGGGTTTTATTGTTTGGTTGTGTGTGTTTGTTGTTTTTTTTTAATAAAGTTTATTTTATTTAACTCTGATTTACTGGGGGTTTAGCTAGTTTTAGCTTAAATAGTTACGGGTTTACCCTTTCTTTTCCATCCTCTAGACAAGAAAAAAAATCCCTCAATGCTTTCTAGAAAGACACACCTACACACACAATTTTAAAAGGTGACAGGAACAGTGGACCAACATGGTTACACTCAGAAATATTGAATTTATACAAGAAATTAGTTCTCATGAACACATCACAATATGAAATCCAGAAGTGTAATGCAATATGACACACAATATGGGGAAATAATCCAAAGTCCTAAGAAAGCATTTTCCTCTAAAGAAAGATCGCTGCCATCAGTGATGCAAACTAGATGATTCAGTGTCTATCAATCACACAGAAATTAGTGGTAATCAAACACTTTTTAGACTCTAAAAGGAGAGAATTAGGATGTCTCTGCACTGTCGCTCTTGACATCTAGAAAATGGCTCTGTTTATCTCGTCAATCACTTCTCCTGGCACAGAAGGGGCAGCAAAAGTAAAACATACAAAAAAACCCTCAGGGTAATTGCATATTATCTGGGAAGCTGCACCCAAATTCCCAATGAGTGATTCCCTCTCAACCGCCACCTTCAGCACTCTTAAGAGAAACTTTAACTCACAGCTGGGCATTTACCGATGTTCCATTCTCACACTGTCCTCGTAATTCTCCCCTGTAAAAATGACTGACAGCCTTACCTAGAGTGGGATTTCCTACCTTTTATGCTTATTTTATTTATTTTTCAGCTCTGGTTTTGCTGGCTCTGCTGGATACTTACTCAGTCAACATAAACTAAGCCCACCCAATTGGCATGGATCCCCGCCAAAAGACAATGTGTTAGTTTCTTAGATTGGAAGAAACTGGGTGAAAAATGGTGCGGGGAAGTAGAAGAGCCTGGAGAGACATGATATAACTGTAGGAATTAAGGCGTGAAATATAACTGCTAATCAGACCTCTTCTACTTCTGTACTGTAATACTCCGTGAAGATGGCTCCCTCACCAAGGCATGAGAGATTTGAACTCTATCGCTAACAGACCAGATCTCAAAATCACCCTCATTCTCACCTGATTCCTTGCCTTGTTTCATAGCTGTCAAGATACTTCGATTGCAATTCACAAAGAATCCAAATTTGGTATAATTCAAATCTATCCCACTCTAAGCAATTTTTGGAAATCTGACTTTGATCTATTTATAACTCACATCTTATTTATGAATTAATGTTCAGCAATAATACTACCCTTGCAGAATCCTTTGCACCTCTTTCCTTTAGCTTAGGTGTTAAGAGTGTGTAGGAGCACCATGGGTATCTCTGTCAATTGATACTACTATAATCACACCAAATAACTATAAAGTAAAACCAAAAAAAGAACGCAAAATTGATTAATTCGATGCAGATTCTATTTTAAATGAACCTAGCCTATGAAACGCACTGTGGCAGGATATCATTTTGGTAAACACTTCAAAGATTTAAAAAGAGGATCAGCATCTATCCTAGCTGAAATAAAAGCAAAAAAGTGAATCGTCATAATTAGGACAGGTCAGGATATGCTTCCCAGAACACAAACGTAACTCTGCCTTGCTTCTCCCTGCTAGAACCTGGAGGAGAAAATTCTCTTCTTCATACAGCTTCCCGTATATACAGACTGGGTAAAAATCTGCATCAACAGAAACCATATCCACAAACAGATGAAACGAGGGTTTTCTTTAGTTTTGTCTCCTTCCCTCCTCAAACTAACGGTTAATGGAAAACACCAGTAAAAACTGGTACAACAAAAGTTGTACCTCCACTTGTAAAAACTGATTGGTACTGTCACTATGTGCCATGCAGTAATGAACAGCTCATCAGACAATTCTGAAACTCCTGCTTCCTTTCTTCATCTTCTCAGTAAAAAGAAAAAAGGATGACAGTTTGAGGGGTCACTCTAAACCAGAACTTGAGACTCTCCACGAACCCTTCTCAGAGAATTCAAGAAAAGTTTCACATATTTCTTTTCTCAGGGGAAGTGGACTAATAACCATAACTATAGGCAAGACACAGAAATGGATATTTAGAAAGCGACCTGTCTATAAACCACTTAAAATTATGTCATTCTTCAGCTAATGCACTGAAAACTACATGTTTGGTGTCAACTGGTCAATCACATCACAGTGAGTTCTTCATGTAAGAAATAGTATCAGCATCTGTTAAGCAGTGTTTAGAAGTCAGACATGGGATTGAAGAAGAACCTGGAATATCTACAAGCTCTTCTAAGGAAACGGGAAAATATGTGAATTAAGGATTAAATCCAAATTGCTAAGAAACTACCCTGGCAGAACAAAGCCAAGATTAAACTTGCCCAGAAAACCACAGAAACTGCCTAAGTCTTTGGGTAAGAATTTCATAGAGGCCCTGTAAACTCAGATGTCACTATACTCAGTGTCTAAATTTTCCAATGCTTTTCTTTAGGGAACTATGTTGATTAAAATGGCCTGAATTTCCATCAGCCATGACAATGGATTTGTGAGTAGAAGAATTATGCCAAAGTCAACAGCAGATATGGCAGTATAACCTCAGGACCACTTTAAATGCCGCCTTTTTGTTAGTGGTGCCATGGAGCCAGCTTAATTTCTCAAGGATACTCTTTATGTTATTTCCATTAGAAAAGATGAGACACAAGTCCATTTGACTTTAGCATTGTGTGATATTATTTTTTTGTACTGGTCTGAAGGAGAATCAGGTAAGGAAGCACAAGAATGATTCAAGCAGCATTAGTGCTTTGAAATGCAGTCATTGGCAATCTCATCCAACAGGCTACTAGGTGACAAAGCACCCCTCAGATAGCCTGTGACTGCACCCTCACTGCAAATTCCACCAACAGATCACACACCCTTAAGTTTTGGTGTTGTTATACAGCCATTTCTGTTGATGTTCAAGAAGCCACTCCTTTACACAGACAACAGGCCCCTTACATGCAGCAAGAATGTAATGCTTCTGAAATGGTGTCTGTCTTTATTGGTCTGCATAATTGTTTTCATATTTTAAATTGTAAAAGTTTGATTGGCATGTGACACATAGATGCTTGAAAGCCTGATGTAGATAGTTATTTGCCATCTCTACCAGTAGGTCTTTTTAGTTATTTTTACTAAGGCAATTGTATAAAGTCAGGACAACACTGATGTTTAAATAATTGCCTAAAATACAGTTGGATGAAAAATCTGAGACCAAACCTAGTTCTCAAAAGTAATTACAAATCCAGACCTGTGGCACAGTCTATGATAACTTTGGCAGAGTTCTGAAAGTTCACTTTTCACCCAGACCATGCCAGTATTCCAGGTGAAAAAATGACATAAAAAGGATCCCCCAGCACCACTGTCGGACAGCCCTGCTGCACCTTGGGGCAAGAATGGCATTATGGTTTTAAGTCCTTCCAGATCAAAGCCAGCATATAGTGAAACTACAGCGGCAGTATGTATTACAAATTAGCTCATTTAACGAGGGGAAAATGCTCAGGACTTCACCTTCTACTACACAAAGGCTTTTGCATGTACTGTGTCCACCACACATTCTGAAGAATGAACACCTTACCTTGCATCGTTGTTTTTGTGGGTTCTGAAAACAGAGGAATGAGGAGGAGGTAGATGAGGTAGACAAAGGAGAGCCCATTGTAACGGAACGCACAGGCTGCAATGAGAGGAAAGAAAAAGAACATATTGCTTAATCAGCCTGGGATAATCAAATTCAATAGCACAAAGCATTTCTGATTTCAGGTTACTGTTTACCTTACCAACTTTTCACCACTTATTTAAAACATTTCTACACAAGTATTCTTAAAATAAATAATAAAAATAAATACACTTCTGAAGTATTTTCACAGTAATATATATTTTAAGTTTAGCAAAAGATGCATCCAAGCTACAAAGACCTTGTGCAGAATGATGGACAAGTTAGTTGTTACCTAAACGTTTTACTTTCCTCATACGTAAACTCATTAAACCGTTCCCCACAAGAATACATAGGCAAGCATAAATCAATATTTCGGGTCTCACTTTAAGAAGCTACACACAAGTTCATCATATTACAATTAAGGATTATCAGTAAATAATAAAGGAAAATTATGAAGTATATCCAGATTCCAAATTACAGCATGCCTAAAATCACCAGTTATGCTTAAAATAGCAATGTCTTTACATCATCATACAGAGGTCTTTGAATTTTACTATCACCCATTTGTTTGCTCTTACAACGTTCTTCTGGTGAAAAGATTGTGAACTACAAATGAAAAAGGGCTTCACAGCGATTTGCAACTGGTGTTACGCAAGTTTTTCTAAAGAATTGAACTACTCTGCTAACTTTGTCTAATATTTCCTTTTCTATTTTAAAAATCTAGAGTGAGTCTATTTTCCTGAAAGTATCCAGGTCAGACAGCCATGACAAAAAGCAGTGATATTGCTACAACCAAGGTGCATTTTTTCCAAAGAAGGTCATGCATATTCTGTGCTGAAAGACGAGTATATGGAGTTCCATACAGAAAGGATAAAAACAACAAAAAATGAAAAAGTAATCTGTAATTCCACTGCGCAGCAGATGTAGAAATATTATAAGACCTACCACAGTCAATCGTTTGCATGAGATAAGCCAACTGCAGAGGAGTCAGGAGATGAATTAACCTCTACATTTATTTACTAATGGAATGTAACGAGTATCGATTAAGTCTTCTCAGCTATATCCAAAACAATTTGGTTTTGGAGGACAGATACAGCCGTAGTCCTGCCAGAAACGTGTATCACAAAAGAAAACAAGTTTCTCCAGTCACCACTTCAGGAAATTTCATGGAGACTATACTGGAAATTAGTTAATAACTTAAGCATTAATTGGTCCTCATCCTCATCATATCTGTCCATTTTAGTTATAAATAGAAAACTGAGAAATCTCTCTATTAGCAAACAAATCCATACAATATCTATAATTTTTGTTTCCCAAGCTAACCAATGTTTTGAACAACTGACTCAATTTCCTTAATAGCCCTGACAGAATGACTCTGGATTTACGCTCCATGTCTCCAGCTTAGCCAAGAAACGTGTGAACTTTATAGGTAAGTCTGGCAAGAAGAAAGGGCAAGAAGTATCTTTGCTCTGCTTCTAAACTGATACGATTCTGCAACCGGCATTCAAAAATATCTGTCAAGGACTAAGAAATCCATCAAAGCTTGATAGTTTTTCAGAGGGAAATCCAGAATGCTTAAGAGCAGCTTCTCAGAATTTAAACTCAGATTGCTCCTGTCACTTATTACTTAAGGTCCCTTTATAGCCACAGCCTTTAAAGGCCACCCAAAGACTTACAGCTACACTTGCAACTAAGAAAAAATGCAAGATAAAGTAAATAGCACCTATCCCACTGGGAATTCTGTAAGCAATTACCAGAGGTTTAAAGCGAATGAACTTGAGAAGAGGCAGTAAGCCCCGCTATTATGCACCTACTCTCAGGGTGCTCTGCAGAGGAGCACAGGATGCGATTAGTGGCCTTCTTGGAATGAATGGCAAAGAGGACACTCCAGAGATCAGGACAAATCCATAAATCAACTTTTGCAAGTTTAATTTGGGGTGGAAAGTTCCTTGGCATTCACAGAAAAAAAGTACGATAGTGGTTCAAGGCTGATCTAAAGCCTGAAGGCTGTTCTGCTTCAAGGGGAAGGATTAACGTTCTCAGTAATTCTGGTAGCAGAATAATATTATTAGCAGATAATACTATTATCCAGTTATTACTGGGATCATGTTAATCAGCTTTTAACCATGTTAAACAGCTTACTTGATTTCAGTGCAATATTATACACATTTAATTCTTTCTTCAAAATTGAGCTTGCTACACTTCTTGTAGAGCACCTAGCACTGCTTTCTCAGTACAAAAATAGAAAACAGCAACCATGTGCTTTAGATACCCTCCTTTATTAGCCAAATGTCAACGAATGCCTTGCTAGAAAGTCCATGTCAAATACTTAGGACCTCTATATCAAAGCATCCTCCAGCAAACTAGGAACCCTGGCTAGACATCGCCTGTAAAACCTATGTTTATTTAAGCAGTTGCAAGAGCACCAGCAATACAATTCCCCAAATTAATAAATTGACCCCCCCCAAAACTTAGCTGAAACATTTTTACTAATCTCTACTGCAACTATTTCACTATTTGCATATTGTGTTTATCTCCATTTGTCTAGTACATTTTGCTGAAGAGATCAGTGGCTTACCAAGCTAATGTGCCAGAGCAAAGAGCCACAATGGAACATATTTTGAGCAAGATAAAGGATTAGGAAACAGCAGATGCACTGTATTTACATATTTACACTGCACTGCAACAATTATTTATCAAATACATGTATTCCAAAATTCTGATACTCAAAACTATCTAGAACAAGTTGCTGGGCATAAAATCAGCTTCAGTTTGTCACTGATACAACAACAAAGGATGATCCAAAAAAGCAAATGAACCCACCCTCTGCACTCCCCCTGGCACTCACAAAGGTCTCCTTTTGCAAAGGCAGCTGTATGCAGATGTCCATCACAGAGGAAAGTCCCATTTGAGGTCAACAGAATTCCATCAACAGAAAAAGCACCTACACAAATTAACTTCTTGGCAAACCAGGTGGTACAGAAATTTCTGGATATTTGGGTTACATTAGCCAGTTTGCACTATCAAAATTAATGTCATTTTAGCATTTTAGGCTTGTTATCTCTTCTCAAAATTGTCTAATCGATTAGTGAAATTAATTTCAGAGGAATTATTCTTCAACTATATTTACCTCAAAATTTACTGCTTTCTATTTCTAGACCTGAGGAGACCGTGTTCTCAAAAGCTTTTTTTTCTCCGCAACTACATAAACTGGACTATTAACAGAGACAACTTCTCCATACAAAACTTCTCTTATATATTTGTTTCATATAAAGTGTCCTGCAGAAATATAAAAATATTTTGAAGATATTTAGTAAAAAAGAAGTATTTCCTAAGCTGGAAGTGTTAATTTTATTAGTATCCAGGAAACCCAGCACTTTCTTAGTTTCAGAAGTACGGGTTTGCCCAAAATGAACACTAAACAAAAAGCTTAATTAGGTAAATATACCATACATGCAAAGTCCAGCTACACTTTATTCTCTTCAGTCTTTTTTTTTAAACCACATTTCTCACCATGTTTTCTAACAGTCTCTAGTAACAAAAATCCAGAAATGTGATTTTTCATCTCTGAAGTTCTGCTACTGTTCACAGTCCAATGACAGCAGTAACACACAATTGTGAAAAGACATTAAAAACAGAGTTATTGATATACAGCATATTAGTATATTAGAAGCAAACTTAGCTTTTTTATAATCAGCTGAAGTACTTTTGGGCGCATTCCTTTCGTGGCAAGAAAAGAGCTCTTTAAACATTTGACTTCTCCATCCATAAGTGATTATTTGAAAAATTTCTGTTTTAATGCATAGCATGCTAAAACAATACTACCTTTAAAGACAAGATCAGAATGTCATCTATGAAAAAGTTATGATAATTTCATATATCTTTCTGCCATAGCAGTCAGAAAGAAATATATAGTGAAAAAAGTAACATGCAGATATACCAAATTTTCACAAAAGACTGACACGCAAGTTATTTGTAGCAAAAAATGATAGCTATAGAATGTTTCGTCTTTCTGGCATCCAGTCATTTGTTCAAACAAACGAAAAATTACAGTCATAGATAACTGATGTTTTTCTCTTCCACCACGTCAGAAAATGTAGTCATAATTCACTAATCCTGTTATGTGTAAAACGTATCTTAAAAAAAAGTATGCACAAAGAAAAAAAATCTCTGAAGCCTTCTCTGTTGACATACTCCGGGATTAACGGAGAACAGAAATCAGCTCTGAGCATTTAAAACTTGCAGTGAAGAACACAATTTAAAATATTTTTTACAAGATTTGTGAGGAAGTGAGCGTAATTATTACCTTACACAGGTAAAACTACTCAGGAATTAATTTTATTATACTATAAAATCTTTCCTATTATGCTAAAATCACTAGAGTAAACAGTTGTGTACAAAGCCTTAAAAAAATCCCCAAAGCCTTAAAAAAAGTCCTCAATGCTGAGCAGTGTTATTAACATAATGATCCATTATTTATATTAGATAAGAGTATCAGAATGTGTTAGATTTAAGAATGACTCCTTAAACAGCCATACACAAGAATTGAGTTCTTTTCTTCTCTTCTTGAAATAAAGAATTGACATTACACCTGGGAACTCATAGATTGCTAATATTTTAAGGGCTGCTTGTATATTTCTTGGCATAGTCAATAAAAACAGTCAATATTTCATCACTAAAAGAGGACATTGATTATTGTATGTTGCTTTCTTCTAAATTAAAAAAAATGAAACGCGCATTTCACTGAGATTTCACAAAGTCATTGTCTAAAATTCCGTGAAAAGGACATACTCTTAAGTGAGATACCTTTCAAAATTATATTTCCTTTTTCTTTATTAGACAATACATTTTTAAATGCCCCAGACTGTGGTATATACATGCTCTCTACATATGCACTCAGGAAAAAAAAAAAAAAAAAAAAAANAATTTATTGCTTCTTAAGGAACACAGATGATGTTTGCTTAAATTATTTTAGCTTGAACCATATCTTTAATGCAGAATTCAAAAAATAATTGTTCAGGTTTTTATTAAAATAAAGTTGAAAAATTTAATTCAGTCTTAAGATATGTATAGTATGCACAACAAAAAAATTAAAAGGACTCTTAAAAAAACAAAACAGAAAACTGTAAATCACATGACATCATGTCCTACGTTTTATTTTTCACTGTTATATGATAGCCAAAGACAAATGCTTTTGAACTTGAAGAAATCTACTACTGCTTCTTAGATTCACCACCAAATTTCTACATGTAGATACTGGGTTTTCTACTGCTGCTACATGTTATAATTTTATATCTATGCAACATTTCTTTCATGTCTTCTACTTAAAGAGGATAATTTGTACAGAAATTGTATTTTACCTGTTAAATAAGAAATACTGGAGGGCAAAGCAAGTGGGGATAGAGGAATTTGCATTGAGCTAGATCTTGGAAAGGAGAGGAAAAAAATAAAAGACGTGTTTAGTTTCATTCTACAAAAAATGTTAAAAGGTATTTAATTCAGAAGTGGAAACTACCTGTTCAAAAAAATAAGCCTTTAAGATTCCAGGCATAGTACCAAAGGCTTGGTACTTCTCATTTGTAACCTAGAATTGTGTCAAAAGCCACAACAACAGAAAATATGAAGGACAGGTGAAGAAAGAATTAGCCATCCACTCACTATTTCTGAATTTATTCCACTAAAAAGGCACTCTCATTAATGTTAACATAATAATGTATCGCTTGCTATACTGTTTTCTGTTCAAGAACTACATAAAAACATTTTTTTCCACATATTTCTACCATAGGTTTCAGAATATTATACAACATTCTTAGAGTTATTCTCTCTGGACTAAGGTGTTCATATTAATGTGAGTATTAGATTAAGAACAAATTAATTCAGCCAACTGCAATGAAGTCATGTGTCTTCTACCCTTAGCAAGATACTCCATAGTGTTTGCATCCTGATTTAACAACTTTACAGCTTCAAGATTACTAAGAAAGCTATGCAAAGATATTCAATATTGCTGCTTTTAGACTAAAATTTGGTTTAATATTCATGCTTATTTTTCCAGTGACAAAAAACACATTCAGTGAAAATACTCATTGGAAAAAGTTCTGCTGAAAAAGTGTCTAACCCTGAGCTGGCAAGGGGTGCTGGCTGAAAGACAGAGCTGATGCTTTTCACACATTCTTATACCCATCTGATCTGAAATAATTCTCTGAAAGCAAAGGACCAGAAAACGAAAGGGAAAGGGAATCAGTAGCTGATTGATCTGTGAAACTACTTGGTTTCCAGGAGGACAAGTGTCCAGCTCTTAAGCCAGGAGAATTCAGCACCAGATTCCTGTCTCTAATGCTATAATTCTTCATGGTTATCCCAGGGTTAATTGCAAATTTTCTACCAGTTACATCCTCAGAATTCTGAAAACACCCAATTAACACCTAATTCAGATGACTAAAACAGGCTACAGAAGACAGCCTTTGCTACTAGGTATAACATGGGAACGAGACACTGGTATACACCCAAGATGAAAAGTTTCTGGTAAAAAAGCCCAGTCTAAGAAGTTACAGTAAAACAACTGCTAAAGCAAATACATCTCCTCCTCCAAACCATGGTGCTCCATGAATGGTCAACTCTTCCAGGAGGATATACAGTTAAGATTCCTCTTATTAATAATGCACTGTCCTAATGACATGATTATTAGGCCTTTCCACTTGTGCTGCCCTCCGGTAAGACATTTATCAAACAGTTCCCACATCCTTTAGAATATTATATTAAAAGAGGTAAGGTGATTTAAAATTTACAAAATAAGAATTACAGTGAATAAAGGATTTTTCAAGGAAAGGGAGTTAAAATACAAATCAAAACAAAAACATCACCTTCCATTAGCCAGACAGACAAGTATTTCCAACAACATGATATGGAGAGCAGAGGTCAAGACTGCTGAGAAGCCTGCTTTACTGTTACTTGTATCTGCACAAAGCTTTTATGTTTAAAGCTTTTTAATTTCTATTAATACTCTCTCTTAATATCAACCAGCAAACGTAAGAAGAAATGAAAACAGAATTTTCCTTCTTTTTCTAAGGGTTCATGCATGCAGCATTCTTTAACCAAAACACACACACATGCATTCACACAAAATATTACCAAACTTCCCTCCAGTGTTTCCTTACAGTTCCTGGTGCCTTTGCCCCTGGGGGCATGGGTGTGCTTCAGGAGAAAGCCCACCTCCTAACTTCACATCGAAACAAAAAACCCAAACTGCTCTGTTGCTTGTTAAGGCAATGAAGCTGGTGAAGGGTCTTGAGAATAAGTCTTATGAGGAGTGGCTGAGGGAACTGGGGTGGTTTAGTCTGAAGAAAAGGAAGCTGAGGGGAGACCTTATGGCTCTCTACAACTACCTGAAAGGAGGTTGTAGAGAGGTGGGCGTTGGTCTCTTCTCACAAGTTACAATCGATAGGACAAGAGGAAATGGCGTCAAGTTGCACCAGGGGAGGTTTAGGTTAGACATTAGGAAAAACTTTTACGCTGAAAGGGTTATCAAAGACTGGAACAGGCTGCCCAGGGAAGTATTTGAATCACCATCCTTGGATGTATTTAAAAGCCGTCTAGATATGGTGCTCAGTGACATGGTATAGAAATGGGCCGGGTAGAGTTACATAACAGTTGGACTTGATGATCTTAAAGGACTTTTCCAGCTATAACGATTCTATGAGTCTATGATAAGCATTGTTTACTAAGTAACGTATTAAAAAGTTAAGCACATTCACTGTTAGGTGGATAAAATGATCCAATATTAAATAGTGACGGAACAGAATCTCTCAGAAAGATGATGGAGCAGTTACTCTCATCTCCTCTATAACGTTATAAGCCAACTGTTGAAGTACAAGTGGGAGAAAACCCCACATCCCCCTTTCAGCTTACACACAAAAGTGCAAATCTTAGCCTCTGTGGATTTCCTACTTTTACCTGGCCATGACTGACCAAATGCAGTAAAAAATAATAAAACAAGTAGATTAAAAATGAAGGTTGTTGTGGTAAGAAATGTGTGTTATCAGTTTCTGAGGAAGAAAGGAAATTTATATTACTTCTATAAATTGCTGGGGTTTATATCTTCTAACACTTCTTCACATTTCAAGTCTCTGTTTCAGAAATGCAAAGTTTGTTTCAGAAATTTTTCCTCCAAAACTCTTTACAATAACAAGGAAACAATTGCCACGCATCGTAAAATTAGACATCCTGTAAATAACCTATTTTTAAGAATAAAACTCTAAAAGTGACCAAAAATGTCCCTCTTCAAGAACTATACCTTCTAATAATGAGAAGTACCTGATAGGCACAATGCCCAGTGACCTTTAGCTATTTGAGAACTTTATTTTTGATTACTGAAATTCAGAAGGAGTAAACTCCTGCCACAGTTTTACTCTCATTCACTTCTGAGTAATTCCACTTAAAATAACGATCATGACAGATGAGATTGGAATTACACACTGTTGTGCAAGACAGTTAAGTGAAATGCATGTAATCTTATCATTCTTTTAGAGCAAATTGATGGTTATAGCCTACAGTGTGCACTGCAAAACCACACAGAACTGTGTCAGCTCAGGACAAGTTACCTCCTGCATCAACCAATACTCCTTCCACATTAAACAGCTCTGCTGATAATGTCGTGCAGACATATACCACTCCTGATCCTGCTCCTGAGCCAACATTTCAACATGGTGCTGCTTTGTGCAGTGTCACGTTATCTAGTGTGTGCTACACCCAGACAGAAAGCTTTTTTTCTTTTGGAAAAAAAAAACATGAATGCTTTAATAAACAGATAAATACTATGCCTTTGGTTCATGTCAGCACTTCTACAATCACATTTTTTCACTGGTCAACAACGCTCATCAGGAGAGATGACTGCTGGACAGTGAACACTTTTGCAAGGGTTTTAGGTTTGTTATTTTACTCTAACTTCTTTCCCCTTCCCTCTCTTTCTCAGAGCAGTAGTTTCAGTAAGCTTTCTCTCCATCAGAAACCATCTGGAACCAATTTTAACTTTGTGACAAATATTGTCTGGGAATTGAGTGCAGAGAGAGGAGAAGACAAAACATCTTGTTCGCCTCTTTCTTCCAGCTCTTAGGTACAGGAGCTATGCTCCCCAGCTGTCTTTGACATGAGGAAAATGAACAAAAGACCTCAGGTGTGAGCATACCACAATCATCACCTTACTCAGAATAATGTATTTTACAGGAGCATCTACTCTCACAAGCAAATCCAATGTCAATACGCTTTATTGACATGAGTAAGTACACAAGTACTTCCAAAGTAAAAAACCATGATGGACACCATCATCAGTAATTTTTCCCATTAGACAGATCTACTTAACATTGTAACTCATTTTAAACTCAGTGGCAGATTGGAACTAAATTAAGACTTTCTACTGTCTCTTAGATTGTCTTAAGGTTTTGACATTTCTAGATTGTGTTGGCAATCTCTTAACCAATCAGTTTGAGACAGGGTTAGGTTTTTTTGGTTGAGTGGTTTGAGTTATGATTTTTTGACACTTCTTTACATATATACCTTTCAGTTCCTGTCTCTTCTCTCACAGTGATTAAAGCTCATTGCAGGCACACTGTTTCCCCTCCACTCATGTACCTCATACAATTAACACATGCCAAAGTAAGCTCCACACAGAAAACAGTGGTCCTAACCTCTGTCAAAAAAANTTGGCAAACGGTCTCTGTTTTTTTACATAACAAGAATAGCTGGTAAATCTGGGATCTGTGTTGTGCTCAGGCTTTATGATCAGGACAGCATGCCAGCCATCGGAACAGTGCACACTCAACTTCATGAGCTCATTTCACTGAAGTCACAACATCTTGCATTATGCGTACACGTACATTCATTCATTGGTCTGGGAAGAGGAAGACGACATTGTATTCCTCCACCAAGGCAGCTGCCTGTGGAAGGGAGACTGTCTGCATTCTCATCCCTGCTCCAGCAACAGCTCTTCTGTCTCCAAGCTTCTCTCTCTAGGAAAGTAACGGCAAGCTAACAAAATCACTCTGCTCCTCATTCATTTTCATGGGATGAGAAAAGCGTGTTCCTTGCCCCCTGGACATCTGGAGGCAGCAGTCCAGTTGTGCTGTTACAGTTGCATAACCCTGGCAAGACTCAAACCAAAAATAACAGCAAACGCAGAACACAGATGACGACCAAAAGTCACGCAGTGCTGCTGCTAAACACAACATCAGCCAGAGACAGATGTGGAGACTGTTGTGTGACAGAGAGATCTCCACGAGCAGAAAGGGACCAAGACCTTCATTTACAGCTGCTAAGAAGCTATCAGACACCAGGAACAGCTACTCAGTCAAACTCTTCCAGCGACTAGGAGGGAAAATTTCAGCATATGTTACCAATCTCCCACAGCCATCCACACTCATCATCTTTTAAAACACATAAATCACCATAAATCAATTGACAGAAGATGCAGAAAGAACCAAGTCTCTCTCTTTTTTTTTTTTTGCCAGCTGTTTCTTACACTGACACCAGCCCTAAAAAACTGAGTCAGATGAAGAACGTGGCAAAGAAACTAACCCAGAAAAACACCTCTGAGAATATAAATATAACTAAACATCAGAGAGGTGTTAACACACTAAGAAATATGAGCATCATTAGTGAAGTTACAAATACGAATGCAGTGTTTAAAACTCTGCCATTATTTATTCCAGTAAAGGAAAGGATAGATAAACTTCCTTTCTTCGTCCATCACTAAAAAAAAAGGGCTCACAGGGTTACAACTGCAAGCCATAAATCTGGGTGATGAAGGAGCACTTCAGACAGTGCTACAAAGCCGCAGTGTTTACCAAAGGAAACAGAATTTTAAAAATAGTTATCTCCAGGATATCTGTCAATTGCGTAAAGCAGATGCAAGCCCCTCATTCTTGTAACGTCACTATGTCAAACCGGTGTTTCTTGTACAAAATAATAAATCACTTTTTGTTTGAAGAAAAAATGTGCATTTCTTCTCTCTTTAAAATATGCTAAGTCATTTTCTCTTATTGTGAAGAAGTTTTGATCTACTACAGTAATCTACTCAGGAATGCCATGAATTGCCTTGCAAACTATTTCTCATAACTAGGAACCAGGAAGGGATCCTGGAGAACCCAAAGAACCACAGAACCCAGGGAGGTGTTGGGAGACTTTATAACTGCAAATCTGGTTTGATGACTAAGATTGCTTATTCTAGAGATGTAGTACTTAAACCCATCTGACTCCCAATGAAATGTCACATGCACAATGACCATAGTCTCTGCAGGACTGATTCCTTCTGGGACACAGGCATTTTACTATGGGTTTCAAATGCAATGTGTACCTAGCATTGAGTGAAAAACCTCTATCAAAAGTCCTACCATTGAAACAGGACCATGGCCTCATCCAGTTTTCAAACAGAAGGACAGAGTGCACATAGTCATTTAAGAAAAGAGAAAACATCTTCATTGTGCGTTTGTTCTGAGTAGAAACATTCCCCAGAAAGCACAAGGCACATATGTTAACGCTGCATCTGTTTCTGTGCACATCATTCAAGACACTTTCTCTGCCCCCAAAGTGTTGCAATCTACGGTACTCAGTTCAGGTTGCCAAATATCTGGTACTTGTGAGAGGCCTTCTTCACGTCTATTTTCTATTACACGGCATCTGTAGCAATGTTTTCTTCCCGTGGAATATGACTTGCAGAAACTCCCCCGGACCTTTGATAAGCTCCCAGCCAAATTTTAAAAGCAAGACTGGAAATTTGAAGTGATTTAATACCTCTTTTATGTTTATATAACAAACCATTGTGTCCTTGTCCAAGAATATTTGAATGTGGGAAGTTAAGAACAAGTTTAACTTGAAGAAAACTTCCCACGCAGTTAGTAATTCTAATCTGTTTATATCTAGGCTCAATATAAAGTCTAACTATGTATTTCTTTGGAGTCAAGCCACTGTCCTGAAGATACCCATATGCACTATCCCATCAGCATAAAAAGTAAAGCAGTCACATCCCAGAAAAGAATTTAGGGTTCCGGATTCACCACTACATAACCTCTACAGTTCTCAACATAGCCAATCACAAAGGAAAGGATTGTTTGTTGCAGGGGAAGACAGAGATGATAAAAACTTGTCATCATTAGGCATGTTCTGAATACACGAAGACGGGTACAGGTAAAGTTAAGGGTTGCAACATGAATCTTCATTCTCAAAATGCAATAGTGTACTTTTCTCATTTAAAAAACAAAACAAAACAAAACCACAAAGTAAAACAAAACCCAAACAAACCCAAAAAACTAGCATCTCCTTAATTGGGCAAGATCTCAAATTTGGAGAAATGAGTCCATTGAGAATCTCAGAAGATCCGTTTCTTGAGAAAGAGCCAAAGTATACATCCTGGAGGATTAAAACTAAGTGAAGGGCACATTAAATTTAATTTAAACATATCCTGAAAATCTAAGATAGATACAAACACCAAGCTGTCTTTCAAGTGAAAAAAAGAGATGTGTTTTTCTCCACAATCTCTGCAGGGAAGCCAATGATCCCTTACTGACAAGGGTTCTATATACAGTGAAGATAACAGCAGTAAAGACTTACATAACGCTTATAACTTTATTTATGAGCACTTTCATTAGTATAAATTTTTATCTGGTCAAGAAAGTATTTTTGTCAGTAAACTGACAAAAATTTATACCAGTTGAGAACATAAACCGTGGATTTCAAAGAGGTCTTTATGAGTAAACTGACCAGAATTAGTCTTGGATGAAGTTTGTACCTCCAGAAAAGAAATGTGCCAGAATAAGTAAAGTGTTGGGTTTTGTTTGAACACAGAGGATTCTCTTCATTAACAACTAGATCAATGTACAACAGCCAGTAAGTTTGTCAGGAGTATTCTTATTTGTCATGCTAGAAAAATAACTAACTTCATACTTTACCACATGGTGTTAAGTGATGGAAGTGGGAAGACGAAGCTGTGGAAAGAAAAACAGCAGCCACTTACAAGCTTGAGAGATACCTAACTCAGTAATGATGTTCCGCTAATGTGTTATCGGGTCAAAAGAGGAAAGTTTATTCACCACAGAGGCAAGAGAAAGTTCTTCCTAAAAGCAGTAATAATAA
>VZSZ01001077.1:272313-283779 GCA_013398815.1 Ibidorhyncha struthersii
CACTTATAAAGCACTTCAAAGGGTCATTATAGTTCATTTGGAATATTCAGTGTTCCCAGAAAATTTTCTTGCTTTTTGTCTCTGAAAAATTTTGAGAATTTAGTTTTTTAATCTAAAACTTCCAAGTTATTTTGTTATAGCTACAAAAAAAACACCTTTAATAACAAACAAACAAAAAAAAAGCCTTCTCAGCATCTTGATCAGAATAAAAGCATACCAGCAGCAAAATTCACATAAATCCATAACTCACCATCATACCAATTGCTAGTATAAATGAATTAGGACCCTGCTACTCACATATGTTAAAGCAAGCTGGAATTAGTGTGATTTCATAACCAGGAAGAGATTGTCAGCATGACTACAAGCATTTATCCTTTCTTTAGAGCATCATGGTCTACTCATAAAAAATATCACTCTTCAATAAATAATAGAGTATGCCAATTGCTGCCCCCAGACTTCCACCACTTCAGAAGATGCTCAGGATTCCAATTTTGGAACAATTCTAGGAAAATCCTGCCTGACTTTGTTCCCCAATAAATGCTCTAAGGTAAGGATTTTAAGATGACTGCTAAAACCCACCCAGAAATCCTGTTCACCCGTTTTCAGCTTATATTTTTGTACCTATAAAAAAAATGAGAAAATATTCTGCAGTATGTTTGGATGCACATGCATCAGTTTCCACATGCTGTCTACGCGTTATTTATCACACCAGGAAAAGGGTCTCGGTTTTGGCTATAAGAAAAGGAGATGTGAGGATATTTTCACTTCAACAGTTGAGCTGAAATGAAATTAATATCTTATATACCTCAGTAAAGACACATTCCCAATGTCTGAAAAAAACAGACTACTAGATACTAATGATGAACACTCTGAAAGTGAATTTCAGAGATAACACATGTAGAGGAACCATTCAAGATAAGAAAAAAAGGAAGAGACTGATGGAAGAGTGCAATGGCAAGTTTGGCATTCAGTCTCAAGGGCTTCTTCCCTTCACAATCCTATTTATCAGTGACTGAGGGTTTATTAAGACAGGTAGGGTGCCTAACCGCAGGCCACTGGAAAATGCTTAAACTTCCATTTAGTCTCCGGCTTGAGTCAAGGAGAAGAAGCAGAGCAGCTGTGACTGACAGCCACTATCTTGATGCCGCACAATCAAAGGCTGAAGGATGAATACCCAGACTCCAGCAACACAGGCATGCTTTGCCGTCAAGAGCACAAGACAAATTTGTACCCTACTTGGACTTGACAGTTGTGGAGTCATCGCCCCACCTTGGGGCCTGCTGAACTTTACCAGCCTTTAAAACAGCCCTTTGACATGCCCCAGCCAAGAACCCTCTGCGAAGGTGGCAGCACCCAGACCCTGCTGCCTCCACACTGAGCAAATCCCAAGTAGCACGGTATGTGGGGCCATTGGCACCAACATTTCTTCTCCTCAGCAGCTGCCACAAGATTATTTAACAGCTAAGATGGTTCTGCTGGCATGGAAAAAACAGCACTGTTTTCTGAAGGCAAAATAACTGATGCTCAAAGCAAGTAACGGAGCATCTTAGCCTATGCCTTTGTATCTAGGGACACGTGTTTTCTTTGGCAGCAAAATTAAAGGAATCCTTTTGCCAAGTGTCCCCTGTGACTTCCAAGCCATCGCCACAGTCATGCCCGCGTAGCTGCTTGTGGCACTCAGCACTGGCACAAGCAAAGCAGGAAGAACCCCGTGAAAAGAGCAAAGAAGGGGTGACCAGGAACTTGAGAAACTTACTACTGGAGAAAACGGTGCAACCATGTGCCTAAAACATAGAAATAAACTATCTGTAGCTCTTGTCTTGTCACCATCATAAGCACGTCATGGCACATCACTGCTGAAAAGGTGGAGAGGAGAGAAACTTTCAGTGGCACATGAGTTGTGAATTTGTTGGGCACCTACTATAGTTTTTTAGGCTTTCAGGAAAAAACACCAATGCCAACTCTACTCATAATAAAATCAAAAGGATTTTTACATTTAGTTTCATATCTTGTTATTTGTTGCTTCCTCCCTACCTTCACACAGATTTCTCAGAAGGAGGAACTTCGAAGATGAAAAGAGAGAGGGTAAAATGTGGAACATCCAAACACTTCTCTGCAGTATTCTAAAGAAAATTATTTTTTGATAATCATCAACCAGACACATGCAGAGTTATCTTTCTAAAAGCCCATGGAACAGAAAAAGTACATGGAAATCTTTCAAGCAAAAAAAATCAAACCAAGACTAGTATCTCATTGTGGTAGGGCCTACCCAAGCACATTAAAGGGCAGACAACTTCAGTAGACAAGACTACCTAGATTGGGAAAAAGGGAAATATCCGCACCCGGTTTATACCAATAATAAGCCAAACCACAGAAAATTACTTGACTTTACCATGTTTACATGACAGCCCTGTAGCAAAGTGACCCCAGGTTCCCAAACGTAAAGCTGCAGTTCCAAGAGCGCAACCTCTCCACAAAAAGATATTCCTGCCTCTCTTCCAAAGTGGTGGCAGATGTACATACAAGCAAGATTTTACTTCAAAATCAATAATTGTTTAATCACACAAAGCAACGGGGAATCCTGAAGTGGCAAAATTACTCTCCTAGTCATATTTGCATTATTTTTCCAGTTGTTTTCCCCGTACTATATGCATCATTTTCTGCTTGAAAACATCATGGAGTGAGTCACTGGTTCTAACTAGGTTTGTGTTGTTATACTGTGCCGACCACAGCAGCATCTGAACACCTCTCAGGAAAAGACGCACATGTGCCAAATACAACTGTGCCTTTTGAGATAGCGGGGGTGGTAAAAGGACAAGGAGCAGTCCAGGAATGCAGCCCCAGCACAGGAGGACAACGGTATTTCCACCCTCCAAGATGACAGGCTTAAGGCTCCTCACCTGTCTCCGAATGCATTCATTAGCAGCCTTACACAGGGTCTTAAGAGGGGACAGCCCTGTAGCCCCAGATACTTTCATTCAAATAGAAAAATGTTTGTGAGAATGTGTTTGTTAATAGTAGACTGTATTACAGGAAACCATCAATATTAATGCCTCAAAATTATCAACCATATCTTGTCTAAAACCTGTGTTTATTTCTGCATTATGATTAAACTCACCAATTTTTGGCACTCAAAAAAAAAAAAGTGCAAGATGATACCCATTTGAGAAAATGGTGCATTTGCTTTCCTGGTGGTCTTGCGGTTTAAGCCAACAGGTTGGTTTAAATTTGAAGTGTTGGTATCACTAAACTAATGTATCAAGCTTTAAGGGAAGATTAGGTTTTACAGAGATAGCAGAAGTAAATTAATACTGTATTCCAAACCATTAGGTGCTTTTCTTCTTCCTCTAAATTACCGAAGTTGTTTAGGTCTTTCTTTCCCTCCACTTCTTCTTGCTCTCTTCCCTCAAGTTCACAGCAATCCCAGAAAAAATCACAGTTCAAAATAAAGGATAAAATTCCAACAAACATTATACAATGATCTGAAACAAGCTCATTGCCTTCACTGGTTAATCATACAAAATCTGACACTTGGCTTACCTGAACTACGAGGAAACAACAGGAACCCCAAGGAGCTCATCCAAATGAGCACAGTAATACCCTGATCCTGCGCTCCTTGGTCAAGCGTTTCTGTCCTCCTTCCCAAGGACTGTTCCAATAAGGTCAGATGAATCCATAAACTTTAACAGCATCCACAATCCAGTAGCTAAAGTTGCTTGTGCATTGGACAAAATACATTGCTTGTTCATAAACCACTGTAACCTGATCAACCACAGTGACTCAAATCCTTCATACCAAACTATTTCTGAAAACAGGAACAACCAACTAGAAACCTTTTAGAAATATTTTCGCACTACGCTAAGTGACCCTGAACCAACAATATTAGAACTAAAATATGACCATCTCAAAATGTCTGGGAATACTGTTTTGTTTGTGGGTGTAATTTTTATAAAGCAAACAGATTTTTAGTTCAGCTTCATTTACTTGCATGGCAAGACAACAGCGGGCATGCCATGCTCACACTCTCAGTCAGCAGACAATCAACTGGTAAATTTGTTTCTTTCAGCCAAAAGTGCATGGAATAAAACAGCAGTTCTAGAAAGAGCCAAATACTGAATGGTTTCGTGCAAAAATGGGAACAACACACCCCAAAGAAGAAGAAATATTATTTTTGTGTCTGGAAGACAATTTGAATTGAGCTTGATAGGAATACTTCTAATCTCTGAAGTGCTGTGTGAACTGCATCCTGCCTTGTACAGCCTAACAAGGCTGCCTTTGTTGATGTTGATACAGAACACTGATAGCAAAGTGGCTGATGTGCTTGCCCATACAAAGTTACAGTTTTAACCCCGGACTTCGAAAAGCACACAACATATTTGTGATTATGCATGAGACAGACTCCTAATTCAATTAATACGTTTTTGTTAATTTAGCTCATCTCTCCTGCCAAAGATGCAATCATTTTCCTGAAGATGAATGTCAACCAGGGAAGCCAAAAGCCATTTATCAGCTTTTAGCTAAGAAATATTTGAAGAGCTTAAAAAAAGGCAAGTATTAAAATGCTGATTGAAACGAGTATGAATGGTTTGATTATTACATGGAGTCCTGGACTGGGGAGAGGGGAGCACATCCTGTTTTGTGGTTAGGAAAAGTTGGCAATCTGAATCTGACCCCCACCCTTTTTTTGTGCGATCTCTGCATAATAAATCTGACATTTCAGAAGAAAGCTTCCATTCTCCTCCAACAACCCTGTGCAGAGAAGTAAAGAAAAGTGGGTCCTCCACTCCATTTTTTTCAGTGGTCCACAGGATTTCCAAAAATAATACCCTGCCCAGATGTTGAATCAGACTTTCAGTTTATTTGCAGGCAGCAGAATCAGTAGATTTCAAATTAGCTTCAGATGCTGTGAGTGAGGAAACATCACTTCCCTCCAAATTCAACATCTAAAAGGTTTTTTGCATTTTTATGCTTATTTTTAAAAAAAAAATACAGGCCAAGAATTAACAGTTGAGGTCTAAATCAATGCTTCTTTCAAGATCAAAACTTCTAGACTCAAAGAAATCCTTAATCTTGGTAAAACTTGGGTGCTAATAGTACCCAAACATTCCACCTCATCCACCTGCCCTTCTTATTTAACTGAAAAAAACCCACAACCAAGACTGCAGAAGCTACACATGGTACTAAAAAATGGCAGAACAACTCAGACACAATAACGAAAATATATCTGTAGTTTTAAGTCAGTTTTCCCTTAGTTCACTATCAAAAGAGTTATTCTTGACCCCTTCCAATCCTACATTTTTTATTTGATTACCAAATTTAGCTTCAGAATAAGGCAAAAAGGTGCAGCCTGTATCTCTAATGTTTTATCACTGTATTCAGACTTAGATGAGGTGGGAGGGGAAAGCCAAAATCCCCCTCAAAATAATAAAAAACCTGTCCACCAGGTAAGCATACCGTGCTACTGCAACATGGGAAAGGTTTGCCTCAGGAAAAGTACACCTCATGGTTCAAACATCTCCTATTTCTTTTTAGTCAAAGCACATCCGGAGCACGCAAAACTACAATTGCAGCATATTCTCAAATATCTGGACGCTTCTATTAGAACAGTTTATGTCTGGGAAATGAGGATTTAAAATAAACATTGAGCCAAATCCTAAAGCCCTTAACCTGGGCAAACTTCCATTCACCCAAGTACAACAAAAAGTCAAATTCTTCTCTTTTTGTTAGGTTTAAACAGATTCAACCACATTTCTTGAATTCAGATCTGTCCATCTGAAAGTTAAGACCATCTGCTGGTGCAAAAGAAGAAAGAGTAAAACTCTAGCCCCGTATTATTTCAATATGAAGCATCAGGTCTGCTAAGAGTACAGCACAAAAACAAGAGAAACAAGGCATTCAGTTAGCACTACAACCCTGCCATAATTTTGGTGCTCTTGAACTAGCCTGTTTGTCCCTATTATTAATCCACTTGGGAACATCAAAAGGACAAAGATTATTCTTTGGACTACTATCAGAGACAAAATCTTTAAAAAGATGCTTTAAGTACTAATCTTGCATATTTTCATTCGATCCATTTCTCTATGAACACGCAAGTCACCCATGTTAAGATCCTGGTCACCAGAAAGCAACAACTTCTCTGGTTCCACTTTTACGCTTTTGGATACAGATGAGAAGTGCGCACATCCCTCCTCCACATCCAAGGCAGACTCTGCCCTCGGGCATGGGAGCACGAAACACCTCACCACAAACGCCATCATGCAAACTCAGCTAGGTGTAAATATGCACTGGCAAGAACAGGTAGTTTTACAGTATGCATCCATATAGTTGAAGGAAGGTTCAAGGAACCCAGAGTTTGTACTGCTGATACAGCTCAGGGGACTTTGGAGAAGCATACAACTACTTTATGAAGAAACTAAAACAAAAATTTAGGGTGTTTCTTTTGGAGAGGGGAGAGTGATGTTCAGATGCAGAGCATCTGAAATCAATTCTACATGCTGCACTTCAGCTATTCCTGGAACCCTTTTTTCTTTATTTGTTCTTGAAACACAACTAGCAGTGCCACCAAAGAAACAAAACCCAAAGAATAGCCCTCTAATAAAAGATTAAAATAATATACTGATACATGAACACATGCTTCCACACACCCCACACTAAACCAGCCATACACGTGTATCAATATATTTTAAGTAGCCTGACAATATGTCTGGCTGTCTCATGTAAACAGTAATCAGGATGAAACAAAATTATGAGTAGCTGGAATTATACAATATTTAAAGCATATCTTACCCCCATGGTAAATGTTGGTTTTCTCAATATCTGGAGATCAAAAGTTGTCACTTAGAGTGATGGCTGATTTTATCCTTCCAACTCTACCTTATGATAAGCAGGTTGGTTTCCTCCCCCGACCTTGCAAAAGTTCTAATCACTGTAACACCATTACACATTAACACTACATATTTTGGGCAGCAAACAAGTATCTTGCTGTACCTTATTCTTCCACAAACTACTATAGTTCCAAGGCAACCACAGTTCTTATTCCTGTTAGTTTGTCCTCCAGAAAAATAGTGACCTCAAACCACTGGTTTTCTCTTCACAGAAATACCAAGCAAGTGTCATGATTTCACAGTGCAAGAACATAAACCTTTATAAGCATTCCAAAAACCCCAAACAAAACTCCACAAGAATTCCTTTGAGATATTTATACTGTTTATTCATCAGTACTACACAATACAAACTTGTGACATGGTCTGTGTAATCTTTTTCCATCGTATTATTTACATTTAAATCATGCTTTATGTAAGTTGGCATTCAGTTAAAGAGACTCCAATAGCCCTGTGTATATATCTGTTGTGCCATTGAGTCTGGACAGAACCATTTAGTTTTGGACTGCTAAAATACTAACACAACACTGGAGGTGGTTCACAGAGTATATTACTGGGGAGTAAAGTTAACTCTCTCTGTCAAGATTAAGAGAGATTAATTGTTTGACTAAGGCAAAGCGGAAGATTCTATAAAAAGATATCTGAAGGGTAGAGCACACCAAGCTGGAAGAGGGAGTGCATTACATAGCATATTACGAAGTGAAATGACCTTATCGGAATTGAAGAAATAGTAAAATTTTTTTCTTTTCATCAGTAACCCCACCCTCAAAACGAATACAAGGCGCATTACTGATGGACATACCACTGTTCAGGAATCTAGAAATTACATTTGAGCAGATTAGTAGAGATTCTGTGCCAACCTATGACTTTTCATTTTGTACAAAATCCTACAGGAGTGGGGAAAAGAAGGTCTACTGTCAAGCAAAATCAATGGCTATAGAAAGCCTCAAAACTAAATCAAGCTTGGGAGCACAACTTGGGCATCAGGTTTAGCCAAAGCACCCCAATCAATGTCCAGACTGATGAGGAGTGAGAAACTAAACCTGAGTAAAGAACCCAAAGGTCCTTTACCCAGAGTAGGCTGCTCAACTCATACGTTAGTGATAGACTGGTAAGCTAACTGAAAAGGAGGTTTGCTTTCAGGTTTGTTCAGGTCCCTGAACTTCATTAGAAGCTCACAGAAATTAATGTCACTGGTGGAAGTAGTATCTGTTTTAACTAATTGACAACTCCCAGCGAAGAAATTTGTTTTAGAAAATTTCCCAACTAGCTCAGCTGAGGAGAAAATGTTTGTATTTGCTAGGGTGATCCAACAGAGCTTCTCTTATCTCCGACTCCTGATCCTGTGATTAACTAAAAAAGCAAAGACATAGCAAGTTACACTAATTCCTAGTGAGGAATGTAAGATGTCACATAATGACAGATAGGTTAATCCCTGCAGGGTGTGAAATCTCAATGGCAAAATACCAAATAGCATGAAGTCATACATATTATGCAATCAGCTGCTATTTCTTCTCATTTGGTCTCAAAATAAAATAAAAGAAAGAAAGCCAGAAAGAAGACAGAAAGAAAGAGGCAAACAAAAAATTCCAACTCAATGTAAAATATTTTAAATTATTTTAGAAACAAACAATGGCTATTATTGCCTTAAAATCTGCATGAATTGTGTAGTCATGCTCTCCTAATGGAAAATATCACCTCCTCATTCTGCCTTGCATGCAAACAGTAATCCTGCTTCCTGACAGGCTTCAAATTTCAACTCCCCTTGAGAACACATATTTTCGATAAAAGACATATTTATTTCATCAGAATTCTAGGTTAGAATTACAGCTAACCCTTCAAAGTGAGCATAAGGACACTGAACTCTCTGAAATCACGGATTTCAGTTTAAGCCATGAGAAAGATGTAGCAAATCACAAGTTTCACTTGCCAAACACCACTGTGCACATAGACACATTTCTCAGATACAGTTTCTGTTTGGGCTCATCTCTAATTTGTATGATTAGCGCAATGAATGTATGCATCCATTCTCATCTGGGATTTGGTTTACTGAATAGAAATATACTGCTCAGAAAGAAATACTAATAAGGAGTTTTTCTTCAGATCAATATCCAGATCCATCTGCGGAAATTAAAATAAACAAGAATCTGCAGCTGCTTATTAGAATTTAATATCCCATTCTGTCTTTGGCAGAAGCAGTATTAAAACCTATTGATTAGCATTGCTTCATTGACACTGTCCCACGTGATATCCTGGTCTCTAAATTGGAGGGACATGGATTCGACAGATGAACCACTTGGTGGATAAAGAACTGGATGGACAGTTGCACTCAAAGAGTTGCAGTCAACAGCGATATGTCCAAGTGGAGACCAGTGACAAGTGGTGTTCCTCAGGGGTCAGTACTGGGACCCGTGCTGTCCAACATCTTTGTCAGAGACATGGAGAGTTGGATCGAGTGCACCCTCAGCAAGTTTGCCAATGATACCAAGCTGTGTGGCAAGGTAGACACGCTGGAGGGGAGGGATGCCATCCAGAGAGACCTGGAAAGGCTGGAGAGGTGGGCCCATGCCAACCTCATGAAGTTCAACAAAGCCAAGTGCAAGGTCCTACATCTGGGTCATGGCAATCCCAAGCACAAATACAGGCTTGGCGGGGAATGGATTGAGAGCAGCCCTGAGGAGAAGGACTTGTGGGTGCTGATTGATGAGAAGCTCAACATGAGCTGGCAATGTGTGATCACAGCCCAGAAGGCCAATCGCATCCGGGGCTGCATCAGAAGTATTGTGGCCAGCAGGTCAAGGGAGGTGATTCTGCCCCTCTACTCCACTCTTGTGAGACCCCACCTGGAGTACTGCATCCAGCTCTGGGGCCCTCAACATAAGAAGGACATGGACCTGTTGGAGCTGGTCCAGACGATGCCATGAAGATGATCAGAGGGCTGGAGCACCNCGGGGAAACCTTATTGCAGCCTTCCAGTACCTAAAGGGGGCCTACAGGACTGCTGGGGAAGGACTTTTTACTAGGGCATGTGGTGATAGGATGAGGGGGAATGGCTTTAACAAGAAGAGGGGAGATTTAGAGTAGATATTAGGAAGAAATTTTCACTCTGAGGACGGTGAGACACTGGAACAGGCTGCCCAGAGAACTTGTGGCTGTCCCATCACTGGAGGTGTTCGAGGCCAGGCTGGATGGGGCTTTGAGCAACCTGGTCTAGTGGGAGGTGTCCCTGCCCGTGGCAGGGGGGTTGGAACTACATGATCTTCCAGGTCCCTTCCAACCTAAACCATTCTATGATTCTATGATTCATAGCTTTTTTAAATGAAAATACAAGTTTCAAGTACACTGTCAGATGCATGCCTTAATATTAGTCTCCTTTACTCTTCTTCTTTTACTGTATTTTCTGCATTTTCTACTTCCCCATATCTCTATAAAGTTCCTCTTCATTACTCCTTTTTAAACCACTGAGTGGCAGGTCTTCAGCCAGTTCTACCTGCAAAGTTCAACAGGAGTGCCCTGTCTACGAGTTTGACAACTTCTCTTGCAGGCAACTTTTCAACTTTCCCTTTTCATTCATCGGTTTCATAGCATCCTCTGCTATCCCAGTTCTTGGTCCTTTCTCTACATCAGTGAAATTCAAAATCACAGAGAAGACACAATTAGTGAATTCAATTTTCTGCTTAAATTTCAGAAAAAAACCCAACAAAACAAACAAATAAACAAGAAAAACCACCTATCCTCTACACCATACAACCATGATTTCAGTCACCTCATGAACCACAAACATTCTCAGCTTTTGCTTTTAACCTCCTTCACTAACCATTTTCCACACAAAAGGTGGCTTCATTAGCCCACACGTCTCCTGAATAACTCAAAAGCTGCTCCATGGCCGGAGCTACGTAACAGAACTGATAAGAAGAAATAATGAATCTGCAGCAGCTCGGTGACCTTGGGACACAGGCACAGTGCCACCCTGGTTGCTTTTCTGTCACTGGGAAGCCACTGGCACCTTCTGGGAGCACACTAGTCCTGCCTGGCCCTTTCCCATTAACTGTTCAAGAAATGGGCTTTATTGGCTTTCAGCTAAATGAAAATTCTGGTAATAACCCACTTGTCAGCTGGCTAACAACAGGCAAGCAACAAATTTTAAGATGTTCTACAGGGAGAACACAGATTTAATCACTCTATACACAAATGCAAGATTTTTTTAAAGGTATTTTGAACAGAAAAACACAAGGGAGTTCTGTTCATGTCTTTGGAAGTTGACAACAATTTAACTTAACTCCTCAAATAAAATACATCATTCTAATACTCAAACCAAATATAAACCAAATATATAAAAGATATCAATAAGTTATCACAGATTTCCTTCATTTATATAAACTACAATCATTTTTATCCAACCCAAACTTCAAATTCATTCTGGACTGCATACTCATCTACAGTGAAATCATTAAATCATCCACTGTCTTCACACACTTGGTTAAAAAAAAGTCAAGATTCATCCTGAACAGCTTCATAGATATCTTTTTTTCTCCATTAATTGATTTTCAAGGTGTTCTGAACTGCAGAATTTTCTTTAGGATTG
>VZSZ01001077.1:283857-316551 GCA_013398815.1 Ibidorhyncha struthersii
GGCTAAAAAAAAAAAAAAAGGATTTGAACAGACTTGCTGCAAATTTCATTCCAGAATAGTGTTGCAGAATATTAGGCAGGAAAAAATGTGTGATTAGGTTATTATGAAAATAAAATACTACCTATTATGTACTTATTTACAAGATTTCTAATTTGCTTCACAAATAGCTTAAAAGGCTAATCATAAGCAAGACAGGAAATACCAAGAATATCGACCATCATCCATGAGCAAGTTAATGTGAAACAGAATTTGCAAGAATACAGAAAACAGCACAAATTAATTTAATTGGATCCTGTAGCACCAAAATTTAGCCATATTTGGAAGTAAGAGGTAAGAAAAGACCCTGAGAAAGACTATAAAGATCTCCAGACCTCTGTCCATATCACAGCCAGCTTGACAGGAAACTTTCCAGGACTACCCTGTCTCAAAGAAAACATTATAGCACAGGTGATACGACTTTATGAGAATAAAACATATTTTGACAGGGAGAAGTTAAGAGAATCTTAACACTGACTATAATTTACTTGCCTTTGTCTCTGAAATGGGCGTGTATGCAAGGTAATTTATTTCACACAATGATCAGTACAGCTGAAACAAAGTATTAAGGAATATTTTTGAGTGAGAGTTGCAGAGAAACAGACAATTGTTTCTATTACAGCTTGCAAAAACACAAGCTAGGTAATTGAAAGATATTTACTACAACCTAATCTGACAAATCTAATTCTTCATATTCCACAAGACAAGATCTGTGTTCTGAAAATTAGAGAAGATGGCAAACGCTAAAAAAGAAAACCAAACAGAAGATTCATGCTTAACACAATCTCAGTCCACGTTAAGACAATCAGACAATTGGTAGGACATCAATCAAAATAAAATATGTCATGAAGAACTTATTTTGCAGGTATTCTCACCTTATAGAAAAACACATGATCCCCATAAAGCATTAGTTCAACTCTTTAATAAAAAGTTGGCTGTTTACAGTGAAACAAGACTCCCTAATGCTATCAATGCTACCCAAAAGGTGCTATTCATATTAGCCATAATGGTTCCAGTGAGATACTGTCCTATGGAGCTATACAGCACAAGCTAGTAAGAGACATTTCTGATAGTCAGTGAGCTAGTGTGGGATCTAGTGTATCTCTGTGGCCTAATCTCCAAGACTAGAGACTTCTGGGAATGTGGATGCTTTAATTTCTGATGATTGATTTCTCAAATTCAGACATTTTCCAACTCCCACTGAATTAATCCGTTCAGAAGACAGAAAAACAACCACCAAAAACTACTTTTTATGTTCTGAGTTATCCTGCAGATGAACACTGAGACTGTAAACTCAAGCACTTAGAAATTTGAAGCCACAAGAATTAAGCCCTTACTTACCCCTTTTCTGTGTGAGCTGAGTCTTCCTCTCGCTGCAGGCTGGCTAAGGCCATGATCCTTCCAAACCAAAGCTTTCGCACCCTAGGCTCCTTACCTACCCGCCCCTCCTTCCTACCACATCACCCAGTGCTCCTTCTCCACTCCCCACCTACAACACCTTCTAGTCACCCAGGGCTCTTCATCACCTCCCCACTTGTTCACTGTCTCAGGTTTTCACCCCACAAAAAATAATTGTTCCTTAACACCAAAGTGCTTAACAAAAAAAACTGCCATCCTCTTTCCCATCACTAGGTCTTAATTCTAGTCCCCTTGCTCACCATGACCTCACTGTCAGGCCAAATGAATCTAACCAAGTTGTTCTTCATATTTGCCCAACTGCTTCCCCATTCCAGCATATTTGCCTACTCCAGACCTCACTGACTTCCCCAGCAAGTATCCAGTCCCGAGTTTTAGCTGTTGTAAGGTTGACAGAAGGTCTAGCCAACATTTACACAAAGAATATTAGAAAAAGGCAAAGCTCTTTATTGTCTCTGCTCACTAGTCAGAACAGGCCATCCAGAAAATCTAGTTTTGGTATCACTATGGTACAAGTACCTGCATCCTTTTGGACCTGCACTGGACCTGTTCATGAGCCACCAAAGCATGCTCCCACCAGACCTACTGGTAAGAGTGGGACCTTGCTAAATGGTTAAGTGCTAGACAGACATTTTCTTGCCCTTCAACCAGAGCTCAGAAAAAGAAGAGAAATAATGTCTTTATCACAGTGTGCGTGGGTAAGATGAGAAATAGAAGAGACAAGCATCTTTGTGTTCTTCTCTGACAAATGTAAATTTATGGGCATTCAGAAAATGCCCACTGGGAACATCTGTCCTTATACCATATCCATCTGTAAATATTTATGTTGTACTTTTTGAGTTTATGTCATTTGTGCCTGCATACAGGAGGTCTGAAGACAGATCGAAACACTAACAAGTAATACGCGAGCCAAAATAGTTTAGGACTGGGATGTATTTCATTCAAAACCTGCATCATAAAATACTTATCACCTGAGTGATAACCTCTGTTAATCTGGATGGCCTTATTGCAGTATTTTACAAACAAAGAACAAAGATAGATTTCTAAACTATGCAAGACTTCAAACATTGTCTTCTCACTTGGCAGATTTAATGTAAAACCTAAACCAAACCCCCTCTTCAAATAATGCTCCTCTCCCTCCTTCCGCCTGTTCCCCCCATCCCCCAGATACAACCCTTTTCTACTCTAGCTTTACAGGTATCCATCACCCCCAGGCACTCTGGAAAGGAAACAGAAACTGGCCATGTGGAGGCCAGGCGGCTACAACTGTGGTAAGAATTAAAGCCACAATCTGTGGGGAAGTTACACTTGATCCACCTCCTCGTGTTTCACTTGGAAGAGCCAGGACTGCTACCCCTGTCACTTCCACCTATTTCCCCAGTAAGGAAGTAGGCAGGACTGTGGACGAAGATTAAATGCTAACTGGAAGAGGAGCACCTTTAAGAAAAGATCATCATCATGGCATTATTCGCATAAACCCTTCTGAATGCAAGTCTCCTAAACCAAATTAAATTAAATACAAATTGGAGAAGAGTTTGTAGCCTTTATGGAGCCCAGGGAGTTGCCAAATCTTTTGAAAATTAGAAATTCCCATGGATAGTCTGAAAGATACACAGTAAAACGGCCTTCCGACATTCTTTCTGCTCTGCAGTAGTATGAAGGACATTGTCTCCAGTAGAAAAAATTTGGGTTGTTTTTTTTTATCTGCAGTACTTTGGACTTCAAAAATGGGCATCTATGGCCTGAGACCAAACAAATTCACTGTTAGGACTGCTTTAAAATTTCAGAAAGCTACCAAAGACAATGGCAAATACCCTCAAAAAAGTAATCTACAGAAGCCACCCTTGCATTCATAGAACAGGTGGCTTACGAGCTTCCCTGAAATTGAGTTTTGTTTGCATTTTTATATGGAAAAAGGTATTTTCACAGATGTTTGGAATGTACAGCCCGCAGACAGGTCCAAAGTCCAAACTGCAATCTGACTAGCTTGAATTCCACCTTCTTCTGTCTACTCTCTGTTTCTCCTTGCCCATCCTCACCAGCTTGTCTCTGCCTTCCCCGGATGCCATAGCCGCTCATGCTGCCCTCACTGCTTTTCTCCTGCACCCCCCAACAAAAACAGCTAATTCTACCCAGCGAGGCAGAAGAAGTGGGGCATACCCACATGACCCCTACTGAGAAAGAGGGAAAGATAAAAATCTGAATTTCCATAACAGGATACATGAGGCGTGTTAGTTTACGTCAGGTTGTGGTAAACTACCACACCTCTCTGACCCCTAAGCTCCTTAACCAGTATCAATAGTTAACTGGGTGCGTATGCTGCAAACAGGCTGCATCTTCAGTATCTGCACAGTTCATTTGTGGCTTCCCATATTTCAAATACCACGCTTAGACTTAGATGCTCACCATTAAAAGAGTTCAAATATTATTTTGCATTAGCATTTTCTAATGAATATATAAACTTTGTGAAACCAGATCTGAAAATGCATTATTACAGAAAGCTAGAACTTTAATGGAGACAAGCAATTATTACTAATAAATTATACTCTGTGTAATGTCAGATGGATGAAAGATAAAAATCTAGACACAAGCATTAATCGTATTTTTCTTAATCTGTAACTTGAGTTAAAAATAAAAGGCTTACCATTACAACTTAAAATCTTCAGCTGCATTAATATAGCCAAATGTAAAAATGAATATGATGTAAAACAGATTTTGAAAAGGATATTAAAAGAATCAGAACTACATTTCACATCTCTCATGATTTCCCATGCTGACACTTCAAAAGGTTTGCAAATGCCAATGTATAAGTCTTCCTCTGTCCAAAATCTACCCTTTTAATATTAGTCATTAACAAAATTCATTGTGGTGTTTTGCTTCAGTGGTTTTTTAGAAAAAGATATTTGATAGTTTTCACATAAAATACTGTAACGTATATTCACCATCAGCCACCTCCAGGACAGCTGTTTTTTAAAATGAATGTTATTTCAATTACAAGGTTTCTTTTTGGTGACTCTTGTGAATATAAATATGTTCTGATTAATTTTACAGATCTGCATGAAGTGGAAGGATTTGTGAAATCTCTACAATATTATGTTCATGTCTCCAATGAAGAGAAACTCCAAATAAGTATACCACCTATAGAAGAGCTTAGTGAAGTTCGACAATCATGACATCAGTGACTACTGATATACTACACTGATACAGCACAGGAGACTTACTGATAGATGATGTATTAAACAAAAAGTAATCCAAGGAAGGAATGTCAATGATGGAGTTGAAACGTAATTTCGACTCATAAAAGTTGTTTCAGATTTGCATTCTTTTGTAAACATGGTATAGACAACTTCCATTCAGTAATGCCAGAGATACTGTACCTCAGTTTTACACATACTTCAACACAAAGAAATGCTTTAATAAGGATCTATTCCATTTGACCTTCAAGACTACAGGTTAAAGCACCTTATTTTCACCTGCTCACAAAACTATGTATTATGTTTACTGTTTAATATTACAGACGATTTGCGTGCTAAATATTGCAACTGGTTTGCCCCACTGTTCCCAAGTTAAGCAGGTGATATCCTACCTACTTCCTAGAGTTACCGTCATGTTTCATTTGAAACTATTTTTTACGTTCTTTGGGATAGATTAACCCCAAAACTAATTCAATTAGACAAAATCATTGTATTTTTTTAGTCAATATTTCATAGCCTTACTTACCTCACTCCAAGTAATAATCTGCGCGAAGACACAGAATAATGAATCATTCAAAACTAACTGCAATATGAGCAAGTAGAAAAGTCTCCTTTAGAAGAAATTAAACCTGACCCTCTAATTGACTTGCACTGACAAAATAACCCTGTGAACGTCAAATGAAAGTTTTACAGAATAATTAGTTTGGGGATTCAATGAAGATATAAAAGGGAGGGAGGAGAGGGAAGAGGACAGTTTTGTTTTGCAAAGTCCACCGCTAAACTTAGAGTCAACAGACAGCCCATAAAGCCTCTTCTGTCTGCACTGTACTAGTACAAGAGACCCAGGAATTACTGCAGGCGCTGGGCACAGGCTTCCCCCTCGCTTCAACATCCCCTTGCTGCCTGAAGGAGGGACGGTGAGCCACTTTGGGAAGAAGGAGCCTGTGAACTGCAAGATGAACAAGAGAAGGTCCACAAAGAGAGGAGAAGCCTTTGCTGTTGAATTATCACTGCCTATTAGGAATGTGTTATTGATATACTGTAAGACAGCTGAAGCCCAAGCTGTTGTCTCGTTCTGTAATGCACCAAACACATCATTTTGGTCACAACAAGTGGAGCCTGCTTGTAATTAAACTAACATCTGTTGATACTTAATCCATTTATTCCCCTCCTAATACATGCAAGCCTTTTGCATTTGATCTCTTACCCATAAGGATGTTCTTTAACCTGTGCTTTAGCATTAGGCAAGTCAATGTTGACTAATCTTAAGTATAAGCACAGGCCTTCTGTGTTTTGGAAATTAATTTTTGCCCTGGGATTCTTATTTTTCAGTTTAGCAAATGATACAAAGCTAGAAGTTCATATTACTTGTTAATCTTTATCGGTTGTCCCATTTCTAAAAGAAATATTTCATGCTTCCTTTAGTCTTCACAAGTTGCATTTCCTGACCTCTAGGGCTCATAAAAAGTGAATTCAAATTGTCAAATACTTATATATTGGGTTTGTACCCTGTTGCACATTAGAACGTTATTACAAATAGGTCGGGCAGAAGGGGATAAGAAATTATCTGTGTGGATTTTCACAAATTTTATATTCCTTTCTGATAACAGGATTTCTCTCCTTAACATCTTCCTTCAATACAAGTTTGCCAGAGGACATTTGCAGGTATGTTTAAGGGCTAAACTTTAATTCAAATTTGGATTTGGGGCTTTCTTGCTAGGATGGTTAGAAGCTAGGTAAAATGAGAAAAGACCATCACAACAGAGACAATTTAGGCAATCAGCCTGTGACACACAAATCCTGTTAAAGAACAGAAGTCACCACGACAAGAACAGTCAAAATACTAACTCAGGATCAATAAAGATTTTGTAACATAAGCAAAAGATTTCTGAAAAGCTAGGACAGTAACGAAACTCATAGCTCACAGAACATTATTCTCAATACCCTCACCCTGCTCCTAAAATTAAACAAGTAGGACGTAAGAGTCCACAGTAATTGTTAATAAGACTACATACATCAGAAACTCTGAAAAATGTATTTTGCAAATGAAAGGCTGAAAATTGGCATTACCTAATTAACTTGGAAGAGCTTTACCTTGAAAGACACGCTCCGCTTTTACGCTTTAAAGAAAAGTGAAAATTTCATTGCTTTGCCTTTTTTTTCCCCCCTCTTTCTTTTTAAATTGCCTTCATCGCATCATGCAGTATAAGGACTACAGTCATGGAGAGAACTATGTAAACAGGTGGGAACATGTTTGGAAAAGTCACTAGATTACCTGCACCTGCAAATTATGCACTGAAAATAAACAGATGGCAATTCAACTTTGCACTGCAGCCTCCTCCCTGCCCCATCAAATATTCAGGTAATGTATTCATTTTATGTTCATTCTGCGTGTCTAAGTATACAGCTGAAATTAATGGGAAATTTTCTCTAAGATGGGAAAAGATGTTTAAGTGCTCCGCACAAATATCAAATGTGTATAGGCTTAAAATACTCATCGAAAATTTGATTTTTTTTATTAAAAAAAATAAACATTAGTCTCCATGCAAATTCCCACGGAGCTCCACAACAGGGATTCTCACCTGCTTCTCAGAACTACACCCCAGAATTTTACAGAAAATTTCGGCAGGCTTTTGTCAAAGTATATATCGAATACATTGTATATCCCAAATTTGAACTATTGTGATAAACTGATCCCTTGGAGTTTAAAAATACCAGCAAACTTTATCACATTTCTAAACAAAATTATGAGAGCTGCCTTCATGGGCACAGTGCAGGACAGGGCCCAAACTAACAAATTCCAGTTTAGCATTGGATTCGGGAGATTTCAGTTAAAGAAAGAGGAATTTAAGAAGCCTTATTTAATGATAGTTTTGCTCTGTAAATATGATAGAACAGACCGTCTCTTGTTTAAGAATTTAAAGTTTAAAAAAAAATAAATCATGGGTTTATAACATTTTCTTCCACACATATCTCCAATCTCCTTTCTTCTGTGAAAGAAATGTATAAAAATATTAATGTCATAAAGACTTATCTCGTTCATAGGTACCAGATAAACAAATACACTGGACCAAAATAACACTGAAAATATGGAACAAGCAAAAAAAAAAAATCCTTTCTGCTTATTCATTCTCCACCAAACAAAACAAATTAGAGAAAAATATCAATACAGGAAATTCTTAGGAAAAAATATTTTAGAGTAGTTGACATGATTAGTTAGCATTTTCTCTACCTTAACAATCCTCACCAAAGTACAATGGATGGAGCCTTCAAACCACCAACGAGTTGGCTTTGTGGTATCTATATGCGCACAGGGGAAATCAGAAGGCTACTCAACCTTCCAAGTCAAATTCTGTTTTCTCCTCCTGAACGTTAATCAACAAACTGAAGCTAAAGCCAAGCAGAAACAGAGTTTGGTGGGCAGCTATTACCTCTGGCTCTTGAGGGCCGGAAATGCTATAAAAAGGCATCATGCCTGCCCAAGCGGAACAAAGGGGAGAGCCAAGATTTTCACTTGTTCTTTCTAGCAACCCTTGTGGTGGACTTTGAAGCAATCAGGCAATCTCCACAGAGAAATACAGAAGCATATATAGGACCCCTCAGCCCTTCACTGCAGGAGGGAAACCCTGCCTGCTCCGCACCGAAGAGAAATAATTAGTCTGGATGATGATTTTTCTCATCTATTTCTTTAATTGTTAATGTAGCCAGGGAGTTTTTCTTTTCAGGTGGTTTTCTAAGGTAATTCATTCATGCCATCTGTCAGCACCTTCTACCACTTTTAAATGGTAGAGCAAGCTGTTAGCACATCAGGGTGCGCAGCTGTTGATGCCACCTTTGTTTTGGTTACCCCTGGAGGAAATGGGGACATGCCAGCCACACAATGCAGCAGGTTAGCAATGACAGCGAGTAAATAGCCTGCATAATGTAAGAGCCACACATCTGACAGCTCTACCGGTGATGCCTTGCTGTTATTCAGCCGCTCTGCAGCAATATATTTTACTGGTATTTTTATTGCCAGCATGATAATTTAAGTCTGGTGAAAAGCTCCTCTGGCAAAAAAGAGGAGACAGGGCTGAATTAGCTCAACTCATTGACTACATAAATTAAAAAAAAAAAAAAAAATACTATCACCAGCCTAAAAAAACTCTGCGTAGAGATCTCCAATTAAAGTCTTAATTGGGCAAAAAAGACAACAAAATAAAAAAGACAAATAAAATCATGTATATGGGGGGTAGGAAAAATTTAAGAAGATGTTTAACCTGTTTAAACCAAGAGGTAAAATAATGTCTATCCTTGATACTGGAAGAATTAATGAATAAAGCTCATCTAGTAGGCAAAGCTTCTAATCAGCTCATCAATCAGGAAAGGTAGCATAAGAAGAGAAAAGCAAATATATGGGGAAAAGAAAAAAAAAAAAGAACATTGTTAGCCTCTTCTGGATTCTATGCAAAATCTTACAAACAGTTCCGAAGGGAAGAAAACCAGAAATAGAATGGAGTAAAACTCAAGTGCAGGTCTATCAAACCCAGACCCACATAACATGGTTCTTAACCAGTCTAGACAATTGCAGTAAGTCTTTGTTTCTATTTCAGCTTCACTAAAGTGACCGATAATATATTACATGGGAAATGAATTAAAACAAGGATTAAAAGTACAAAATGGAAGTGGCTACAGAAGAGGTGATCTGAGTAATGCTGGAAGTACTTTCCAGCTGCAGAAAGGTCATTAGCAGAGTTCCTTAAGGACAGATCTTGGCATGGGCCTTACTATTTTTTTAGTTGACTTGGCAATTAAAATATGAGTGATAATGAAGCTTGCTAATGACACAGAGCTGGGAGGTACAGTCAATGTGAAGAAAAACCAGCCTACCAGAAGAACTGCATGATCCTGAGGACTGAAAGAACAGGAATGGGATTACATTTAGTAATGAAAAAAAAAAAAAAAATTACTACATACTTAACAGCAACAAAACAAGCTGGTGTAAATATGTATTAGCAGATCAAACAAAACCATTATGGCATAGCTATATTGGAAGAGAGCGTGTAGTAAAAGACAACTTCACTGGTACAGGAAATAGATAGGCAATTATACCAATTGCTGGCAAACCCACATCTAGACAGGCGTGTACAAGTTTCAGCTATCCTTCTTCATTGCAGAGGATAAAAGACTTAGGGAACAATAAAAGAGTTCAAGTTGTTTAGTCAAATGAAATACAGAAAATATCAGGTGTCTGTAAACATGTAACAGGCAAGAGACTAAAGCCAAGAGTGAACAGGGAACAAAAGCTATTTATGCTAAAGAAACATTTATTTGCACCGCAATAAAAAAGGCACAGGTTGGCTACAAAGAAATTTTCGTTGGGAGTTAACAGGGTTTTACCCTTCCAAAAGTGATGGAAGGCCTGGAAAAGCATTCCCAAGGAACCTGAGAGAAGGGCAAATGAAAGTTTGATTCTGAAGTGGAGTTTGATACGTTTGTGTGGAGACCATACGCTGCCTCAGTCTGTGCCAGCAGAACACATTTGTGAATCAGAAGGTCCCTAAAGAAACCAGCTCTATGCCTGGTCTAGTTCAAACATACCGAAGAATGCACAAAGATGGGCTATCACAAAGTACATCTTAAGTGCCGTGCTGATATGCAAGCTAACATAGAACAACAGATGACAGACTTTAGGGAACACATGTAGATAGGTCAAGGAGAGAAAAAGCGTTTTCTTTTTTTTCTGTCTTTTCCTTTTTTGTCAATAAGATGAGCCGATGTTTTACCACAGAAAGAGTCTCTCTCTAAGCGTACCAGGTTATCATGGCTCTGTTTATAGTACCCTTGTTTGCAGTGGTTCCTGGCACTTCATGCATTTTTCATAGCTGTTTCTTGTTAATATATACTGTATTCCTTGGAGTGCCAAGAGAAAGGGCACTTAGTTGTTACTAGCATTTTGCAACTTTATTTTAATGACAAAACAAGCAGCAAGAACAGCACCTTCTGGAAGTCTTACAGGACAACAACTTAGTTGTGGTGAAAGAAACATGACAACTTAACAGCATCCCAAAAGAACAGACGTAAATACAATTTTGAGTGCCTACTCACTGAGCCACTGATAACCGTAAGGGTTTATAAAAGCAGATTTCTTTATTTACTTGCGCACACAAACATACAAGCAGTTCTACACACATCAATTAAAACATGTTAACACCATTGCTTCCATGAGCAAACCCAGTTGTTACAACAAGCAAATGCCAATCCACATGCAAAATTTTTCTATCTGGCCTGAGAATTATTGTTTTGCATATACAAAACTGATATTTTCAGAAGCAAGAAAAATTGATGCAGCAGTGAAAGAGGCACTCTGACCCTGCAGACAGTTTGTTATGAGGCACTCTTAACAAGCAAATCTGAAGATGCATTACTCCATTTACATAAATCCTTCCCTTTCAAAGCTTTGTTCCTTCTTCCTGTCAAATCAATAAATGGCCTCTGCCCCACTTAGTGACTCCCCCCATGCACTCACTTTCATGTTCTCCCACGCAACTGCAGTATAAATTTACCTTTTCCTCCACATACATCTGGTCCCTGACTATATACTTTTCATGTCATCACAGAAGGGCAAAATTCTTCCTTCCTTTCACAGGCTGCAGCCTTCTCCATCAGAAATAACAGAATAACAGCTAGTAAATCTACCGTCAGATACCGTTGGTCAAATCAGGATGCATAAGATACCTGATTTAGTACTTTCTAAAAATTAAGGTGATTCCTTCTTTGCTGCTCAGCTGCGTTTGGCTTAAATGCAAATCCAGTTTGAGGTTTTGCACAGATCAGATCAAAGCAACATGTTTACAGAAAACTGTTCTAATCAGCCTACGCTAGCATTCAAAGTTCTTCTAGGAGGACAGCTACAAAGAAAGAAAGAAAAAAAAAAAACCAACAGCTTCTAGCAAAGACTTAGCGTCCCAGTAGGGACAAGGCTAAGGAGTCCCAAGAGCATTGCAGCCATAGCTGCAATGATTTATCTCATTTCAGTACTTCACAATTGTCCAGATAAACATGTTCTGTTTTTCAAAAACAGTAACATGCAAAACTCTCAAAGCAAATAAGCATTTAAAAATTCTTTAGGTTTCCTCCCTCCCTGAGATCACTGAAATAAATGCACCTTCAAGTTTTGCCTTAAAATGTTCATATTTAAAAAAAAATAGAAATGAGAAGGCAAACTTAAGTTACTATTTTGAAATATTATTTAAAAATCCTTATAATAAAACATGGACAGTAAGTGAAACAGAAGACCCGAGAAACAAGCAAATTTTCTCTGGGTAAAAACAAGTAAATGTCAATAAATTCATTTCCAAATTTTAAAAAATTCTGTAAGAATCAAAGTTTCAGGCCTGTACGGCATTTTATTAAATTCAAATTGATCCAGTGATATAATATGAAACACAGAACAAACGCGCTTGTATGAGTCCTTTCAGTCAGTGTATGACAGCACCAGTTAATTATTTTTACATGTCCTGGAAGGAGAACCTTAAAGACCTAGTTGCTGAATTAGTACAATAAGGTCATAACCCAGTGAGACATGAGATGACTAAAATAATGTTCCCAAGAAAAATCAAATTTCCTGAAAAACACAAGAATGTAGCTAATTTATAAAAAGTATCCCTATGTGATCATGATGCCGTTTTTCTTTTTAAAATTGTTACAAAGCATAAGAAAGAGCATACTTCTCTTAAATTAAAAAATAAGACATAATTCAGATACATAAGACAAAACTGAGCAGACTCTTCCCGCGGCAAGCAAACAACCAAACACCATTGCTGGCTGACTGGGGCTGGTAAGACTGACCATGATTTTAATGAACCAGAGAGCCGCTGACTCATAAAATTAGAATGTATTTGACACTGGCTGGCTGCCTAATGCAGAACTCGCTGCACCCAGCAACCTTGGGTTCACTGGGAAATACAGTTAAGACAGAAGAAAGGGACACATCACCACTGCTCTAAGCAGCAAACCACGGTAACTCAAACGGCCACCATGAGTGAGTGATGACAGAGGAACAGGGAGGCAAAGGAGCTAGGATCTCCCTCCGCTGAAGATGCTGTGGGGGTTGTCATACCTGTGGTATCTAGCATACCCCCCAGGATCGGCAGGAAGGCAGCCTTCCCGAGTAGCACTCCAGCAGCCCCAAGGACCCCAGAGCTCAGGCTGGAAAGCCAGGGAAGTCTCTCTGCGCAGGGACAGCAAGGCTTCATGTCTGCTGAGCTGGAGGCTCACCACAAGTGTTCGGCCCCAGGCACCAAGACCCTGCACCTGCTGAGGGACCACCATCCTTGCTGGTGACAGCCCCCCAGCCCACAGCCACCGCACCTCATGCAACAGTGGGACCGTGTCTCAGGGACCACATCCAGCCCAACATAGAATAGCAGGTTGGAAGGGGCCTCAAGGATCATCTGGTCCAACTTTTCTTGACAAAAGCATGGTCTAGACAAGATGGCCTAGCACCTTGTCCAGCTGAATCTTTAAAGCGTCCAATATTGGGAAATCCACCACTGCCCTGGGGATATTATTCCAATGGCTGATTGTTCTCATTGTGACAAATTTTCCTCTGGTGTCCAACTGGAATCTACCCAGGAGTAGCTTGTACTCATTACCCCTCATCTTTCCACATGACTCCTTGTAAAAAGGGAGTCTCCATCTTCTTTGTAGCCACCCTTTAAATACTGGAACATGCTGATAAGGTGTCCCCTAAATCTTCTTTTCTCGAGGCTGAACAGACACAGTTCTCTCAGCTTTTCCTCATATGGCAGGCTTCCCAGTCCTTTGATGATCTTTGTGGCCCTCCTCTGGACCCTCTCCAGCCTGTCCACATCTTTTTTGTACAGCAGGGACCAAAACTGAACACAGTATTCCAGGTGTGGCCTGACAAGCGCTGAGTAGAGTAGGATAATGACTTCCTCAGTTTGTTATCACCAGCAAACTTCATCATGGTACACTTGATCCCATCATCCAGATCACTTACGAAGATATTAAACAGCATTGGGCCCAATATTGATCCCTGGGGGACGCCACTTGCAACAGTTTGCCAGTTTGAAAAAGAGCTATTTACCACCACCCTCTGAGTGCAGCCTGTCAGCCAGTTCCAGTTCCCCACCCACCACACAGACCACTTCTCTAGACCACATGGGAAGCATAACATGGTCTCCATCAGGCAGTTGCTCTGCTTCACTTTTTAAAGTCACCCCTCCCATAACAACTCACACCACTGCTTTGATCCAACTTTGAGAAGCCAGTCCTGGACTGTGAGAGCCATTACTTTGTTCTCTACCATTCATCATGGAGACAGCACATACCAAGGAGGGGTGAGGAGGAAGGACGGCAGCAGGAATGCAGACCACTGAGCATCCCAGAGACCTCCATGGACCACAGCGTCCAAAGAAGGACACATGATGGAGAGAAGAGCAGGAACAGAAATAGGAAAGGAAACAAAATTTAGGAATAACTTTTAGGATTAAACAAAAAAGTACACTAGCATAACAGACACTTTTTTTGGTCGGTTGGTTGCTTGGGTTTTTTTCATTTTTTAAATGCAAGCCAGAATCAGTTGATTCCCAAGGTAGGTGGGTCTGTACCTCGGTCAAGTTGCAACAGGTAAGAATATTTACCACGGATTCTTCCACAATTTCAATCATCTCTGGGAGAAGCACATTACTTTGAACTGCAGTAGAGGCTGATGTAAGTCACAAAAACAGATCACCATCTCGACAGTAACACACTCCAGCCCCTGAAATCAAAGAATGAGCCCAGAATACCAAATTTCAGCCTCAACAATTTCTGGATGCATATACTTCGCCACTCCCTCCTTTCAGCACCACCTCACATTTGTCACCTTTGACATCTCTTCTTGGGTGCCTGGTCGTCTCCTCAAATTGACACTTTTTGAAACTCAGTAAGTCTTTGATTCTCTATTTCTGCATCCCTTCTGCTATACTCAGTCTTTTATAGAAGTCCTGTCACTTCCTTCCCTGTCATTTCTAGGATTCACACATTCTTGCTGGCCACCATCACTAACATACTTTCTACTGACAGTGTTATTTGCTGTTTTTATTATTGGTCTCCCAGCTGGCTTAGTTGGCTGTCTTCTTCATCTTCCCTGCCTGCTTCCAAACATCATTCACCCCTTTGAACCCATCTACTCATTTTCTCACTTCTCAGAAAAACAGCCAGTGATTTCTTTGCTCTTTTCTATAAACACCTCCTACCCCGTCTCTCACTCTACTAACATATTCCTTATTTTCATTCTCTGTACTCTCACCTTTCATACTCCATTTGCCTTCTTTACTGTTCTTCGCTTAACTGCCCTTATCTGCCTGCCTTCAAATCCTTCATAAAGTGGGCTTTAAATATTCTGAACCACACGATCTCATTACAATCGCATTGCTATATAATTATCTTCCTCATTAATGATTCTCTCCTGTGACATTCTACAGGTCAGTAAAATATACTCCATTTGTATTTCTTCAAATGTAACTCAGTTTGCTTCCACTGAAGGTGACTGTTTTTCTGGAGCCACACCAATACAACCCCTATAACCCACGGCTCGCGCTTTCAGAAAAAATGGCAAGCTCAGAAGCAGACCAGCTCCCACACAAGGGCACGTGGTTTCTAAATGGGAAATGCAAAACAACAAAGTTACAGCTTCAGATGAATATTTATTCTTCTGAAATCTCTCCAAAACAACAGTCATCCATCTTGGTACTTTGATCTTTTTTACAAGAGCCTCACGCAGAAAAATTGTTACACATACATAAATACGATTAACTTCTGTATACATTAATAGCAAGGAAAATCATGCATCATACTTATCTAAGTACTGGACACTTTATTGTTTATCAACATGTACGCTAACATCCACCACAGAAAACCCGGTATGCGAGGCACTTGTCCTGCTCAGTCAATCTCTTCAGGCAAAGTTGAGTAATTAAGTTGCCTCATTGTTGCCAAAATGATTAAATTAATTTTGTAACATAAACAGAAGGATCAGCCAGTGCACAGTAACACTAGAAGGACAGAAAATATCTGTATCACCACACAACTGAACAAAATAACACAGTATTTTACTGTGGACTAAGGAAATCCATTTATTTTTAGCTGAAACAGTTTAATTTCACCCACCAGGTACTCTAAATATACATTCAAATGCCTCCTGTGTATGCCCACGTACCCTCTGGTTATGTAAAAAAGAAATCCATTCCCACCACTAGGCCTGAATTTTTAATATTCTGCTCTCCCACTCCTGTTTCAGAGACAGAATTTCCTTTCTCTCTAATGCCACGTGGGAGCATAACGCAGGGTAAAACTCTTCCACCTACCAATTCTAGTACAGGAGCAAACATTTATTTATGCTACAGATTTATAGCATTTACCACAGCAGGAAGTCAGATCACTTCATGCAGTAAAACTAGGTACATCCACACTCTCATGTTTTTGAAAGCTCATTTACTTCACTACACATTAAGGAATTCAGTAATGCATGGAAACAACATAATCATCAAGATATTCCATTATTACTGCACAAAAGATGTAACCGGACTTCCCTCTGCAAAGTTTTGTTCTTTATAAAAGAAAGAGTGCAATCATCATCCCAGCCAATAAACTAGGCAGTTTATCTGGTTGTGTTTCCACAAGCACTACAGTGCTTTCTTACAAGAAAAACAAACAAACCAAAACCCCTTCAGAAATATTTTAACAGACAAAGTCATTCACAGGTTGATAAGAGAGAGATGTTTGGAAAGAAACAGACTCTCCTCTCCACGTTAATTCTCACGTACGTGTTCAGCAGACACTAGAAGACCGGGCAGACACCGTGCCTGCTGACACTCAGCATCGGTGGGAGATGAAGTAGGCACCTGACCAAGCACGCGGTTATTTTCTGCATGTTCTACACTGTCTTTGACCCTCAACCCAGCGGATGTTTTCAACACTGCCAGTCATGTTCTGAGCCATGCAAACTGCTTTCACACCTTTCCAGATTTAACCATGGCAAATTTCTCTCTCTCACCTCATTGTGAACTTATTTATCTTCTTTACAATTTTTATTATCTTGTTTCATCTCGTAGCCAGCTAGCTCTTTCACGGGGACTTTGGATTTGCTAACACATCCATGCACAGACACCCTTTGAATGTTAAATCCTTCCATTTCTACTTCCTTGGGTGCCAGCAAAAAATATGTGTATCATGGTTCTCAGTCTTAGCTGTGTGTCTCACAGGTATCTAATGAATAGCATACCTTAATTAAATTGTTAACTTTATATCATGTTTCATACTGACAGCTAATTCATACAATTAAGTTTTCTCAGATGATTTTTCTTTTGGTCCTAACGTGAATTTCAGATTTTTCAGAGTGCATTAAAAGTAACTACTTTCAAGTTACCAGAACTCCATCACATACTTAAGAAAAACACTTAATGCTAAGCCTGACTTTTTTCGCTGCCTGTAAAATGACTACAAAGGATTCTAATTTCTCTTGCAGGAGCATCATTTAAATTATTAGGATGTAATTGCTTGATATTACCACTTTCAGTATTTCTGACTCAAAGAAACCAGTCCTATCACACCTTTGCTATAATTATTTTTAAATTATAAGACAGTGCAGGTAGCACTACCCATTCTATATTTGACTAACATTATTTCCAAAAAAAGAAGGCAGATGGTTACTGCAGGATGCTGACCACTCAAAACTCACAAGAAATCAATGCAAGATACAAAGACTCAAATACTACAAGGTCAAGGCCACCATAACACTTTTTATTATGCTACCTCTACCTTATTAGTAATTGATCTTTCAGAAGCGATCTAACTACATAATGAGCTTAATTTTACTATAATACAAAACTGACAGACAGAGACCTGGGGCAAACTGCAATGAAAGATGCAATCTTCCCACGGTTACCAACAAAAACACATAAAGGAAAGTGCAAAGGAGGATATTAGATGATGGAGGCAATTTGCTCATGTTTTTGTTCAGAACACTCAACCTCCCTGAGGGCCCTGAATCTGTTATTCTGGATACAACCAGACAGGAAGAGCTAAAAAAAAATAAAAAAGAAGAAAAAAAAAAGGCTAGCTGCGAAGACTACTCTGCCAGCCTGAGGAACCTTTTATCCTTGTTCATAAGGAAAGAGGATGATGTTACAACCTGTGACAGTGATCCTTGAAGGGCAATGTTTTCTACCAGGATTTTGACAAAGAACAACATGAAACAAACAACTTCACTCTAATGTGCTAACAACAGCTCTGCCCACTACACTGACAGTACATTCTCCTGTAGTTTTTACTAACCACTTAATGAAAGACACTTTCTTTCTCTTGTGCCCAAGACTGCATTCCTGGTGTCTCTTTCTCTGCGATTTGTGCACACCCATGACATCATTAATTTATTGACATCATTTGTGGTCTTACACTAACTAACACTTACTTACTACTGCTGACTTTGAGGCTGAATCTCAGATATTCCTTATTTTAAATATGAGGAGCAATCTAATTAGAAACGCACCTTGGGAATGAAGGGAATGACAAGCTGGTGGGTAGTTATCTCAAGTTACATGACACAGCAACCGCAGCAGTTTCTTTCTAATTTTGTTTTACATCTTCCTCTGATTTACTCAGCTTTGTTAAGATGAGATGGCGTGTTGCATGTTATCTAATTCATGGAATGAAGGCACTGGCCTTTCTGACTAACCTTCTGGCGCTGGCAGCACTTGTTCTTGGACAATTGCCTAGGGAATCATTACTTTAAAAAAAGAAAAAAAAAAGAAAGAAAGAATTAAAAAAAAGCCATTTGTATCAGGCATTAAAGAATCTGCTGGCCTGAAAGGCGATGTTTTAAAATCAATTAAGCAAGAAATGTGCACCAATCCTGCTACCAACATCAACACATCAAAGAACAAAACCGTGTTGATTCTACTAAAAAAAAGTTACTAATAGAATTAATTACCTGAGCACATTTTAAATGCACCACCACAAGAAAAAAAGAAAAAAAAAAAGGTGTCATATGTGAAAATAGTGTATGTTTCCTTTGATCTGCCTTACTCCCTTTAGTAGTATACAAGTTTGTAAAAAGCCATTCTGCAGCACGCTCCTTCTCCCCACCTATGCAAGACCTGACTCACTCCTGATGTACTGACATGGGATGCAAACAGAAAACCTGTCAGGTCTGATTTGCAAAAAGGCTGGGTCTTCCCAGGCAAGCATGATTTAGTAAATACCACAGAGTCCGGCAATTCTGAGAGTCAGGAGCATGTTTTTTAGCTCTTTTTCTACTCCCACATGCTAGGAGAGGTACACACACTACTTGCTACAATATCAGAAATATTCAAACATACACTCTTTATGAAACTCTAACACTAAAATTACCAGTCTTTCTAGACCACTTTTAAAAACACGCAGTCTTGATATTACCATATACATACGAATATACCTTTTAAATGCATTCTATTTAGAAAAGAAGGTGGTCTCACAATGAAACACCAGTTTGAGCCACAGATGAAACAGGCTGCCAAATTAGGCAACAAAACAAAAAGAACAATTGAGCTTGATGCTGCTGCAATAATACTGTGAGATGACACAGTACATATTTCATTTGTAGTGTTGCACAGGGGTGGTGTTGATCTTTCAAAGAAGGGAAGGAGCAACAGGTGCAGACAGTGAAAAATGCAAATGCTAAGCTACAAGAGAACATGAGGACATTTCCCACAATTACTACAGCTAACAGCATAAGGAGCCCTCAGAAAAGTCATCTGGGTGGCTACAAGTATACTACATCAGTTATTGTTTTCCATGCTGAAATCATCTGTTACCTAAGGGCAGACGTGTACAGAACAGGAGAAAAAAACAGTAGTTGCGTGTAACTTCTGTTATCAATAATTTGCCTTTTATCAACTGAAGGCTAGCGAGGCTACACACAATGAACAGTTCAACTTTTCATGTGGTTAGTTTAACTTCTCCCATGCTTCTTGTAGAATGAAAGAGAATTTACATACAGTGAGTTGACCCTGTAAAGGCAGCACAGTTAACTAAACACTACAGTCAAAGAAATAAATAAATCTTGACATTTTCAGGCAAACCTTTGGAAACAATTCATTCTGCTGGATCTATAAAACCCAGTACAACAGATTCTGTGAATGACTAGCACCAAGTGTTTCATCTATCCAAAATGCAAGCCAGCTTTTCAAATACTTGTTTCAAAATTGCAACCCAACAGTAAAATAACTACTGCTAAAAGTAATTTGTCAATACTACATGAGATGGAGATCATCTAGGAGAAAAGAATGTAATACAGAAACATTCAGAACTGATTTTTTCCTGTGGTTTTAAAACAAATTAGCTGTCAGTGATTTGCAGAATAACAAGAAATACTGACTAATTAAAAATATTCAAGTATGTGAGCATGATTGCTGGGAAAGTAATGCCAACAATTTACTGGCTAGTTAGCCCCTCAGAGAATGCCAGCATTGGACAGTTCTTGATATTGGGAAGAAATGGTGTAGGTCTTGTATTAATTCATCATTCTGTTCATTGTAAGTCAGTGACAGATGACTGTGCCAATGTTACAGAATAACATTCATTAATAATCAGCACTTCCAGCTGAGAAACGCAAGGTTGACCTTTTTCAGCTGCCGGATGCATATTGTATGTGCTAAGGCACAGCAAATCAGAACATGCCCTACAGACACTGGCTGTGGCTATGTGTCTTTTAATTTATTTTTAAAACCAAGAATGGAAAATTGGACTGTCTGAGAGAGATTTGAGGTACCAGCGAGCTTAGAGAAAGACTGAAGAAATGATTCCTCACAGCAGGATTTTCAAGACCTGCTGCTATACAGTTTAGAACCAAAACCATAACCAGCGATGAGTGGAGTTCCTCAGGGGTCTGTATTGGGACCAGTGGTGTTTAACATCTTTGTCAGTGACACAGACAGTGGGATTGAGTGCACTCTCAGCAAATTTGCTGACAACACCAAGCTGAGTGGTGCGGTCAACATGCGGGAAGGAAGGAATGCCATCCAGAGGGACCTGGAAAGGCTGGAGAGGTGGGCCTGTGTAAACGTCATGAGGTTCAACAAGGCCACATGCAAGCTCCCACACCTGGGTCACGGCAATCCCAAGCATAAATGCAGGCTGGGCAGAGAATGGATTGATAACAGCCCTGAGGAGAAGGACTTGGGGGTGTTGGTTGATTAGAAACTCAACATGAGCCGGCAATGTGCACTTGCAGCCCAGAAAGCCAACCACATCCTGGGCCACATCAAAAGTGTGAACAGCAGGTCAAGGGAGGTGATTGTTGTCCCCTCCTTGGGTCTTGTGAGACCCCACCTGGAGTACTGCATTCAGCTCTGAAGCCCTCAACATAAGAAAGACATGGACCTGTTGGACTGAGTCCAGAGGAGGGACACAAAGATAATCAGAGGGCTGAAGAACCTCTCCTGTGAGGACAGGCTGAGAGAGTTGGGGTTCTTCAGCCTGCAGAAGAGAAGGTTCCGGGGAGACCTTATAGCAGCCTTCCGGTACCTAAAGGGGTCCTGCAGGAAAGATGGGGAGGGACTCTTTATGAGGGAGTGTAGTGACAGGACAAAGGGTAACAGTTTTACACTGGAAGAGGGCAGATTTAGATGAGATATAAGGAAGAAATTTTTCACTCTGAGGATGGTGAGACACTAGAACAGGTTGCCCAGAGAAGCTGTGGATGCCCCATCCCTGGAGGTGTTCAAGGCCAGGCTGGATGGGGCTTCGAGCAACCTGGTGTAGTGGAATGTGTCCCTGCCCATGGCAGCGGGGGTGGAACTCGATGATCTTTAAGGTCCCTTCCAATGCAAACCATTCTGCGATTCTATACCATGTGCAATTTTGCCCCCCCTCAGGCCAAGAAATATGTTGATAAACTTTAATGAGTCCAGGGGAGGGTCTCCAAGACAGCCAGAGCTGGAGCTTAAAGTCCCATGAAGAGAGGCTGCAGGACCAGGGCTCGTTCAGCTGAGATGCAACAGCTTCGGGGGCACCTCACAGTAGCCCCCCAACACCTAAGGAGAGGCTATAGAAAAGACAGAGCCAGGCTCTTTACAATGGTGCATATTGAGAGACAATGGCCACACACTGAAGTCAGGAGGATATAAGGGGGGCAAGAAAAAAAAAAACAAAACAACAGTCACTGTGAGGCTAACTAAGCACTGGAAGAGGTTGTAGACCTCTACTCTCAGACATTCAAAACCCAACAGGAAAAAGCCCTGAGCAATCATATTTAAATTCAGTGTTGCATTGAGCAGGAGATTGGAGAAGAGAGCTCCTGAGGTGCCTTCCTGCCTGGGATGCTATGAAGAGGGAAACAGAGACAGACCAGGGCCCATCCTGTAATCACCCCAGAAACCTTGCAGGGCAGCAGCCACCCTCAACTTCTTCAAAAGAATGTATGAGAAACCCCAACTGAGTAACTATGGAATTACTTGCCCCACAGGAGAACATTATTCTTTATTCTCAAAACAGATGCTGGTTTCAGTGACTTAGCTATCTCATCCTTTTTTTAAAAAAACAACCACTACATTCTTATTTCAGTGTATTTCAACAACGACTAACATGCATTAACTATGCAGGCAGGATACTCTGGTTATGAGATTTTCTTGTTCCTTCCAGTTTGCAATATTGTGTAGCGTTGGAACAATCATACTACTTCTCCATTTCAAGGCCAACAGGAAAACAGCTTCCTCCACAGGGGGAAGAAACAAACGGAATTCCTCCAAATACAGTAACAGTAAATACAGGCAGGAAATAACTGGATATCCTTCTTCTGCAATTCTAGCAATTCCAACTGCTTCATCCTCTGGGGCACACTAATGACCATTTGGGACCTTCTGCCACTTCCTTACTATCACCAGTGTAGCTCATCACTGAGCAGCCAAGTTGTAGGAAACAAGATTTGTGTATTGTCTGTTTTCTGCATTTTAACGTGGACTTCTCTTCTTCCCTTCCTGTAGGGAGGGATCGACCCAAATGATTAGGCCAACCTTCATTTCTAGACCCTCAAAATGGCACGTTGGGGTTGTCTCCCACCCCTCAGCATGTTTGCATGCTATGATAAAAATCTAGATTCCAGGATTGGCTTACTGAAGCTGCCAAAAGTTGACAGCGGCTTATTTCACATCAAGTTATTGTATCTTAAAGCAATTTTTGCTTAAAATCGCAGTGGTACAATAAACTGCAAGGATTTTTTCAAACACACATAAAAAGAGTATGCTTACTTTTGCTTTCAGCAAATTAACAAGAAACATATTTGTGGAGTTCTTCAAGCAACTGTGATCCTGTATTTGCAGACGGCATCAAAAAGCTGTGAGAAACAGGTTTTGATGTTTGTGTAACCTAATGGCTGTGATGATTTTGTGAGTTTGTTCAATAAGAACAAATGGGTGACAGGTTAAACACTACAGAAGGGTATTTTAAGATATAACGTATCAATAAAATTGTACATATACACAGTATTTCTTGTATTCTATTTTGCTTCAGAGTATACACATAAACATTGTGTTTCAAGGTCAAACAGATCAAAAGATTAGAACCTGGGGAGAAAAGTTGTACTGGGTCGAGAAAGTGTAAAATTGGGTCAATTTTCTCAGACTAGGGACTTCTCATGACAAAGGCATGACTTACAGAAGAGCGATGGAAAACAAATGTCACTGAATGCTAATCCTTGTAATCATTACACGGCCCACCGTTAAGAGCAACCAGCCGTTAAAGAAGGAGATGAAGTCAATTATTGGATTTATTTCAAAAGGAGGTGGGAGTACACTTAAGGCTTGTGTGGTACAGAGTAAATATGACTTGTGTGGCTGACTAGGTTTTTCTCGCCCATCCATTGTGATTTTTCTGCGCTGTATCTTAGGGAATATGAAGGTCATTTCATCTGAGAGCAAGGAAACAGTGAAGCTCGGAGCTAAGCTGTACGGTCCGCCAAGCTGCACGATCTAACAAGCATGGCAATAGCCTCACATAAGGAAGATTTTTGAACGCAACTATGCTCCCTGAAAATGACAGGCCCCTCCCAAGGAGCAAGAAGGGAAACGTATTTTTATAGTAATATGGACACATACATTCTTGCCCAGCAAAGATCAAAGGTCCTGACCAATGTACCACATGGTAAGAAGAGCAAGAAAGCTTAGGAAAAGAAAGATGTGTCACATTAGGCAAGAAGGAGAAGCTCATTTATCACAGAAGTAAATCACGAAGAGTTCCCTTAATCAGCAAACGTATGAAAATAGTTTATAAAACAACTTTAGAATCATAGGAGAGACTTTTGTTCTGTTCTGTTAGAAGAGACCTGAACCGACTTCAGAAAAAAACAACTAACAAGGTCACAGAATATGTGACATCAAAGTCTATATAGAGGTTTATGAGAAGAAACATAGTGAAAAGCATGAACTATGGAGATTAAGGTCTTCCCAGTCGAAACGCACTTTCACAAAGAGACAAACAGATTCAGTACCACAGCAGAGCGGGGGGCTGTTGGTTAATTACACACTGAAATGATGGAAGAAAGTGCCAAACTTGATTATCTTTACCAGCTTTGTTTTTAAGAACAGAGCAATGGCATTTTTATCCAGATTTTTTTTTTTTTAAAAAAAAAAAAAAGCTGGTTATTGATTTCCTTTCAATTTAGAGAAAATAAGCTATGGAAGTGGTATTTACTATTTACATAGCACTACACTGCAAATACACATGCCTAGCATTTAGCTAACAATAAGAGAGATGGGTCATACTTCACAGATCTTTGTTCTCTAAATTAAACAGTAATTTGACATGTGTTAAATGTCTAGAGAAGAAAGAAGGAAGAGGAAGAATCGAAAAGATCATGCATCTTCTCTGGCTGGTGGCACACGGATCACAACAGAATTTCTTTCACCAACAGCACTACAACCTGAAGAAAACAATTTCATAATCTAGCATTTAGAAAAGGTATTGCCATCAAAGAAAATTATGTTATCAATGACTCACGCAGTAGAAAGTAATCGTAATTCCATGCTTGCAACTGAAAGTGCGCTCCTTCTAAAAGATGCCCTTTAATACTCATGTCCCAGAAAGTCTGGTCTCTGACAAAGTTTCAAAAGTTTAAAACATGTAGTTTCTTTTAGGTTGTTGTCTTGTAGAAGTGGATATAAGTATGTATCTGTGTCACAAAATGCAGCTTTGTTAAGGAATGTAATAGGACGGGTCCTTAAAATCCTAAGCACTGAGAGAAGAACCGATGAATTGAAACACGTTTTAGCAATCACATTACAGCTATGAATATTGTTTAACAATACTCTCATAGAAGCCGGCCAACAAAATGACAACATGAACTAATATTTATTTATGGCAGTATATTTTTTCTACATAAATCAGGATTTGTGGAGACAAATTTCCCTCACTTGCTTTTGGCTAATGAATTAATCTATTCTCGGTGACCAGGAAACTGCTCTTCTGAAACATGTCACAAAAAGCCACAAGTATAACAAGGGAAGAAAAACACAACACAAACAGGTGCAGCCACTATGCAAACATTTTGCATGTTCCAGACATTTTCCAACATATGAGCATGTATTAAAACGAAATTAAAAGTAAATGTCACTGTACTTGCTTGCTAGAGATTAGTGGGCGATTTCCTAGACAAGCAAATCAACAACATCAGTGATACGTAATGCTGTAATCAGCAACGTGCGTTACAGCTGGAGATTTATTAATTTGGAGAAAGTCTTACTTTCAGATTACAAGGTGGGGGTGCACTGGTTATCCAATGTTTGACTGATCATTCCTTTCTGAGCCTTTGCAACCTCAATCTGCATTTTACAAAAGCTAAACTAAGGTTAAAGGCTAAACATATACTTGCAAATAGGAATATGCGACTGCTAGCAAAAGGCGTTCAATGTTCCTCAGATTACCCAGGAGCTAATTCCTCTAACGGCATGTCTTTTACCTCCCCCAAAATAATACAGCATACAGTTTGAGTGGTATTAGCATGAGCAGGAAAAAGAGAGCACTTGTTTAGCATCTCTTTACCCACATAGGGTTTGCGCATCCTTCAGCACAGTGAGAATCCAGAATACCCCTCCCCTTATCTGTTAAGGAAATAATTTTCAGCCTCCCATGCAACTTCTGAACAAGGAGCAGAATTGACCCTCGCTCTAATACCACTTAAATACTTCAGGTTTAAGTTATGGTTCTGTCAAGCTACATTAACATATTAGTGGCTTGGAAACAGTAGACAAGAGTATGTAATGTCTGCAATCCCGTGCTTTACAATATTTTGCCAAAAAGGGAGTGATTAGTGTATCACTCACAAACACACAGGCTCACTTCTTTAGATTTTACTTCGTTTCCAAAACAGCTTCCAAACTGAAGACTACATGAATGAGCTCAGAGAAGTGGTGCTATGCTGCACTCTCTAATGATTCAAATTGTAAAAGTATAGTGTCCTAAAACTCTTTATTTATGGGGAATGCAGATTTACATAATCCTTATCCCTTTCTCTTCAGAACTGGACAATTGATAGGAAACTCAGAGCTGTTAATTTCTACAGTTAATCTTAACGGTTGATTTTATGCCTTGCAAATGTTATTCTAAAGTGTTAGAGTAAATAGAACACTAGACTGTTGTTGATTTAAGTGATTATACATACTTTTTCCCATCCAAAGGATTATTTACTAAGGCAACAAACTGAAAACGAATTAGAGAGTACTCCTTTTTATTCACGGCAGAGTTCACCCACGGAATTCATTGCTACAGGATATTATCAAAGCTAACCCTGCAGCTCAGAATTGAAGATATAAAAGAAATTAAGATACAGAATAGCAACCTTAATGTGACATTCAGGTTTTACAACTGCCTACTCGAGATGGGAAATGGACAGGTAAGACTCTCAGGAGAAGAGGAGAAGTGCATTAATTCAACCACATCCTGAACGTAATGCATCAAAGGATACGCTTCTAACAAACGCACCAAAATAAAGACATTATAGAATTCAACTTGTGGACTTGTTTGGGTTTTTTTAATATTCAAAATCTTAAGCTGGTTTATCTGACAAAACAACCCCCAGTGTACCAGTTTCTCTCAGTACAACGAGAGGACTCCATCACACATATTCCTGCCAGGAACACCTGCACTTTTTCTGAAAACGTCTTATCTGCACGCTGGCAGCCTCTGCCCTGCTTAGATTCAGACATCTGTCAAGATGACAGCATGAAGACCTGTGATCACCACAAAAGTAATGTTACAGAAAACTTTTACCCTAGAAAACAAACCTGGATTGATTTAGTTACAAATACTGATCAATCTGCTGCAGCACAGAAAAAAAAAAAAAAAACCCCAAAACCCACTATACAGCCTTTTACTAGCTTAGCAAGTTGTACTTCAGGATCTTTAGAACTGCCTGAAGGTATTACAAAGGCTTGTACAATCCACTTGACTACACACTTTTTCACTAATTAGCACTTGCTAACATCATTCTTCATGATAGAAAGCAAACAGCCTGTTTTCTTAGAGTGACGCAGTCCAGCATAACTGATGTTCTTCAAGTGAAACATTACCCTCAAAATAAGACCCTTCAGCTTCACAAGGGCTATCATTTCAATGTGAAAAGAGAAAAGAGATGTAAAGAAAAAAAGGCGGAGTGCAAACACCCAGCACCCTTACATGCACTTGAAAAAGATTTTACTGTTATGGAGTGCATCATTTGAAGTCCCTCTCAGATACGATCCATTTAATGACACTCTCTTCCAAGAGCCCTCCTAGCAGCACCAGCCATTCTAAAGTTGGGTCTGCTTTTGCCAGCACTTGCGATTCTGCTCTTCCAACAGACATGCTGGAAAAGCTGCTCCATGGAATTATTTTAGCGCTTCGGTGGTTAAAACTGTTGCACTCCGTCCCCCCCAGCCTGCTGTGTAACAGTTTTTGTTTCCCACATTTCTGGACTTCTAGCAAACTACCTGAAATGAAAGAGCACTGTGGCTACACACGTACAGGTGGAATAACAGTACCATTCTTCTCCTTGACCTCCCTCAGAAACACCCTCAGAAAAAATGAGTTATCTGCCCGCAAAATACATACAGCTCTGTCATTTCATGCTATGGTTTGACTGCTCTGATTAAAAAAACAAACAAACAAACAAACAAACAGATATATGGCTCAGTGTTGTACCTGCAGTTTAAAAGACAGAGAGGGAATTTCATGCATGACATGATTTGCAACTGATACCCATGAGCTCCAGCGCTACAAAAAAGGATTCAAACGCTTTCCAGTTCCTACAGTCACCAGCCAAGTTGTCCACTTTCTCCAAGTAACTCTCTCCCATCAGCTGTCTCCCACTAATTTCCATTCCCAAGTTCAATACTGTCTGTGCAACAACATACCTTCCGGGCATGCCCTAAGCCTAGTAAATTCATAGGTTCTGATTTTATTTCATCTTACCCGTTAAGTGGATTCAAACCTCTACTTATTTGTCCTAGCTGTTAAGTGGTGGTAAGAACTCAAGGAGAGACGTTTTATTCCCATTTTTCATGGGATGCATCTTTAAACAGAGTTTCCCAGCCCGCGTGCAGGGGGAAGCAGAGGCAGTCAACCCGAGATGCCTATTACAGAAGAGAGGGAGCACCGTGCCTGCGGGCGACTGCTGGCTCCCTGCTCTCCCCAAAACACTTTCCTCCGGATCTTAATTGACCTAAGATGAAAGCCACAGAGATTGAAACGACATTTGCTTTTTTGTGCGCAAGAAAATGTAACCCTGTGCCTACGAGCCTGGAAAATGTTGCTGCGGCAAGGTTGTATATATTTCTTCCCCTTGACACCTTTCACCTGCTCCCATCGAACTAGGCAAAACTTCTTTTACTAAAAGAAGCCAGATAAATTTCTAAAACATTTGAAGAGGGGAAGGAACCCTAACAGCCATTTTGTGCAAATTGGCATCCAAGTTTGGGTTTTTTTTTTTCCCAGGATGCTACCCATTAAGGGGTTTCTGGACTTTTTGTTGCTGTGACTAACATTTTTATGAGTGTTCTGGGACAACAACAGTTTTTAAATGTAACGGGAAGACTATGTGAATGTCCCTCTTGCTGTTCCCTATCATTCTTCTCAGTACATCATAATAAATATTCCCCGGTGCCACTATTATGACCAAAAAAAAAAAAGAAAAATAAGTTTCATCTTTCTTTGCCTTCTTTTCAGTAACTGACTAATTTTAGAGCATAACAAGCAGTGCTCTCACTGACTATGTGACGTTTATTTCAACTCTAAAAATACGTCAAAGAGTTTTTTAATATGTATGTATACACACATATATATACTGTCACATGCAATGTCACTATGCAAATTGCCCTCTAGTCTCAACGGTCCTGCACCACAACTTGCTTTGTCATCACCTTGACATCACCTGTACAGACTGGTACATAAAAAACATTCAGTCGCCTGAAAACTGCAACACAGTGTCACACTGTGACATCATTTTTAAACAGCCACCTCTGGCGAAATCAACAACAAGCACCCAAAAAATAATAACCCATGGTTCACCGCCTCCACAGACTTGTCTTAATATTACAGAGTTGTCCAACTTATTTGATCTATAGAAAATGTGGAGTAATAATTCAAAGCATCAAAACATACAGGGAGGTATTGGATTCTGAACTACACGTAATTTTAACAGTACTTTAATACCTGATAATGTAGCAATGCAGATATTTCCCCTCCAAAGTTTTCATCAATACTTTTTAATTTGGGGATAAAAGTCAAAGAGCACCCAAGCATGCTGGACTCTACCTTTTCCTTCCAAGGCAGAACAAGGACCTCAGTCCCTCTGAGGTGCTTCTAACAATTGAATATACATGGTTTTGAAAATACTGTGTATGCTTTAAAAAAAAATTCTCTGTAACACATCGTTTATATTCTGAAAAGACAATCGCTCTGATTCATTATCATTCTGATGAATCACAGTCACTGAAAGGAGAAATAAAAGCAATTACCGCTATTTACCAGGAGTTCAGACTTGGCTTGAAGAAACGAGAGAAAACTTCCAACTAATATCTGAACTCTGTCGCCTACAAAAACTCTGAAGTATTTTCTTTTTAGCTGCATTTGTTTACCAAACACTGATACCTTGTGCTCACCCCCTCAAAAAAAAAAAAAAAAAAAAAAAAAAACAACTTTCTAGAAGCTCCTACATTTCTTACTTCACCTGGGTCAAACTTCCAGAGTTCACAAAGCAAGTGTAACTTCTCGGAAGCGCTTGGGGCAGGCGGTTAGCTCACTGAAGCCGATTTGCTGATGGCACACAATCCAGCAGCATCAGGCAAAAAACAGAGAAAGCTGTTCTAATTATTTTTTTTCCTAACACCCTATTTGAAAATAATAATATTTTGCTTAAAAGAAAACTAATGAATTGTGTGTGAAGCAAAACAATTGGAAGCAGAATAATTAAAAATTGTTATCAAGTGATGTAAACCACATCTTTGTGGTTCAAGTTTTTATAAACCAAAGAAAGCAATTAGCAAAAGACTGTTCTGATGCCCTACGTCAGAGAGACAAATCACATTTTGCACGTTTCGAGTTCATACAGGTAACAAAAAAAAAAAAGACAGGTTCGTGCCAAGGCTCAAGCTTTAAAAAACAAAACACAAAAAGCCCACTTCCCACCACCAGTGCCAAAAGCTCCCTCTCCTCCATTTTATTATTTGTTTTTTCAGCATTGTACTACTACGATACAGGAAAATATCACATTGCCGTAACCTCACTCAAAAAAAAAAAAAAAAAAAAAAAAAACAACAGATCCAACTCTCTCTGTCTTACTACAGAACCCACTACTTTATTTTCAAGGAAGTTTCCCATTACTGCGAGTTACCATGTAAGCTCTAGGTCCGCATCAGACTGAACATAAGATTTTATCATGAAAATAACACGATGGTGGATCAACTCTGAAGTCATAAGCCTACGATCAGCTTTTCAATCTCCAAAGTCTTTCATTTTGCACGTTAAATTTCCTGTCTTCAGCAGACACTCAGTACACATCATTCTTGAGCTTTAAATGGATACAGCCAGGCTTACCTGCACAAGATTACACTCTTCGGTGCTACAGATCTGATTGTAAAAGAATTCTTATAAGGAATTGTGTTTTCTCAGTTCCGTGGTACTCATCAACGTTTGGAAAGTATTTCATATCAAAGAGAACTAGCATTAGTATTTAACTTTACTTACTTTTAAAATAAAGTATTTAAAGAATTAAGGAGTTAAAGCATTAACCATTTTTAAAGTCTTTAAAGAATCACCTTTCAGCTTAGCAGATGTGCTATTTTTAATGTTTGCCACAGCTGCCATTGCCCTCCACGCAGCTCGTCAGAGCTCTCCAGCCTCGTTACTTTCTACTCTTAGAAACAGAAAAGCAAATTATGCCCCAATGTGAAACTACAGTAATCTAGCATTTTAAAATAACACACACAGAGATGCTGAACCAAAAGAGTAACACTGTATTTCCACCTTTTTGGCACTGCCAGACACGTTTACTGCCCAGACAAGAGGAAGGAGACACAAGGCATCACTCTGCGCAGTGAGTCCTGGTGGCAGCTTTTCAGCTGCGGACCTAACCTCACTGTAAGTCATACAAAAAAACATTACTCTGATATATGAACTCTACAAAGCCTTTTTCCAGAAGCCCACGAAACATTTCTTTGATGCTCTGGAGAGGAGTAGAGCATTGGTTCAGGGATAACTCAGGTGCAGACACAAGAAAAGTGGATGAGTGAAGGAGGCAGAACGAGGTTTCACCCCAGTGAGGACTCTGCTAACAGGTGAAAAGAATAACACCTACGGACACAGTAAATTAAGGTAAAAGAAAAGATGTTTGTTCATTTACTGATTCCTCTCTCAAATCCAACAGAGTCCAAAACCAAAAGCTCTGCAGTGGGATTTCTTTTCATACTCAGTACGGGAAGTCCCTCCTTCAGGTTTTATATTTCTTCAGATGAATAAGATTTATGACCATAAGCAATTCATGACAACATCAGTTCTCATCTGTGGAGGTATTACTGCAATGCGAAAGTACCTCCGCATTACTAAATATCAGGAATCAGGACAGCAAAACGGTTTTACCTGAACTTGCTTTGATACAGAAAGGGTTTGGGAAGAACCAGAGCGAGCACCTGAAAGAACACCACCTCCACTGTTTCAGTATCAGAGCTAGATATTATGTTATTCAGAGCAGTGTAAACAAATTCCGCCTGAACACAACTTATCTTCCAGAATCTCTCCTTATCCCCACGCGTCTTCCCAGCAAATTCATCCTCATCCATAATCCAAACATCTTTCACAGGACTAAAGAAAATATGGACGGGACCCAACAGGTTTCGAACAGGGGGTACCCTATGCCCAACCCTGGCATTGAAGGACCTGCCTGGTACCACCACCCCTTGGCCTCAAGAGCAACCCGCCACCTGCCCCGTCCACCACCACCCAGCTCCTCTGCGCACAGCGTTCCCACGCACCAGCCACCAAGGCACTGACACCCGGTCGCGCAGCAGGAGGGGGCCCCTCACCTGCGGCCACGAGCCTGACGAACTGTGGCCTCCTCAGCCCCAGCGGTGGCCGCTAAGCGCGGGGCTGGGCACCTGCAGAGGGGCCACGTGCTTTGGAAAGGGTGGGAAGCGGGTGCAGGCGCTGGTGGTGGGCTGGAAAGCTGCCTCCATCTCACCCTTCGTACCACCCCGCTAACGGCACCCACCGCACCACCTCAACNAAGGGCATTTTCACTGCCAGCCTGTGAAAGCAAGAGGGGCTGCACATCGCGAGGCACCAGGGAGCGACGGGGGTCCCGCATGCCTCTGGGGGTCTGAGGATGGGGTCCGCGTCCTCCTTCCCGGAGGAGAAGTCGGAGGCAGCGGAGGGCATCTGGAGCGAGAGCGTCGGGCACCTCCCGGGCAGGGCGGAGGGCAGACACCGAGACCGAGAGGCGTCGGCCGGGCCACCACGGGGCTCGTCAAGGGCAAAGCCCCCGGGAAGGCTGCGTGTTTCG
>VZSZ01001077.1:318124-467674 GCA_013398815.1 Ibidorhyncha struthersii
TTTTTTTTTTTTTCTTGAGCGGGCGAGCAGTTTTCTCTAATGTGTTCATTTTCCCGCCCCAGGTTTCGGCAGTGCGTTTAGGTCCACCAGAAAGTTGTCGCCTGGAGAAAAAAAAAAAAAAAATAGAGCTACGGTGGCTGGAATGTATTTGACTTTTCTGGAAAGCTTTTTCCCCTTTAAAATAACGGTGCTGGTTAGAAAGCGCTGCGGGTTTAAAGGGGCAGTTTCGAGGCTCAGCTGGTGGGTGTGTGCTGGATAAACCTGATAGTTTGGGTTGAAATAGTGATGCTGTAAAATAGAAAGTTATTCACATTGTTATTAATACAAGTAAAAGCCCGTTTAATCTTCGGCAATATACTGCAATCCCTCCCACTTAAATGAGGCAAGTTTAGGCGGAACATCCCCTTGGTGGGGACAGTGCTGGAAGGAACACATCGCTCTCCTGCGAGATGTGGAGTAGGGGAAAGCAGGAGCAGTGATCCTGTGGTCCTCAAGGTAAATTCTCGGTGCTTCTTCCAGGTGAAGGACCTCATCCAGTCTTACTGCAAATCTAAGAAGTCTTAGATCTGCTCTTGAAGTCCCGGCTTTTCGACAATTACTTAAGCACCCTTTGCTTTTTTTTTATTAAAAAAAAATAAATCATATCCCTGTTGCAGAGAAAAATGTCTGCAAGCTTGAGTGTGACTCACAGGAAAATACAAAGTGTCTTTTAAAGAAAAAAGAAAAGCTTTGTGTTTCGGGTGTCCAAATGGTGTGTGTTGAGCCATGTGGACGTCTGATTATTGTTTTATGAACAATAGCAATTATTCAGATAGTCAAATACTATATAAGAGGCTAACTGGCACTGGAATATTTAGAAAGCGAAGAACTTGAGACTGACATATACGAAAATGCCCAGGAGTGCTAAGAAAAATCAGCTGCAGATGCTAATTCAGTGTGCCCAATGGGTCCACTGAAAGGACCCATGTCACAAAGGACCCATATCACAAAGAGCCTCAGCCTCCTCTGAAGAGGTACAGTCCTTTCCCACTCAGACATGGGGGTGTGGGGTGTGTAAACACGACATCTGTCTGCGTTAACAGACATTCTAACGAGGCCCCGTTCCCGCAGGATGAATGTGACACCTGACACGTAGTGGGGCACAGCCTGGGGAGATCGCTCCCTCCCTTCCCGCACTGGGGCCCAGCGCGGCTCACCCACACATCTCGGCGCTGAACATATATTTCGATATTTGATTCTCAGTCTTCTGGCGTGGGTTTCTGCACCCATCGATCTTTGTGAATACGCGCAGTGATTGTGCCCGCAGATGGTAACACGCTAGGATCGAGTAGTACGTAACCTGCTAATGACGGACCTGATCAGCCCATGGGGAAGCCAACCCCAACCTTGTTTTAAGACGGCAGGAGCTGTCTCAAAAACTCAGCGTTACTAAGGAAGGTCTCCCTGCCTTAGGGGCTACAAAACAATCGGTTAATAGGAGTACCTTCTATGTGTAGGATACATGCAGAGCTGAAATATTCTGTGCACTTTAGCAGCACATTTTCAGCTATTGATCGGGGTTTTTTTTTTATTCGGTCGTTCAGTTTCACTAAAGCGAGGATAAAGTATTTATTACGTTTATAGTACAGCTACCAAATTGTTTGCTTCCTGAAGCACGGATTTTATTCTAACGTTTGGGAAATAATTGGCCAGTTTGCAATACTTACCGTTCACAAAGTATGAAAAGCGGAGGTAAAAGACACGTGTCGAGTGGCTCGTTACCTTCTGCCAGACTGCTGAGCTGCTGCAAAATCTGTGCAGCCGCAGTGCCACCTTTTGGCTAAAACGTCTCTCGTGTAAATGACATTTCTTCCCCACAGCTGCTGGGGGTTAACTGTTTGCGTACACATAATTCTGAGAGAACAACGAGACATCCATGGTCCAACCATACCTCAGTAGTGGTAAGAAGTGTAAAAAAACTGTGTGAAGCCTCACCAAGAATCGTGTACGCCTTCTGGAATCCAGCTGTTGACAGGAACAGTAAATGCGTTAACCTGAAAATTGGAGATGCACTGTTAGCCAGCAGGGAAACACTAAAGCGTAGGACTCTGACTAAAACAGGTAAAGCAGAAAGAGAAACTGAATTAATGGGGAAAGTGTTTATTCAATTAAGTGTACATAATAGAGAACAACATCCAGAGGATAACCAGGAGTTTATTTAGCTGCTAGCAGTTTTGCAAGTGACATAAAAAGCAATTTGAATATAAACCAGGAGGGCTGCTTCTTCCCAAAGGGCATACAACTGAGGGAAATCACACTGTGGGGCACACAGTTTTTCTCTTTCCCTCTGCAAACCAGAGGAAATTGCCAGGCTGTGCGAGTCCTATGGCAAATCTGCTCGCAGTGGACACAGCGATCCCACCACCTGCCAGCATTTCTTTCCCTTCTTTTCAGCTACCAGGATCTCAGATCCGCGTCACCAGGTGTGTAACACCCACCCCAGGTGAAAACATTTTAGCAGGTGGGAGGTTGAGGAGGCCTTAATGAAGAGGGGGAAGAATAAAAGAACAAATCTCAGCTGTGAAGAGATTTGCTCTGCCTCACCTTGTCACCTTTCCCGTGGCAATAACGTGGGGGAATTTTGGAAAAACATTGTCCCTGCTTCATCCAATTTCCAAAATCAGTTGCAGTTAATAGAGTTCTGAGGCCAAGAGAGTTACTGGGGGAAAAAAAGTCCAGAATATATTATGTCACTGATTCCATTACATAGAACATTAGAACTGCTGATTGAAATTAACTGTGTTGAGCTGACTGACTGTCCAAAATAGCACTGTTCAGAACCACCTTCTAAGTGTCTCAGCTGTCTTATTTGTTTGGCTGTTTGAATCATGAACTCATGGCCTTGTTCTAACATCCACAGACTTGGGATAACATAAACCAGGGCTTGTGTATGGATAAATATATATACATACATATATATGCACATATATATACACACATGCTCACACAATCCATAGAGTTGGTGAGCTCCGTAAACGAGTGCTGAACTAGCTGAAGAAATAAAACTCCCCTATACAAAGAAGCAGCAAGGCATTAAGTCCCATTGAGAGGCAGGAGAAGTCACTGCAGCCTTTTCAGGCCAATCACTGCTATACAAAGCTGGTTTATATTTGTTATTCTTACAATATGAGCGCCTTGCTTTGGGGACCTGTGGGGAAGGAAATGGCTTTAACATTTACAGTGATGATTAACTAGTGTGTTATGTCTCTTGATCCATGCTCCCTAAGACTACACGAAAACATCCTGCTTCTCTTACCTATGCTGGAAGTCCTCCTCCTGCTCAGCCCCACCAGCAGCTGGGGGAACAGCCTGCGGTGGCCCACCAGGAGTCAAGCGCTTCGTTTTTTTCGACTTAGTTCACATTCGGCTCTGACTGAAGCTGTTATTGTTCACTTCCAGCGTGAAGTCAGCTAAACGTCAAAATAACATTTAAGCTCAGTTCTGGTTCAAGAAAAGTTAAAAAAAACAGTTCAAACTGACTTTTGGTTCAGAGTCAGTTTAACTCCCCAGTACCAGCGGTAGTCAGTAACTATTTTATCCTCTTAAATGATGAGCTTGTCTTGCCTTACAATAAGGAAATTCATTCCACTCAAATGTATACTGAGCCGGCATCCTTAGAAACTTTCAGCTGCCCTAGCAGATCAGGGAAGTTTCCTAGGAGCCTCCAAATTTCTCCCATGCTTCATTTATCTTCCATTCATTAATCCCTAATTTCACCACTCATTTCAGCTGAGCTAGAGCTGGGCACAGGGTTTGCAGAAAACTTTCTAAAATCAGATGCATTACTAAAGGTCTGATTTTTGTCCGCTCCTGGCCTTTGGCCCCCTTCACCATTCATGTCACAGACCATCCAGAATTGCATAGTAAAAAAAATGTTGGTCTTGTTCTGCTGGATTTTCCAATCTGATCACTTAGGAAGTGTCAAAACATTATTATCTTTACCTGAGAATAATTTAAAACACAATAGGAGAGATCTGTTGCATACTTAAGTAGTTCTAGTTTAGTCACATTTTGTAGGACATTGAACCTGTCAGAATCCGAATGGTATGTCAAGGTGTCATTAACTTTAGCTGCAATTAGCTGCAATTAGAAAGGAAATCTGTTCCTGATTACTGAACACTTCCACATATAGAGAATCATAGAATTGTCTAGGTTGGAAGGGACCTTTAAGATCATAAAGTCCCACTGTTAACCTAACACTGCCAAAACCACCACTAAACCATGTCCCTCAGCACCACATCTACCCGTCTTTTAAATACCTCCAGGGATGGTGATTCAACCACTTCCCTGGGCAGCCTGTTCCAATGCTTGACAACCTTTTCTGTGAAGAACTCTTTCCTAATATCCATCCTAAACCTCCCCTGGCATAACTTAAGGCCATTTCCTCTTGTCCTATGGCTTGTTACTAGCAAGAAGGGGTCGACCCCCCACCTCTCTACAACCTCCTTTCAGGTAGTTGTAGAGAGCGATAAGGTCTCCCCTCAGCCTCCTCTTCTCCAGGCTAAACAACCCCAGTTCCCTCAGCCACTCCTCACAGGACTTGTTCTCTAGACCGCTCACCAGCTTCATTTCCCTTCTCTGGACACATTCCAGCACCTCAATGTCTTTCTTGTGGTCAGGGGCCCAAAACTGAACACGGTACTCAAGGTGGGGCCTCACCAGTGCTGAGTACAGGCGGACAATCACTTCCCTAGTCCTGCTGGCCGCATTATTCCTGATACAGGCCAGGATGCCGTTGGCCTCCTTGGCCACCTGGGCACACTGCTGGCTCATATTAAGAAATGAATTGTTAGGAGCAGCATTGGTAATGAGTGATTAGAAAAATGGGATTGTCTAGTGGTCAGTGCAGAAGAGTAACAAAACAGAGCTGCTGACTGAACTGATGGAACACATCCCCAAACTCCTCCTGCATGTGTCATGCGGCTGAATCGATAACACGGGAAAGTTCTTTGAGATCCATTGACAAGAGAGACTAAACAAGGTGAAGGGAAAGTGGGATCTTCTCATGGAGCTGTGACATTACATACCTGTGAATTTACTCATATCAGGAGCAAATTTTAGCAATTATACATGAATTATGTTTGCTTCTTTCAAATCAGGTAAGTTTCAGCAGATGAGCCACTGTATTGTTTGCTTGCAAGTTTCTTTTCTTAGTGGAATAAAAAATAAAGGATAGCTTCCACAGTGAAGGATTGTTAGTACTATTAATAATTTTTAATTTGATTATCAGTATTTTAAGATTTGTGGGGCAAATTATAGCAGGGAATTTTAAGCACCACTCCTCAGTAGTGAAAAAAGAAGTAGGAAAAAGAATTCAAATTCAATGTGCATAGTTACCTGCCTGCATGCATTTTACATCATTGAAAGCATTTTGAAAAAGATTGTCCAAAATCTGAAAGGATTGTCCAATAAACAATGAACTATGAATTTTCCCCTGCATGTTAAGAATCCAAACATGAGCAGACTCTCAAATAACAAACAGGCATGTCACATAATTAAAACTGTCTAGTACAAGAGCATAGCTTGTCAAGATTAATTTTCAATCTGGATAAAACCACAAGTAATAAGCTTCCTACTTGTCACTGAATAAAAATTAACTATTTAGGGTATTTGTTAAGCATGTTTACATTTCAAGTGTAGTTTTAAGAAAATTCTAAAACAAGTCTGGAAGAATGACATAAAATACAGTTATTCTGGGTTATGCTCTGTAAGTGAGATTATTGGCCTGACTCTGGCTAATTACAAAGTGATCAAAAACCACGCAATGAAACGAAGAGGTTCCAAGACAGTCCTACGCAGATCGTTGTAAACACACAGCTATGCAACACATCTGAGCTAGCTGGAATAGAAAACATAAAACCTTGCTCTGGAGTCCTTTGGTAACGGCTGTCAACTTTGCTCTGCAGCAGTGATGATATGAGTTACGTTCGGTTTAGTAGCCAGTGGAGAGCCGGGCCTTTGCATCACAGAAGCATGGTCGCAATTTACACTTCTGCTGGCGGCATCAGCTCAGAGCAACGAGAAATGAGGCTGAGCAGATCCCAAAGCACACTGGACCAAAACCAGAATTCTCCGCGGAGCAGTATAGCAGTAAAATAATAGATTTATTACCCAAGTGAAAGAGCAGACGTCGCTGCACACACCTGTGTTTCAGCCAGAACTCCTTCCTCCAGCTGAGCCTACGCAATCAAGGAAACCACTAACTCCTCCAGGTCCTTAGTTCGGATCCAGTTTAGGCTGACTGTGACTGAAATGCATCATTCCTGACAGCTGGACAGTGGGCAGGCACGTCCCGAAAACACTCTTCCTCGCTCACTCGTGCCTCAAAGGCAGGGAGCACTCCCTTTTAGCGAGACAATGAAATACCTCCAGCCTGACTCCTGTCTGTTTTCAGTTCCCCTACATCTCTTCCACCTCGCTCCTCCTTGCCTTTTTGCAGAGCCTACCATTGCAACACCCTCTTTCCGAAAGGACTGGAGAAACATATCCTCTCCCTTTTCTTCCCTCTAAACAGACACCGAAAAAGTCCTTCCAAATCCCATCTGTGTTGTTACCACATCTTAGGCGGTCCCAAGCAGCTCCGCAATGTCAAGAAGCAGACGGGAGTTTTGGGTTGGAAAGGGAAGTGGCTCCAGCAGGGCTCTGCTAGGAAAGCTGCTGCCTTTCCTTAGTGCTTTGGCATGCCCCAACCCCATCCCCTAACGGGTGAGCAGGCACACAGCCTCTTCCCCTTTCCTATTTTTATGTCCCTGCAGAATAAAGCTCCTTGAGAGAAGCCCTTAGCAGCTAAAGGAGAAACTGGGCTTAGAGGAGAGGGGCAAAATGAGGAAGAGAAAGGAAGGAAATGGGAAACACACAGGGGGTGTTTCATCCCTGTATTGGGTAGGAGAAAGGGAGTGGAGAAGAAGTAGGAGAGAAAGTCAGCTGATGAATAGCTCCAGGCAAAAGAGAGAATACCTGGCAGGGTTGCTCCATACAGCAGTGTACGTTTAAAAATAATTTTTTAAAACTAACACAGTTGGATAGGGGTATCTGTCTCCAGGGCAACTAACAACAGAAAAACAAGTACCAATAATTTTCCATTCCAATGACCAGTGCTATAATTAGATAATAATGCTAGAAATTTAGTCCACTTTGAGGTGAAAGGGGAAAGTCATGCATGCTGCCTGATAGCTCAAGAAAAAAAAAAAAACACCACTCTGGTAATTCATTTGTGGGGACTATTTCTGAGGTCAGACGGACATCTCTTTAGTAGTGAAAATTCAGCAACTCCAAAGACTTATCACTGAAAGAGAGCTTCAAGCTGAGCTCTCAAAAATCCTGGTACACCGAGCTAACCCCTGCTCACATCCTTGATGACCTGGACAATGGACACAGACTGCAAACTCTGCTCCAAACCAAGGAGTTAAAGCTGGCAAACGGCAAACACATCGGCCAGTGTGAGAAAACCTGTAATGCCACTGCTTGTAACACATCTGTTTCACAGCACAAGGGGATAAGTTTGTCTTAAAAAACACTACATTCATTCATAACAGAAAGAACGCCACTGGAAAAGGAATACAAAATTTATGCAGCCCATGACTGGAGTGCACAGGATGGAATCCTAATTAATATTTTTGTTTAAAAAAAGCTTAATTCTAACTCTTCATTCAGACACCAGTTTGATTCAGCATTGCATTATAGACTAAAAAATAAAAATGCAAAGAATCTAAATATTTGTTCCTTTGTTCTGGGGTACAAACTGAAATTTAGATGGGGAATCGATACAGGCATGTGACCAGGGAAAATATTTTGGATCCTGCATAGGCAACCCCCAACAGGTTTCCAGCCCTGTTTTAATGTTTTGCAATGGTAGCACATGGAGTTTCCTTTCACTGTTTCTGAGTCTTTTGGATTATTATCCAGAGATGTAAAGTTTTCCATTTGCATTATAGAAAAAGCATAAACAAAAAGTTTTGGAATCTCTTCTGGGAATAGATCCTTTAAGCTAAATATTGAGAACTTGTACCTAACCAGGTAGTTCTTATTATGTTATCCCATTAACTGTATTTTTCTTTTCGAATTACATTCTGCACTCAAAATTACTAAAATCTATCTGCAAAGAAGACAATAGTGACTGAACACACTTTTGGATCTACCCAGTAGAAATGGTAATGAGTGTTTTAGTATGGCAAGTGGATTCAGTTTGTAAGTCTGGTCTGTTATCATTCACAGCAGGGTCAAGTCCATCTTCAGAGGATCAGAAGAGGCTCCACAGTATCAGATTCAAATGTTGTCATGCAGCTTTCTGACACCATGGGATCTATAAACTCGAGTTTTTGTTTCTTCTGCAGAGAGGTGTGCTGGGATCCAGGCAACGCATGTGTGGCAGATCCATGAGGCATCTATCTGCCTGCAAGTGGCACAAACAGCAACAATGCAGGCACAAGTGGTTGCATCTGTCCTGCTCATCTGAGGCTTGTGTAGGTGGTTCCCGGCCCCCAAACATGCATGCAGCATCAGCAGTAAGGCCAAAGGATCTGCACTGCTACACTTTCCGAGGTGTGTGTGCTGCTGCATAAACCTCTGCTCACATGGTGACTTGTTTGGTTATTGAAGCGGGCACATGTAAGGATTAGATCCGTGATACGAATGCCCTACGGATATTTTCACCATTTAACTTGGGAGCCCAGTCTTCCGATAAAGTTAACAGATAGCTGCAGGCACCTCCAGAGGGCAATCTAGAGCATATAATGAGGTGGCAGCTGGGCTCCTGTTTTGGGAGTGCTGGATTTTTCTCTGAAACGCTCACCTCTCCCTCCATTGACTCCTAAGCAAGACTAGAGGGATGACAGTGAGTGCCCTTCCTGGGTTACACGTCCATTACAAGCCCTTACGGGCAGTGGGGGCAGGAGGGCAGCAGGCTGCCAGGACTCCTCAGCCCCTATGCACAGTAGCATCCTGTGCTGTAAGGTTTTCCATCGTTAGACTAGAGCCCTAGATACCTGACATTAGGCTGTGCAAACATGCCCTTTGCATCCTCGCCTCTCCTCAGTCAGCTCAGCTCAGCCGGAAAGAGAAATCAGTACATCTGCCATCAAAAACGCAACAGTGGAGGGCAACAGGTTTTGATCAGCCCAGAGCAACATATGCAGTTTGAACATTAAGGGAATTCCCGAATTTAGAGCAAACTATCTTGTAATGGAAAATGGAGGTCAGTGGCACAGCATTATCCAAGCATGTATTTCACCTGGGCAGCTAAGCTGATGACTGTATTTTTTGAAAAACTCTGCTTGGACTTCCTGCAGGTTGCAGATGGTCAATATCCCATTGATGAATCTCGTCATGTAATTTGCATTCACTTCTTCTACATGGTCAGAAAAATCCTGAATGATTATGAAGAGCACAGTGACACTTTAACTAAAGATCAGTTGTAATATTCTGTCGCTTTCCCAACACATTTGCTTCAGTAGAGAGGCAAAAGCAATTAAAAAAAAAGAAGTTGTTCTCGCTGTAATACAGGGGCTAGAAAGACAAACCAGAAAAGATAGTGAGGAATGCCTATAAAAATAAAAAATAAAATTTTCCTACTGCCATTGTGTAGTATATTTTTATTTCCATAAGGAGGGATATATTCAAACATAAGGCTAAACCTTACACTTGATCACTTTAGCCAAGGTCATAAAAAACGTGTTGGCTTTTGTAGTTAAGGAACACAAAAGAGTAACCCAGCCTAAACACTGTCACTAGCCCCCTTGGGCTCCGAAGTGCAAATAACCAAGTATGAGTGGGCCAGATGTAGGATTTGGAATTGGTGCCTCCAGAACTACAGCGAGGTATCTGGAACTGGAGACAAAGCCGAGCTTTATTGTTCTAGGGGCAAGGCAATAACATCTACTCCTTCCCCTTCCCTTAACTCCTTCTGTCCCTTGCACTTATGAGTATACACAAGAAAGGAAAAGTCTTTCCCCTTCTTCCAATCCCTTTTATGTTATGCAACATACCCACAAATAGACTTTACAGTGGTTATGTTCCAGGCTATTCTCCTCTCGCTGTTTTCCGTACCCATATCAAAGTGGATTCTGTTTATTTCCGAACAGAGTACAGAACTAAAACTCATGGAGAAGGATAGGAACTTTTTGGTCGGGATCAAATTTTTTATTAAACATATGGTGCATGTCTCTTTGCAGATGAAAACACACTAGATAAGAAGAATGAACTTCAGTCTCTATTTAGAGAAATGTTTTCCCTTATTCTCTCCTGTCTGCTTTGTTTTGAAGCCTCCTCTTTGCAAGAAAAGCTTTTACAAAGACAGTAATCAAACAGCTCATTGCAAAACTTGTAACGGCACAAAAAGCTGTGAAATGACTAAAAAGCATCTTTTCATAATAAAACAGCTATTATCAATATAAAACTCATGGCTGGTATAGTTATTAAACCACAACTGTGGGGGAAACATCAGGTCTCTTACTTAAAAATGTACTTGTAAAGCAGTCTAAATATAGGAAGTGAATTCCCTATGAACCATGTTTGGTTTGTACTTTCCCTGCATACAGACTGGAGTACTTAGTGAAACACATGCTTCTAAATTAGCGCTGAGCTTTTAGGTCCCAGTGTTTACTATCACCTGAGTGTAAGACCGTCATGAGCAGCATACTCAACGCTTAGGCCAAATTTTTAGAAGCAAATTGTTGTTTAACGAACAAACTGCTCAAGCTGCAGGGGCAGAAATAGTTGCAGTCCTTTAGTGTGTCTGTGCGAAATCGGTATCCCCTCAGAAGCATTGCATACCTAGGAGGGGAGCACGCCAGTCATCCAGTCATCGTGTCTAGAGTAATGTAGCCTATTCATATGGAAAGGACAGAGTTTACAACAGGCAAATGTCTCTGAATCTCCCCTCTTTTCCCCTTCCTACCAGCCTCATGCAGACATCACCTGCCCAAAACAGAGCTGCCAACCACCGAGGCATGCGGGTAGCACGTTCGAGAGAGCAGAGTCCTTAAACCAGAGTTCAAACGCCAGGCAAACAGCTCGGTGCAGCTGTGCCTATCCGTGACGAGCTGCTGTAATAAGGCCCAAAAGCTGCTAACGTGATCAGCAGCCACCCTGTACGGGCCATGCTCGGACCAGGGCTGCCGCATCCAGTGTTACAGGAAGAGTTACATTTATATTCTTGCAGCACTTGTACTCAGAGACCATCTAGTCAAGATCACAAGACAGGAATGGTTTAGCCTTGACATCACTGGCAATTCTAAAATTGAAAAGGGTTTGTTGTTTTTCTCCCTCCCTTAGAGAATTATTCCCAATATTTTTAAGGAACTGTCATTTCCTGTAAAATAATGTTTATGGTGGCAGGCTCTCAGTCTTTCTGGTGGTTTTTTTTTCACAGGGTTATTATTTATTGTAGCTGCTCTTTGTACTCTGTTTTTTTTTCTGACTTTCAGCAGGGCTGCCCCATGCCTTTCAAAACTGCAGAGATTTTACAGTAGAGTCGCTCATAGTCATTTCAATCTATTTAAATGAAAGCTGAAAATGCCACCAAATTTTGGTGTTCATTTTAAAGAGGCTGTAAGACGAACATCAAAGGAAGAGGATGTTCATATTATGCCCTCTTTCCATACTCTCATCTTCCCCTCTGAAAGCAGTGAGCATAAAGGCAGCTCCATGCTATGGACGTGTTTGTTTAAACCAACACAGTCCGTGAAACCATGCTAGCTGCCTTTCAGTTTGCTGCTTTTCCTTGGATCTTCCCATAGCCAACCCACATCTTGATCACCATGAGGTCCATACAGATGGGTAGTGTTCAAGTGACGCACATTCACAAGGGGAAAAAAAAACAACGGGAGATAGTGAGGACATCGGCATGACATAATAGATACCTATTACCAAGTGGCTTAGTTCCACCTCTACCTCAGGTCTTCTGGATGAAGCTGCTGCCCAGTTGTAAACGTAAGGCAACCACACAATATCAGAATTTAGACCTAGATCTAAATTTCCTTGAAGGAGCTTATATCAGCACGCCAGGTTAATCCTGGCCAGAAACCAACTACCCGAACGTGCTTCTGAGAATAAGGAGCTGCCTCGGCATTTTCAAACCTTCTAGTCTGCAAAAGCAGCAAAAGGAAATTATTTGACCCGTTTACCCTCCTCATTAGTAATGCACTTTCCAGTGGCTGCAGAAAACTCTAAGAATTGCTTATGGTGGCAAAACGTGCAATTTGGTAATGCAGTTTGTGGTCACCGAAAGGAAATCCCATGACAACAATGACTTCAGGGAACAGGTTATGGCTCAACGAGATGAAAGAAAGGAATGAAAGACTCAAGTTCTGCCCTTGCCCCAGGAGATAAAACATTCACCAAAAGCGTATTGTGACCAGCGACCTCCTGGGGCCAAGATACCAAGTGCATTGGGTCATGAAAGGTGCTGACAGCATCTCCCCAGAATGTGGAGTTAGGGGGAATACAGGCATAATGCTCCGCTAAGTTTTTACTAGGAAACGCAGAGACAGCAGGCAGTGTTCTCCCACATCCCCTCTGCTCTCTCTCACAGACACTTCCTTTGTCTGTACCAGCTGGGTTATTAACAGAATATTGTTTTTCATTCCACTTCTCCTCCCTTTGGGCTTTCTATACTCCTGGTCACAGAGAAGAAGGTAAATAAACCTTTTTAATCATATAGTCTGTCAGAATTTTTCCATACTCGCACAATTTATTAGATTTTTTTGTACTTCAAATTTATTTCTAACCCCCTTCCCTTACACTCACCATTTTTCAGTTTGTATCTGAATGTACCAACAGAAAATAGCATGACCCTTTCCCTGCAGAAACCCACAAACAATTCTTGCAAAACACATTTTAAGAGAATGTCATTTTTTTCCCCTTTGTGTAGCAGAACTGACATTTCTATAGACCTGAGAAGTGGTCCAGAAAAGTAAGATATTCAGCATTACCTTCCAGCTGTGCAAAATATTGTAGTTTTCACATCAGAGAACCAAATGCTTGGGTTCCTTGTCGGATGACTTTCACAGAAGTAGAAAATATATTTCTTAACTTTCCAAGTGGACTTAAAATGTCACTAAGTTTAAACAGTTGATACTCCACAGACCAAATTCTGACTATAGAGGGAAATTATAATTTGGTGTATTAGCTTCCAGACTAGCATTACTTGAGATTTTGAGCTAAGTTCAATTGGTGCTGAAATGTGTGTTGCTATATGACTCTAGGAAAACAGCTATTCTAGCCTTGGGGCATTTTAAATGCAGGGCTTGGAGTCAGCCGACATAAATGAGTACAAAGAGAGTTTCTGTGCTAAATAAGAAATGAATTCCTTATTTGTAAGCATAATGGCTCTGATACAGGGAAGATCAAATAGTAGCTCTTTTCTAGACATGTGTGCATGCATATTTTGTTTTGTACCATCCAGTTTTGGACTACTGCCTCTATGCTTACCATTTCCTGAAACTACCTCCTCTCTCTGGACCTAGAAGCTTGTCAGAGACTCATCCCTGGCTGTTCCACCCTTACCCATGGAGACCTGGGATCCTGGATTCCCTCTTCAGGTACATACAGAGAAAACCCTGGGCTACTACACTTGTAAATTCACTTTCCGGAGCGCTTTCCCATGAAAACAAAGCAAATAGTGGAGAGGAGTAATTACCAAATGGAGATAGCCAGAGGTTTACTGCCATCAACTCACACAGACAACCTGGCCACTGAGAGAAGAATAACATTTTGTGTGCTAGCAAAGTCTTCGGAGAATGAGAAATGTAACATATTTTCCAACAGCATGAAAAAAACTTTTCTCCCTTTGGGAAGAATATGTAACCTTCTTGTAAAACCCTGACAATATATGTATTCTATTGAGCTGTGTAGTTCTCCTGTAGGTACATACCTATATAATAATAGTCTGAGAAGGTAATGACCTGTCCATAGATTTTTAGGTTCACCTAAAGAAACGAGAGTTTACTGCTGCCAGCAGTGGGTAGGCCAGCTATATTACGACTATATTCAGATTCAGATGATTTTGTGGTGCCTCCCTCCCTCCCTCCCTCCATTCTCTGGGAGAGGTAGTTCAGGTACAGAGCCAAGGGCACTTCCCTACTCCAGAAGTTCACGTTCAAAGTCCATCTCTTAGATGGATCCTGCTCCTACCTTCCTGCCAGCACTCGTGCCTGTACCCAACAAAATACTGCTTTTGGCTAAAAGCAGGAAGCAATGGAGGCTGAAAGTATGAACCTCCCCCTCCCCACTTCCCCCATGTGCCTGTCCCTGCACACCGCCCCCCAAAACCACAGAGAGCCAGGGCAGAATCAGGTACAGGGGCTGCAATCACTTTTTTGTAATGACTTGTGAGTCTGCTTTGGTCTCCCTGTCCAGATCTGCCTGGGGCAGCTGCTCCACCATGATTTTGAAGCCCATTTCAGCCTGTTGTCACGAGCAAGTGGTCCCTACATGACCCCCTCCTTGCCCTGCTCCAGCCTGGAGCCGGCAGTCCCTCTGTAGTGAACGTTTGGCGCTCCATCCTTGGCCTCAGCCCTGCTGCACCTTTCAAAGCCTGAAGAGCTAAGAGACAGAAGACCACAGAGCGCTTGCTCTGGTGTTCAAAAGCCTGCACTTGGATAAGGAAGAGGATTGGTGAGATCAGCAGCACTACAGTTCATATATTGCCAAATTTAACAAAACGTACCCAAGAGGGGTGCTCATGGCTTCCCTGACCTTCTGTAGAGGCCTTCATTGTGCTGCTGCTGGTGTTATCAGCCCTAGCCAGGAGGTCTGTCCTCCCACAAGGCAGCTTCCTACCCACAGATGCTGCAGAAAGAGGAGCTTGGTGGGGTGGGTGGAGGGGGCCAAGCAGAAGTGAGGGGGAGCCTGAGCACTCAGGTGTCCTTTCCCAGAAGCTGTGATCCAGCAGCTCTGGACTGACCTGCGAGGGAGCTTTCTGGCACTGACAACAGCAGGAGGGCGGATACTAGCATAGCCATGACAGCAAGGAGCAGGGCCACAGCTACCAATAAAACAGGACTAATCCCCAGACACTGCCTTACATGTCATGTAGGTGACACCAGTGATCTTAGTTCAGGGACAAGCCTGAAACCATTCAACAAACTGGCACAGAAGAAGTCTCTTCAGGACAAAACCTCACTCTAATTCAAACCTCCCTATCTTCTCCAAGGGCCCAGGTATCTGCCATAAACACCACGGGCAGGCAGCACTGCTGCCATCGAGCAATTATTAACTTGGTTATTGTTATGCCCATTGGAGCACAACATAGAGAATTCAGTGAATTTTTGGCTTTAGCCCCAGTCTTTCAGTGGAGGAGGAGAATGGTGGTGAATAAAAATATCTTGGAAACCAACTGGCTTGATAAGAAGAGCCTTGTAGGAGGCAGAGAGTAGCTTATGCTCAGTGCTTGATTTCCCCCCCCGCCGCCCCGCTGAATACTTTGACTGCACAGCCCTCACTGCGTGGTCAGGAATGAAATGCCTTTGCTGTCAGGCAGCTTGAGGGCCATCCAGCTCATAGTCTGGTATTCCCAGGTTAAGAAGGCTGCAAGAGATCTTCTGCTACTTAAGTCCATTTTTAGAACAGAGGCACTGTTCCCCATCAGCATCACTGGGACGTCTTTGGATTGTCAGTGGCCAAGGAGATAAAATAGACTAACGCCTTGCTGCCGTGACACCCATGAAGTTCCGTGGTGTGTAAAAGTTCTCAATTTGAGGAATATTGAAAATGAATATATCAATTCCTTTGTGCTGAATCCTCATCTGAAAGCAGATTTTAAAAATAAATCAGTCACACTGGGGACTCAGCTGTCATAATTTGCTATTATGTAAAAAACATACGCACACAGAAACAACTTCGAGACTGTTACTCTCCTTTTTGCATTTTTAATACCCTCAAGTGAACAATAAAACCCAAATCACAGGTAGATTTTTCAAACAAAAGAAAGAAAAGAGGAAGCTGGCCTCATATCTTATTGTATCTGGATCTTTTCAGAGGAAATGCTGTAAATTGCACATGTGACTATGTAAGCACACTATCAGTGCCCGTTGAAAACTGAGTCCCAAAGAGAAGAATGGGTTTATCACAGGCGCTACTTTGCTGTGAATGTATGAACGTCAGTTCTTCACTTTTTTTCTTCACTACTATCAAATCCATTAGGGTTAAATCCTTAGGCACTAAGGTGAAAGCCAGGCAGGAGGAGGAAGAAATCCTAAAGGACCAAACTGAGTGGGTGTTAGCTGGGCAATACCCCTGCCTGCAGGCTCCTAAGAAAACCCTAGCTCTTCGCAACAGTGAAAGTTTAGCGTGAAAGATGTTGTTGCACCATAGAGATACTGGATTAAGGAAGAAGCTGGGGAGTCTGACTGGCCCGTCGAGACTGTGGCTAGAAAGGAGATAAAACAGAAACAGAGAGAGGCAAGAAAAGGAAATTCGTTCCTCCTCAAAGGTGCTCTGTGCAGTTTTTAGCCCTCATTGAGTAAATAATTCTCAAAAAGAAGTCTTGTGGGCACTCCAGTGCCCAAAGCTTAGCAGTCCTTCCAGGCAAAGATTTGGCAGATGCTCACCTTGGGGAATTTGTCATCTTAATGTGCGTGGAGACACCCAGGGTATATCCGGACCATCTTTCACAGTCCTATTGCAATAACACTTCATGATTCTGTGCAAAGAATAGCTAAGCAGGGAAATATGTCTTCAATAAGCTGCATAGCGGTGTAACAGAACAATACTTAAGGCCTGTGCAATTAAGCCTCTGTAACAATATGTGATCATGTTTGTCTGTTCTCATGTCTTATCGTAAAAATTGGACGCTTTCCTATATCTGCCCTTAAGATACAGGCAGTCTGACGTGATTGTGTCTAAGGAGCCACATGCTGGGAAAAAGAAGCAGTCTTTCAACAAGTTGTAACTGCTTCCAGCTATCCCACTTCTCAGACTGAATCAATATGAATTAAGGACTGCTATCCCGCTTCAGTCAATGCAGAAGCACACACTAACTGCGTCCTTGTAGGATAGCTTTGGTGCTATGTTGTTGAAGCATATGTCATACTTAGAACACTCTACATCTCGAAATTCCCCAACTCCAGCTTCTCTTTCGAACTCCCAAGTTGTAACTGAAACCAACAAAAAGTTCTATTAAACATTATCCTTACCTAATTGAATATATTATTTGTATATAGCAATTACATTCTCCTTTTTACAGTATAGTAAAGCACTTACGGTATAATAAAATCTACCACACAGTGCTCAACAGCCCACTGTGTTGAGCAATTCAGCTTTTGGTGCCTCATGTAGGTTAGGAATTGATTTTAATTGCCTTGCGTAAATCACACAGTCCTACTGTAGAGACCCTTATTATTTCACAGACAGGGCTGGTTTTAATCCTGTATATTCATGGGGAATAAGAGGGAAGCAGAATGAAAAGAAAATCACCTTCTGAAAATCTACTTTTGAGGAAGACAGATCTGTTCTAAATTCAATGAAAATTTAACAAATGCTGCGCACATTAGTCAGTATAGTTGTCATAAGCAGAGTAGTAAAGATAACTTTGTACATCGTCACTAAACCTCAGGCACTGCAACTGTTTAAAGAAGTAAGCCTTGACAAACTGACTTACAACAAAGAGAATTTATAGTATAGATAAAAATTTCTTCTGCTTACACACCTGTCCTGCATCCTCTGCCTATCACAGCCAGAAATAATATCTGCATGTATTTTGCCTGTATGTTTAGGTTTACAAAGCATGTGAGAGGGAAGTGTTCTCTCATGAAGTTTGGATCCCATTTGCAGATTTTCTGTGCCAACACAGTTTAGTCATTTCTCTTAGTAGTAACTTAAATAAAACAAGAACTAAACGTAAAATCAAACCAAAAACATCCTGTGTTTTTTAAAAAAAAGCATGCCAAGTTGAAAATTTTTGAGGTGTTATTGCCCTAATTATTAGGCTTTCCTTATCAGATTTTGACCTCCAGAAAAACAGCCAGCATTTTAAAGAGTGAAACTGAAGTGGAAATGGTCTGCACATGATTGTGAGCCACCATCCAGTTAATACATTAATGGTGATACTGGTTTTTGTCTATACTATACAACAGTTCCTGGGGGAATATGAAGATTACAGGAAAAAGGGTTGCACCTTGTGTCTTCAAACACCTAGATCCCAAATTTAGGTCCACTCAATACTGATTTGCCTTTTTGTGCAAATATCAGTCTTGACACTTAACATCTGCAGGAGTAAACTAAGTCCTCTCAGCATTGCAGCATTCTGATGTATCAACACCACTTACATGAGGAAGAAGTAGAAGATAAGCACTCAGATACCAAGAGTCAAAAGCAACATGTATTGTGGTAGAAATAGATATCTTATTTTCGATTTAGTTATCAGACTTTATAACTTCAAAGTTATACTTAAAGTCTCAAAGCCTTTTTTTGTGTAAACAGAAGAAACATCATTCAGTAATAAAACCTGAAATAATTTGCAGAGGAAACTGGAAAATCATTTGCATGTAATTAATGCCACAGATTCACCACTCCTCAAAATGTTTAATTATTGCTCTCAGCATTTTTTAATACCTTTAATTTTCATTATTGGACTATCAGCTGCACATTTATCAAGCCTGGAAAGGCTAGGTCATCATTTTTGAAACCACATTATACAAGGGAAACTTAACCACCACGTGGAAACTGGCTTTTAAAGTTCACGGTGCTGTTATAAAGGTCACAGTGATACTTAGTGAAAATTGAATCATGCAGAAGTCGATACAAAAAAACATATTGTCTTCCTTCAATAAGGAGCTTTTAATGCTGTGCCAGTTTATTTACCATCAGACTCTGCAAAGTCAGCAAGCTAATAAAGAATTTAGGATTTATGGGCCCTTTAATTCAGCATAGAAAAAATAGTTAGAAAGTGACAGACTAATAGGCCAATTATCTGAGGAATATTTTGTTTATTTGGCAGAAATTACAAGGAGATGCATAATAAAAATACCTTCAGTAACCAATTTATTTCTACATTAAAATAAACTCATTCACGACTACTATGCCACAGAAAGTACCATTAAAATGTTCAAAGTTCTTCCCTGATGCCAAACAAAAAAGCTTAACTAGGGCAATATGCAATATTAATATTGTTTTATGGTCAATTTATGTCTAGACACAAGCAATAAGAAGTGGAAGGATACTACAGAAATTACAGCTTCTATACAGGAAACAGGAACAAAGCCCCGAAGGATTATATCTGCATTTGTCTTATTCCAGATTTAGAAATTATTATTTTTTCCCTATTAGGTATGGGTCTAAAATATTAGCTGTTTTCTTTGCATGAAAGAACTCTGGACAGGGAATAGTCTGACAGCTTTTTTATTAAAAAATACTTGAATAAAATTTTGCCTTTTTTATTTAGCTAACATAGCCTAACTGTACTGCACTTCATCCCAGCTAACAAACGAACTTCATGAAACTAACCACAAGTGTTCATACATCCTGACTTAATAACACAATGTAAAAGACCACAAACATCACATAATTTAGAAGTTAAAGTTCTGCCGAAAACTAAAGAAATGCAGACCACTAAGTCTCTAAGGCAGTTAAAAATGTGGTAGCCCCATATTTTCTAATTCTACAGGTTTTGGCATGAGACATGAAAGAAAGTTTAAGCCCTGTTTTTTTCATTTTGGGGACTTTTTTAGAGCATTTGTGCATTAATAATCATAGCAAGGCATTATAGTTCCTGTATGAAAGAAAATAATAAAATCTTAATATACGTTTCACATATGATTAATCCAATACATTATCTCCTCTGGGCATTGACTTTACTAAAACTAATACAGATAAGGAGGTAGTAACTGCACAATCCCCTTAGTGGGTCATGGGAAAAATGTTATGAGAAAACAATACTTTCTTCTTAGGGTTTTCTGAAATGACTAGTGACTCTGAATGCTGTGATTTGGGTCATTTATCACTCTTTAGGTGTAAGGGTTTTGATTGTTAGAAAATGTGCGGTTCAATTTCTAAAGCCAAGATTCTTCAAGATAGAAGCTGGACATTGTGAGATTAAGACATATGCACGACTTCTAAAGTTCTTGGCTGAAATTTTAGTTTAAGTTGGGAAAAGAAAAACTCATAAACTAATTCCAGTGGCACTGTGTAACCCTTGGACTTCCTTAGACATAGCTTGCTCCCATGTACAAGCTCCCAGGAAACCAAGATATTTTGTTCTCAGCAGATTACAGTGAATTCTTATTAAAAAGTTACTGATTTTCCTCCAAGAACTCAAATTTTGGATCAATTGCTGAGATAGAGTGGCCAGTGCAATCCTGTCCAATTTGTGCTCCTAGGACTGTTATTCTCAAGAATAGCGTTTGCCTAAAGGAAATTTTCCTGGTTTGAGGTAAAACAGAAACAATTTTCTTTTTATTAATTTTACTTTTCAGTTAAGCTTCATCAAACTCTCTGAAATTAACAGCATATTCTTCAGACAGCGTGTGCTACCAGAGTGATAAGACCTATGTTTATAGCTGATGCCAGGGAACGGTATGCAGAGAGGCTCATGCTTATACTTACTGCGATAACAGCCAAGGGCAGCTCACTTTGTTACTTGCCCCGTTGGAGGGTCAGAAGCAGAAGAGCGTAGAGGGGTCACACCTGTGGGGAGGAACGGACAGGACAGGTGACCCAAAACTGACCAGCAGGGTATTCCATCCCATCTGCCTCATGCTCAGTATAAAAGCTGAGGGATCAAAGGGTCAGCCCTCTTTCTTCAATGGCCGGTGTCCGAGGAGGACTCTGTTCATCTGCCTGTATCCCAATCCGTGCGTTCCTGAATCCCGTTCCTGAGTTCAGCTCCTGTCCATTGTTGAGTCCAGTCTGGGACTTTCCCAGTGCCTGCTGGTGACGTGATCGTCATCCTGAGAACTCGATATTGGTTTTGTGTATATTTTATGTATTTCATTATTTTCTTATTCATATTATTATCTTTTTCTTATTATTATTTTTATTAATATTTCATGAAAGTAATTTAGTTTCTTTTCAACTCATAAGTCTCTCTCACTTATTCTCTCTGTCTCTCTTCTCTGAAGGGAGAGAGGTTAAAGACAGCATCTGTCATTTGTCTTAGTGGCCAGCCCAGCCAATACAATTCAAAATAACATATAAACTTACAGAAAATGTTAATACTAAATTTGGCTGATTTTTACAGTGGAATTTTCCACTTACCAAAGAAAATTCCAGCACACAGGGAACGACACAGTGTCACAGCTTTGTTTGTTCATTTGTGGTTAATGGAGTAGGTAAAAAGAATTATTATTGTGGTTTAAGCAAATGAATGAAACTATCCTGTTATTGAAATATAATTGTAGATATAATGTACAGAAAATCAGACTGCTAAAGTGATCCCACACTAAAATAGTGGCTTGATAGCTTTGTCTTTTGCTTTTATATGTCTGCAATAGAGTAATTTTTTTAATGAGGCAACAGAGACACACTTTCACTAATCTACAAGATGCCTCATGGCTGGGACAAATAATTTCTGTGTCTTTATTTCTCATGGTGGCAAATCTTTTGTTTTCCATAGATCATAGAATTGTTTAGGTTGGAACTTGTTGAGATCATCTGGTCCAAGCCCCAGGACCAGGGCCAAATCTGATACAGATTATCAAATCAGACATTAATACTAGAACAGACATCCACTGCAACAGGGTGGAGAGGGAATTAGGAGTTTTTTACAAAATGTAAGGTAATGATTTTATGTTTTCAGACTGAATCTGATGTACAATGCTAACACAATAATAGGTATTATTCATTTGGGACACCCAAGCATAAAACAAAAGCGATTTCACTATTATGCCATATAATATATCCATGCTAAATAAAAAAAAAAAAAACTGTCATCTCTCTGTGACCTTTATCTCCTTCCTTGTATCTGCAGGCACTAATATAACCTAATATGCTGATTTTAAGCATGCTTCTGCTTTCTGTAACCTGGGCCTTCAGTTCATCAACCCTCCCTCATGCAGCAATCCCATTTATCTCAAATGGCTCACAGTAGCCCATCTCCACTTGCTGGAGTGGCAGAGAGGGTACAACGAGGAAATATATGGGCCAGGACGTAGGCATAGAAATGAAAGCAATTTTCTTGAGAACCCATAGAAATGCAATGGAATGAGATGGAAAAATTCCTCAATTTATGCAGAACCCTCCTGTTGTTATACTAACAGTTGTCCATTGTGTCTTTCAGTACAGCTATTGTCTTCCTTGTCCCCTAGCAAAACCTTTGATTATGGTACTCCACAAAAAACATAGGAATGTGGTGATTCACAAATACAGGTGGAATCACCAATCCTTTTTAAAAAGTCTACATAAGACTTAAATCTTTAACAGAGGTACCGAGTGATTTTCTAGAATAACACTATGTAGTCATTAGTGAGGGGGGATGGGAAACAGGGCTGACATACTCAGCTTCGGTATTCCAAAACTTTCAATAAACACACTTTTCAGTAAGCTCCAGTTCCAGAAAGGAACCTCTACATAGCACAGAAAGGGTGTAGGTACTTTTATACTGAATGACTGAAAAAAATGCATTTGTGAAGTAAAAGATCTAAAAGGGGAAAACAAAGAGATAGAGATGCCTCTCACCAGTGCATTTTCATATGCAAACTTCTAATGAAGAGCCCATGTGCAAGTACCTCATATAAAAAAGGAGACAGAAAGAAACTCTGAGTACAGAGGTGTTCCCTGAAATTCATTCATGTATAACACATGACAGCTTCTTCAGGAATTTCAGTCTGTTTTCACAAAGTTTGCAACAATAAAAGGTGGCAGAAACAAGGACAGGGAAAGAGAAAATGTCTTACAACAGCTTTAAAGGATTTGAAGATTTTTCCTCTTGGTTTTAGGCAGGCAGTTTTGCCTTTGCCCAGACATAAGTAAAAGCAGAGCTCAGTTCTGCAAGTGTCTGCCCCAGATGAGAGAGCACAGCCTCTACTACTTGTCACTCCTCTGTGTGTCGGGGGCAGGGAGCCGTGGGACCACTGCCGAATGAGAGCAGTCCTTAGCAATGCGACTACTGTCATGGCTAGAAACCAGGCAGTGTCTTGGCAGGTTTCCCCACGCTACTCCAACTTAAGTGCCGCATATGAAAGGGGTATTTTTTTACCAGGGAAAGGCCAGCTCTGTCCATGTGCCTAATGAACTCCCAATTCCTTCAAAGAGGCTGTTGACACAGCTGCCAATTAATGCCATTTGTGATGTACACAAATGACTACAGAGTCTTTACACAGGCCAAACAGCACGTGGACTTTCACTCATTACTGTCACAGGTTGAAGTTAAGCTGGTGACAGGGAACAGATGTGAAAGTTTCTTTAATCGTGACCATTTCCATCCAGTGCTGGAAGTATTTCCAGGGATTTTTTTGAGGGCTATAGAAAAAATGATCAAGGTCACCAAAGGTCTGCGTTTTGACAGTGTCCAAGCAAAGGCCACTCTTTCCTGAGCACCTCTGACATAACCTTTGTCCAAATTATTCTGCCATGCAGAAGCTGAAGGAAGACTGTCAGTGTCCGCGTCTCTGCACTGATCACCCCACCCCAGGATGAAAGGAGAGGCCTCAGGAGCATTCATTGTTGTTGTGTGAGTCATCAAGAGTTAAAGGAAAAGGAGGTGGATCTTCCATCCTACTGAAATGCATGTGGATGTGGCAGGCAGGGCTAGTTTCTTCCTGTGTTCCCACCTCAGAAGCCCCAGATCCCTCTAGGATGCTCCTGTTGACTCCTCAGCTGATCCACAAGCACAGAGCATCTACGGCCGTGTTCTCAGGATGCCTTTCCACTGCCATGCCTGTGTTTCAGCCTCAAATTCCCTCCCTCTCTGGTTCAGTGGTCACCATAATATGTGTCTGAATAGCAACATCTGAATTTCCTCTTCTGTCTTCCTTTAGTTTGTGAATCCTCATATATCCATAAAGATAAATGTATTATAAGATCCAGCATCTTTTACACTGAGAAAAACAGTCCCATGCTGACTAATTGCCCAGTTTCTTAATGTGTAGTATTCAGTAATTGCATGCACAGGGAAGTAATGGTCTGTTGTTCTTTAAAAATGGAGGAAGGATTAATGCACACACATCACCTCCATTCCAAGCATTTGGACAACAAATATCAATGTAAAAGAGGAGAGACCTTGACCCACTGACTTCAGAGAGAACCAGGTGTCTACTACAGCCTTCCAAAGCTGTTTGCACTTCTGAACTCTGCAGCTGTGAGTATCCCCCCACAAGCATCTTGCCAAGCCGCTTCCATGCACATCTGTGTCTGACAGGCTTAATTCTCCAGAGTACATGAAAAAACATACAAGATGCAGAGACACCATTAATAGTGTTCAGTTGGTGAGGCTGATGTTTTCTTTCTTGATCAACATCAATTATTTTCCTGGGAAAACAACACTTTCCTGCTGTTAGATGCTATACACAGAAGCAGAAAAGGGAAGGAGATGAAAACTAGTAAAAGAATACAGGAAGGTAGACTGTTGATGCTGTTCTGCGGGTCTTATTTCAGGTGATCTGCTATATTGTATGTTCACAAGAAACCTTCTGGAGTAAGAATATGAAAAAATATCACAGAAAAATCAGATCTAATAGAGAGAAATGGACCACAATTTATACCTCTTTTGCTCTATTAAAACACAGTAGGGCTATTTCTGCTGTTTCCTGGCTGGTTTGAAGATGAGGCCACTCACATCAATGAATCTCTCCCTGATGCATTGATTTCATTTTACTTTGTTTCTTTTACTGGCAACCAGGTTAGAACACATATTTACACATTAATTTCTAAGATCTTTGGCTCAGGCAAACTAATCTACATCTATAGAAAAACAAACAGCCAACAAATGGATTATAGAGCAGTTGCCAAAGCTTCAGACTTGTTGTTGAATAATTCCTTCCATTCAGTTTGGATACTAGCCCACAGTCCTGAAAATTTACATGGCAAGTATAAACAATGACCTCCACTTTGTCTACTCTATTGTAAGCACAACAGCGAAAACAACAAAATAATTTTGCTCAAAATCAGTTTTCCATCTTGCTTAAAATCCATACATTGATTTTCATAGAATCACAGAATAATTGAAGTGGGGAGAGGCCTCTGGTCCAACCCCCATCCTAAAGCAAGGCCAGCCTCAAAGTTGGACCAGGTTTCCCAAGGCTGTCTCCAGTCAAGTTCTTACTGTCTCCAACAATGGAAACTGTGCAGTCTCTGTGCAGCCTGCTCCAGTGTTTGATGACTCTCATTATTAAAAAAAAAATAATCCCAATATCCAACTGGGATTTCTGTTGTTGCAGCTTTTGTCCGTTGTCTCTTGTCCTTTCACTGTGCGCCTCCAAAAAAAAGTACGGCTTCATCTTCCTTATAACCAGACATTAGGTAACTGAAGGCAGTAGTAATATCCTCCCTTGGCCTTCCCGTCCTCAGACTGAAAAAACATGTCTCTCTGCAGCATTTCCTACATCAAGTGCTCCAGCCTCAGCCATCCTGGTGGTCCTCTGCTGAACTCATTCCAGTACGTTAATGGCTTTTTCTACCATCTATGCCTGCTGTATCTTGGTACATTTCATAAATACTTGCTGTAATCTAATGTGATGAACATGGTCTTATGTTTAAATCTGTGGGTGAATCTGGTACTAATAACAAATGAATGATAACCGGTAGCAGCCAGATATTTTGCAAACAGAATCTTAGTTCAGTTCTTTCCCATATATGCCCGTATGCCATAGAACATCCAGTCCAGGATGTGTCTTGAGAAGACTAGATACACCTCAAGTTCTTTGGCAGTTAGCTATGTAAAGTAAGCCAGGGTATAAGAAATCAACTCTGTAGGTTACGGCCTAGGTAAAATTATCGTGTTATTATTAAATGATGAATTTTAACAAGCAGCTGGCCTTATTACATCATGTATCACAAATAACATGATGTCCCAATGAGAAATACAGCAAACCCAAAACCCAGACGTCTCAGAAACAGCAAGTAAGAAGCTAGAGCTGGCATTCCAGGGAGGACTACAGATGCATTTTGATCCTGCAAATGCCTACCAGTTCTTGCCACGTATGACTATTCTGCAAAATTTGTCAACAAATTAAAGACCAAATTAAAGACTCATTTAGAATTGTGTGTGAAACAGTTTTTCACTGGTTGTGGAACGGCCTGTTAATACACCCCATCTAAATTCCATGATTCATATTTCCACAGATAACACTATGTATGCAATTTTGTTAATAAAATATAGACATCATTTTCTAACATGGTCTGGCAATAATAAGGCATTATAGTTTGAACAATGGATGAGTGTTAAGGCAATTGCAACTCTCTGTTGCCGTTCAGTTCTCTTTTGCCAGCTATGGTATAGCAGTGACTAAATAGAAAGCGATTCCCATATATTAGGCACTTTGAGACCATCTGTTGAAGCCAAATGGTGCAGCTAACCAAGGGATAACATGCAAAAACAAAGGCATTTTTCATAATCTCATCGCTATGAATCAAATTTTGCCCTGAGGACTACATTAAATTTTGTTTATTTGCTTTTTGGGTGTGTTTAGTAATATTTTACATTAGTGAAAGACTGAAGCCATCTATGCTGGGTTCATTTCTGTCCAGCTAGGAAATGCATGTTGTCTGCATTAGTAATCCCAGACTCCTAAAAAAAAGCTGTTTTTTCATCAAAGTGCAGGAAAATGCTGAAGATCTGTTTTCTTCTCTCTTTTGCAAACAAACTTGTCTTAAATTCGGGCTCTAAACTACTGCTGATGGTTAGGTTCATGCTTTGAAAACTTTTCAGACATGCTGTTACTTGATACAGTCTACATAGACTTAGTCTCTTTACTACTGCTTCTGTGTAAGATGTGAGCTTGTGGTTAGAATGTTAGCCGCCATTTCTGTGCGCTTATTATTTTAGTGGATGCAGCAAACACAGATCTTTTCTTACGTCTCTGACCTGACATCGCTCCTTTAATTTTACAGTTTAATCAAGTAAAAAAGGGGGGAAAAAAGCCAACCCAGCTCCTTCAAGCTTTTTATCAACACCAGACTGGAAATTACTTTTAGAGATTGTATTCACTTCATAAATTGTAAACATACTTCATTATAAATTGCTTAGGAGAGCAAAAATTCTAGTACCATTTAAATTACATTTTCATCAGTATTCATTAAGAAATAGCCAGACCTGAGGTATATGTTCCTGCATACTTCATAAAAAATAATTATTTGACATTTTTCTTTCTTTTCATTGGTTGATGGCTACTCTGACAAACAGAACTATATCTCCTGCAAAAGAGAACCCCCTTTCTCATTGATTAGCATGGTTTCGAAAATAATACGTTAAAATAGTGTAATTTAATTCCAAGGAATATGAAGAGATGGTATGACCCTGAGCACACTTTTCAAATAACTACCTTCTCTTAGTCGTGAAACTCCTGAAGGAGGACTATAGTTTCTTCAAGAGTATTTTGAGAATATTTATTCAGGATGAGACTTCTGAAGAATTTGATTCAAGTTTCACAGATCTCTGACTCAGAAAGAAAATAAATTTCATGTCTTGATTGCATGTCGGTATCTGAAACGGAACAGCAAGTCACAAAGGTAAGCTTCACTCATTTGAAACTACCATTCATATGAGAAAAAATATGTAAAAACAAAAAAGAAAAATTACAAAGACAACTTTCTTACTCTTTGCAAATTTTTTTACAAAATTTTCCATTTTCCCCCAAAAGAATAAATATTTCCACCTCTAGACTTTTGAGACGAATTCTTCACATTATAGAAAGGGGTAAATATTTTTTTTGCTATCATAAGCTAAGAAACAAAACAAATACTGTGCTCATAAACAATTATATGTTTGCCACATTTCATGAGAATCCATATCTATCCCTGTTTCAAATTTAAACCTACAAGAGATCTCCAGCACAAACTAAAGCTTCCTTAGCTGATCTCTGGTCTAGCACCAATGCATTTCTTACAGTGTATTATTTGCTCAATTTTACACTGAAAATTATTGTGAAAATATTATATTATATGCCAACCTGAATCCTTTTAAAAAATTAAAAAATCTGAATTAATGTGATAAATGTCCAGAACATCAAAACTTCAAATAATAAAACTAGACAGCTAAATAAGCTTTAATTACTAGGGCAAGAAGGCTTTGTGCTATGTATACAGTGCATAAAATTCTTACTAAAACTAGCAGAATTGTTTGTAATCACATCACAAATCCTCCATATAAGATGAAAATTCATACACTAAACAGTCGGTCCTATGCCAAGCAAATATTCATGAAACCATGTGAAGTACCAGGAGGCTGACTCACTGCTTCTGTATGATAACAATCATAAATTCTTACAGTAATGTCCAAATAACATCAACACAGAAAGGACTTGAAAGACCTCAATTTTCAAAATGAAAATTCAGTGCTGCCTTTGTTTTACAGCTTTAATTAGATATTGCTATCAAGTATCTATGATACTGTTAAGTATCATTGAATACTAAGATGATAGGTCTCAAATGGAAAATTGAAAATGTACCATACATTTTACAGTGGTATTAGCTCAAGATGACTTAAAAAAAATGGTTGTATGTGGATGTGTATTGACATTAGATCATTATTAGAATTTAAATACAGACTAGATACAGATTCCAGTTCATTTAAATCACAAACATCTCTATCTTATCTATTAAAGCTCAGGGTTTCTTCACAGCTGCTTCATTTCAGTCTATGAAGGAGAGAAGGGCCTATTTCTAACTATGCAGTAGTTCTAGATCCAAAATTTCCACATGTTTGGATCCAACCTTTGGGTCCTGTCCCACTTTTGCAACATGTCAGAGCAAAGCCATGAGATATTGAGTGAAAGGGGATTCTGGGATTCAAAAAAAAAAAGGCATTTTAAAACATAATTGGAAGTATTATGAATTACCCCTCTGCATTATACACATTATTTCAGTATATGCCCCAGGCATGACCCACTTTCCTGATCAAAACGTTTGAAAAAGGGACTGGGCTACTGAAGTATCTGTGGGCATTTTGATCATTCTCTTCTCTGTGACAGCAATGCTGAGCAAATGCTTTATTTATAACCTGTTTCTAATATCTCATCTAGCACAAAAATAATATTTTGTCAAAATTCTCAGGAATGCATATTATTTTCTAAATTACAGTGTTTCTGCTAACGGATCGTATTTCAGTAAGTGCTTCTGACTAACTTTTCAGATAGACAAGTTGATAAAGTGTTTAAAATTTATTTACTTAGGATTTATAACGCACAACTTCCTTACTGGTATATAATAATGGGATATTTTATTTAGTTTAAATGCATTTTTATGCTAGAGGAATGATCTCATGCTAAACTAAAGTGAACATGAGAACATACCATTGCAATATGATATCACTGTAGCACTGACTCAGTCCAAGCCTGGCCTATATGATGTTGCAATTGTGATGGCAGAGTAGTTCCAGTGAAAGTCTTACGAAACCCTGCATTATGACATTAAAAAAAAAAAAAACTCAGACAATCCAGGTCAGTCAGTGTTTTAGAAGTCAGTTAACATTAAGCAGTTACCATTAGTGTTTGATTTACACATGGTGCTTCACTTTACTGACATTCCACATGCCAAATCTTTCTCACTGTCACGTGTAAATGGTCTGCTGGTATGACTGTAAAGCTCTGACCAAAGGCATGATGAAGAGTTGCCTTTTGGCCTGAGCAAGTGGTAGTCCTGGCTTCTAGATCTAAAATGCCATTGCATTAATTACCTGTATGCCACCTCCTCGTATCTAATGTATTGAGATATACTACATGATGAACATTCTTTGCTGAATATTCTCGTATTTTCCAACTTCTGAAGTACACATGCAGGCTTTTCAGAAAAACATGCTACCTACTTTCTGATTATTCTCAAAATAATCTCTTTATGCTTTTGTGCACCCATACAAAACTACAGTCTTCTTGCTCAACTTTTTATTCCATGGAAAATACACAGTTATCTCCCAGACAGTCTTTGAAATGGTGAAAACTCAGTACAGTTTAACTGACAATTTGAATTTCCTAAATATTGCGTATTTCACTGCAGATAAAAAGATATTAAATGAAACTGCACTCTGGAGTATAGTTCTTTTGGTACTTTATTGTCTACATCCATACAGAGGAGCTAATATAAAAATTGGAAATATGACATAATGGAATTAAAGTGCAGTCAAGCTAGGTAATATTGGAAATGTTTCTGCAAAGTGAAAAATGAATTTGATTAAAATCAGCTCTTAACTGAAAAGTACAGGTCAGCTCCAAGAAGTGACTAAAAATGAAATTGAATTATGGTACCTCAGTGACTGCTAGCAAATGCACCATGTTATAGCTGAAGTCACAGATTCCAGACCTGTCAAAGGAAACAAAAACCCCGAGAGTTCTTGAGTGCATCTCACAGGTATGCATGTGTATTTTTTATAAGAAATAAAGATCCATTCCAATGGGTGCATGTAGGCATAAAAGATCAGCCCAGCAGTTATAGAGTGTGTTAAACAACTATGCTGACAACAGAAAACAAGTTTCTCCTTCTTATCTATTTGTCTCTACAGGTATAAGAAGAAACTAAAAGGAACCCTAGACATTTTTATTACTAAGACTTTTTTTGAGGTTTGATTATAAACACATAACAAAATTCTCTATGTTCAGTGATGTGATGTCATCGTGATGTTTTCTGACTTTCTCAAATCCCCTCAGAATGTTCCTTGAAGTGTACTGCACGATCTTAGAATGTTTTGCAGATGAAAGTACCACTGCAGAATTCACATGGAAGGCAATTTCTGTTTTACTTTGCTGTTTCCTATGTGGCCATTACTAGCTGAGAATAAATAAAAAATATCTCTAGTTTGTCTCAAAGCGAGTGATGGAGTTTTAGGACGCCTTTAAACTTTGCCGTAGGTGAACACTAATTTAAAAATTATATTTTTCCAGAAAGCTTATTCTTGCTTCAAAAACTATTCTTCATCAGGAAAACTTCCAAGGATCAATGAAAAAAATATGGCTTTATTTACAATGATCAAAACCTAGCATGATTTACCTTGGAGCAATTTTAGCAGAAACAACAAAAACATTTTTCCAGTTTTTTTTCCATTAAGGAAAAAATACTCTGTTTCAATTTACCATCTAAAAGGCCACGTCAGTGTAATTGCACAGCCTAGAAAGAAAGTGAATGAAAGGGAAAAGCAAGTCATTCTCTCTCTGAGTAACTAATGTAAATTATGTCAGATAAAGGCTTTTGCAGAAAATGTTTGCATCTTCATTGCAGTTGATGTCATGTGTCATAATCTCATACAATTACATTCAGTTGATCCAATGAAGGTGACAATTATTTATCACTTAAGCTATATAAGCACAGATGCATAGACATCTATGGATCTCACTTAGTTGTGAGTGCTGTATTTTACTAATATCAACCCATCTTAGTAACAAGATGTATCAATGGCTGAAAGAAAGGATGAACACATTATTCATAATTTTATAACATTGAGTATGCTATCCTGAAGATACTTAAGCTTTTTGCATAAAACAGTGACAAAAAAAAGTTGACCAGCATTCCAAAAGGAGCAGATTTTTGGCAGCATTATTTGATTTTCAAAGAGTGTGGTTTATTTATTTACATTTTTAATCAATTTCACATACATGGACTAAAATCCAGAATATTCAATTCAAGGGTATTGTCTAGTAAACCCAAAGGACCTATTCTGCAAGAGAAAGAAGATGATTTCATGCCACTTTCTGTCAGTACAATATCATTCTTAGGGAATGGCATTTTCTGCATCAAACTGTACAGTAATTTTTAACTTAACATAAAATTCTCTTGTAGTGGAGCAATCACACATCTGGTGCTCTTTCGCTTTCAGAACAATCATGCTAAATACAAACACTCATTAACAGTATTGTTAATTGCATGTTATACCGATCTTTTGTGTAGCTAGGGGTTACAGATGCTGTTAATATCTGAGGAGTTTAATAGCATAAGGCTACAGTAAATTTTTTGTATTTTTTTCTAATTTAGAAACTCTCAACCTCAGAAGTAAGTCTGATATGTAAATTTCCCCTGAAGCCAAGGGTGGCTGATCTGGCCAGCCACGTGCAACAGGACATCCAAAATCTCTGTTTCCAGGCTTTCCCACTGCATGACTAGACCTTCCTTTAGTTCGGGCACCTTAGACACCATGGCACACACTTAGATACACCCAGACAGTCATTTAAATTTGAAGACCATAATCTCAAACTGAATTCTACCCAGCACAGTTTATTGTGGCCTCTGATTTTGTAAAACGACAATTGCGGACACCAGCTAGACTTACTAAAGTCGATAAACAAATAAAAATACACTGTTGACTTCATAACAGCGGTGATAGATTTATCTCAGGATTTTAATCAGACCTCAGGAAGGCAATTTTTAGCTGTGGCTTTGAATGCAGTCTATCTGAAGAGAGTAGCTGAATTCCTCAGTCAAGAGGCCTCTTTGCAAGGAGTTGACACAGCTCTTCATGGTTTGGCATCCAAAGGAAGTGGCAGTAGCTAATGAGCAGCCCTGTATCTGATGTCTGACCTCCAGAGACACACTTAACTGACTAGCATCCCTTATGCTCAGCACAAGGCTGCTCTGTATCGTCTTTAAGAGGAACATAAAACTCTCTCTTTACTTCTTATGCCAGGAGGTTGAGGGAGGTGATTCCACCCCTCTACTTTGCTCTGGTGAGACCCCACCTACAGTACTATATCCAGCTCTGGAGCCTTCAACACAGGAAAGACACGGACCTGTTGGAGTGGGTCCAGAGGAGTGCCACAAAAATATCAGAGGGATGGAACCCCTCTCCTATGAGGACAGGCTGAGATAGTTGGAGTTGTTCAGCCTGGAGAAGAGAAGGCTCCAGGGAGACCTTATAGCAGCTTTTAAATACTTAACGGGGGCTTATAAGAAAGATGGGGACAGATTTTTTTAAAACGGCCTGTTGCAATAGGACAAGGGGTAATGGTTTTAAACTAAAAGAGGGCAAACTCAGACTAGATACAAGGAATTTTTTATGATGGATGTGGTGAAACACTGGAACAGGTTACCCAGAGAGGTGGTAGATGCCCCATCCCTGGAAACATTCAAGGTCAGGTTGGACGGGGCTCTGAGCAACCTGATCTAGTTAAGATGTCACTGCTCATTGCAGGGGGGGTGGACTAGATGACCTTCCAACCCAAATTATTCTACGATTCCCTGCCTACCTTGAGCAGCCCGAGTTACCTTGTGTGAGCCAGATACTCACCCATGACTAGTCTGAATCCTACTAGTTGCATTTGCTCCATGTTGTCTATCTCCACTCTTGGAGAAACTGGGTATGCACGTGGCATTTTCTTATTGTGTGTTACACATTAATTTCTATGAGTTTGTGACAGAGAAAATGATACTGCAGGAGCTTGCCTGGAATTCAGTTTGGAAAATGATGAAAGAAAGGGAAAATCCCCTCTGCTTTAGTACCAAGATTACAGGCAATTTTTCCAACAAAGAGATTCTTATTTTGTTTTGTCTCTGGGTAGATGATGTTGAAATAACTCAAACCAAAAAATGTTAAGTCATATCAAGGAAACAAATTGTTTCAGTTTAGCCCAATTCCATTTGAAAAGACACTGAAAAGAGGAAATATCCAAAATATCATACAAAACATCTATATTTTGTGAAAACTGCATTTTTCAGTGAAATGTTTGTTGGTTGTGTTTTTTCATCTGAATGTTTCCAGCAAGACCTATTGCAAACGTATAGGATCTTAGGAGAGTGGGTCTAGAAAAAAATCCTCAAGTAATCATCTTGTCTACTTCTACCTACAGGGGAAGGTTCAATTATAGATATGATCAGAATAAAAATTCATTGCAATCATAACAAAATAGTCTTTCCGTCAACTTGTTCTCATCGGTTTTTGTGTCATCTACCACTAAGACAGGTCATAGCTTATGGAAGGAAGACTGTCCTGCTATGCTTGAGATCCCTACAAACTTGCTTTCTTTTTTCCTAGGGATGGGAAAGACAATCAGGAGGAAAGGAGGAGGGGAGAGACATGAGTTCAAGTGCTCAGTGCTTAGAAAAATTTAAGGCAATGTTCTCACAGACATTCAGATCAATTAGATATCAAAAATAGATAAGTAAGTGCAAATATCTTCATCTTTGACTACACTGTACTGAAGATATTGTTGCAAAAGATATAACAAACTGCCTCTCTTACTACATGTCTGGACACATACAAAAAAAAAAGGCAACATACTGTCATGAAAGAGAACGTTATACGTCTTATAGCTCTCTTCTTCATACGCTACTTTCATATAGTCTTCCCTGGAGATGTGATTTTTTGTCTCTAAAATAGATTGACTTCACTTTTAATTCTCACTAGTTTTCTGTAATACAGGAAAAGAAAAGAAAACATGTTCTTATTGCAGCATTGTTAGTTTTAGCCATCTGGAAAGCATAGGTTTTCCTCTGTGGCATCCCAATGACCATAAGAATGGAAACGTAATGACAAAGTTAGGTAGTTTAATAAGCTTCTAAACCCATTTTAATTAAGGCAAGCCTACTGAGCTCAGCTTTCAAACATTCGTTAGCACACAAGATATAACGTAGAAAGAAAAGATCCCTGATCAAGACCTTGAGATCCTGGCACTATGTTTGGTGTAGACAGGTTCCAGTGGCCAGAGGACAAGCATTCTTTGTCCCTTGTGATATAAAAGAGACAAGATATTACCTCATAATTTAAAACACTTCTGAGTAAGTGAGCTAGCTAAAAGCACTGAGTGTTTTTAGAGTTTGACCATAAAGGAAACTAAAAATCTATACCGTCTTTGGTAAACATCAGTAATATAAACCATTGGGGAAAAAAAAATTATAAACAAAAGATTTCAAAATAGAGGAGCACTGAGAGTTCATAGCGGGCTGGAGAACTGGATCATAGTAACTACAAAATAAGAAAACAAAATTGCCCTGATGAATAAGAACACAAAGTGTAGAAGATCCCTTAGCCATTCATTTATATCAGAATAGCTGGGCAGGTGGTGCAGTATAAAATTGATTTCTTAGATTAGCCATCAATGGATATTGCATACCTAGACTAGCAACCTGTGAAATCAATCTGTGTGCACTATTAAGATATCAAAGTTGCTCTTCTGAAGGGCAAATCTAGCACTAAGTGTACAATATTTTGATGCTGCATTAATTCTGAGAGTACATTATGTTTCTAAAATTAACATCTGCTACTTAGTAATCAATGAAGAGTGTGAAATATATTTCTAAGAATCGTCAGCTTATAGTAACAGACACAATATTGGCCCAAAACTGAAGAAAATGTACTCAAGGAGGAAAAGAGAAGAAGGTATTCTCTTGAAAGACAGGAGAAATTGTATTTATATTCGCTTCAGGTAGGGAAGCTAATAAAAAAAATAACTTACCAATGGCTGTTAGACTAATTGGACACTTGCCTGCTCGAAGTCAAGGCTGGGGATAATGCCTGAGGGACGCAACGGTGTGAATTGCAGCATTCAAACAGTGAATACATGGGGAGCAGAGCAACAAGGCTTGGCCCTGGCACTGCCTGCACGCAAATATAGCACAACAAATACACCTGTTGCACTGACTTCCAAAAAGCACTTGGTGTATACGGATGTGGACTGTTTGGGAAAGATTTACTGGTTGCCAGCACTGCTAAAAAACACACTGGTGAAGAGGTAAAATCTTCAGCACTGATCATAGGCAACCTGTGCTACCCAGTTTCTGCAGCATAAATGGCAATCGTCTACTTCCCAGCATTTTTCTGTTTTAATGGAGCAGAAGAAGCAGATATTATCTGAGTGCCAAAACTTTCAAGTTGAAAAGACATCCATCAACAACTTAAGCTTTGTTCTCTGGACACAGAGGTCCTGCTCAAAATGTGTATACTCAGTCCTGCTTTTAAACAGTGATGATACAAATCTGGAAAAGGCTGAAATGTGAAGACCTTCATAGGGAGAGATTATGAAGAGCTGCCTCCTCTCAGCTGACACACTTCTGACCACATCAGATCGGAAAGAGCTGAAACCAATTATTGGTACGAAAACAAGTTGTTGACACAGCCAAGAGGAGGAAGCAAAATTTTGACATTTGTCCTGCCCGAAGCTTCATCCAGAGGCCTGGCAGCAGCCCGGCAGCAGGCTAGAAGGAAAACTGCACAGGAAGACACTGGACAGCACAACAGAATGGCACAGGAGAAGGATGAAGATGCTGCAGACCAGTGCACGAGGCAGTGCCAGAAGGAAAGAGCAACGTGTGTCTGATCTTCAGCCAAAGTGATGGAGACACAGCCTGCTACAGGAAAAGGCCTTTTTTACCACAATGTATAAACCCAAGACTCGCACAGCACAGCACTACCAAACCCCTTCCTGAATCTGCAGGACAGCCATCCAGCTGACATCACGTGGCACTAGTCCCTTAGTGCTGAAATAATTGGTATGATCTTATCAAAAGATCATAGAAACAAAGAGAGGGCTTTCTGTTGCCTCTCAAGGGATCTTGGATTAGGCCCAGCAAGGACAGTTTACCATATGGATGTGCGTACATATGTATTGACAATGTCATACTCATTGGGAGCATTCATACAACTATTTAAAAATAGGCAGAAAAAACCCCGCATAGGTTCAAATTTTCCTTGGACCTCACTTTTCTGTAAAACAGCTCAGTCCCAATATTTGTGTCAGGACCTTGCATGCACCAATGGGCCTTAATGGCCCTGACCAGCCTAACCTGAGACCCCTACCCACACACTTGATGCCTCTTGGCCCAGGAGCCTGGTTTCAGCTCAGCCCTGGGCAGCTGGTCCCTGCCTGAGCTACACCACAGGAGTGCCAGTCCCAAGCCCTGTCTCTAGCTCTGTCTCCTGCTGTTATTTACTGCCCTCCCTCCCTGGATCAATCCCATACCAGGTTCATCACCTCATCTTGCCTGACGGTTGCTAACTGCCACAAGACCTGTCACTGTCACCAACATGGCCTTGCTCTGATGCTGTAGAATTGCTCCTTCTCAGTGAGATCCCCTGCATCTGGGTTGCCCTTTGCTCCCAGCTCATCCTGCTTTGTGGAACAGCCTTACCATTCCCTGGCAATTGTAATTACACAAAAAGTCCTCTTAAATGAAATACCTCTATGAAGAGTCAAACCCTAGAGAAGAAAAAGAAAAACGCTCATGTTGCCAATTCAAGAAGAAATGAAGTTGCACATTTAATATGCAGGCAAAAGAACTGCTGTGGCACCTCCAGATACTCCAGACTGCGTAAAAAATCAATTCGGACTGAAAGTGGGCAAATTAATACTATGGAATACAGTGGCTATACTGTATAATCTGTATAAACATTGAATGTCTTTCCCCACCTTTCAGCAAAGATTTAATACAGGAGTCTGTGGTGAGCTGACATAATACTGAGATTTCATTTTATTTATAAAATACACCACAGATCGTTTATTAATACATGAAGGTTCATAAATAATTAAAACAGGCCTGTAATTGTCAAAATCAATGCACAAAATATATTAGCTGATTTTTGCACTTACACTGTGTTTATTCGCTTACTCAGTAATTTGGAAAAGTCTAATTCACAATGGATTGCATCAGTAGTGATGTTCTTCCATGAACATATTTTATAAACTAAATTATCTGTTAGTAATATAAATCTAGAAAGTCAGTCATACCCTGAAAAATTCTTTCTTGTCTTCAAAAACAAAACCAAATCCAAATCTCTCTAGTGTCTAAACCTAGAAGTTCTTAACTTGTGGAAAATTTCTCATAAAAGTCAATGGCCACAGCAGATTAAATCCAACAAAAATTTTACATGAATGAGGACTTTGTGAAACTTACAGATTAAACTTTTCTTGTCATCACACAGAGGAAAGGATAAGAAATTCCCTTCTCTCCTTCTTCACGGCTCCCTTTTACAAAGCTGATGCCAGAGCTATGCTATGAACAATAATCCATGCAATTGGGAAAAAGCTGCACACTGAAAGATTTTTGTATTCATACAGCATGATTTGTTTTACAAAACTTAGGAATGGTGCTAAGAATCCTAGTGTGTTATTTACCAGAACATTACTTGTTAAGTATGTGCAGAGGTACATGCGTGTCTTCTTTATACAGTATCCTTCTAACATTCATTAACTGTGATCTTAGGGGGATGTACACCCAAGAGATGGTGTGAGGGGGAAGGGGAGGAAGAAGAAGGAAACCTAAACAGCAGCCATACAATTAATAAACTAAAGCCTGTGAAAGGGCATCAGCCACAGTTGTGTCTTTGTATACCAGCTGGGTCCCAAGAGGCGTTGTCTCAGGGCTTTGGCATAACTTGGCATATCTGGACAGCTACCGACACAGGAGGCTGGCTGGCTGTGAGCCTCACTGAGCCTAGAAGAAGATTTTGGCCCTACATTAAATTTTAGCAACTCAAACACAGGACAAATCCTTCACAAGAATAAATCTATGTAAATACACTCGCTGCCATGGAATCGCAATGATTTAGAGTAGTTAAGATCTGAGCTATTCATTTAACAGTGTATTTTGATTTCAAAATCCGTTCCACTCGTGCACTTCTGGTTGAACTATGTTATGACTTAGTCATTCTTTGGAAGTAGCAACCACAGCCATGTCATTTTGTGTAAGTTATGACCCAAAATAATTGACTTCAGAAACTTCAGTGTAAAATATCACCATAAGAGCTTGAAAGTAAAAAAATAAAAAACGAAAACCCACTGTTAAGAACCTTCCCTTAACTATTGATGTTGAGGTTGTAAGGCCATTTCCAAGGAAAATCTTAAAACCACTTTTTTTTTTTCACAGCATTAATGCAAACCTTTTGCTGATAGAATGCAGGCAGCAAAATCAGAAAACACCTGGTTTTTCTCCTAGATGATTTTTGGACTTCACTTTCTCCGAAGTCTCTCGCACCTGGGCTGTTTTCAAGTCTTGCAAGTTTCCCTTTGAAATATCTCCAAATACAGTCTGTTCTCCCTGACGAGATTTACCCAGTCACTACTCATCTCACGTCCCAACTGTTCTGTCTTCCACGTGTTAGCCTTGTTTCCCAATATTAAGCTGGCTTCTCCAAATACATTCAAAATGCTGCTGTCAAAATTACCTTTCTGCTTTACATTTTTTATCATGATGACTCCTTTCCTTCCTCATTTACCTCCCCAGCTAGTAAAAGTTTTCTGTCTACCTATTTAGGGCTCTTGATGTTTGGGTTAATTGAGATACTCTTTGTGCTGGAAATAGCAATAATCCTCCAGATCTTTTTTAGCAAATTGAATATAATATAAAGCATTTCTTGGAAAAAAATATCTGGTCTATGTTAAAACCATCCAGTTTAAAGACCCTTCAATCGTTGTATTTATTTTTTTCCATGTTGCCATTGTTTAAAATGAAAATGAATGACAATATTTCCTTGCACCTTCAGACACAAAACAATTTATTTCAATGAGAAATACTGACCTCTTTTCCCCAGGGTTCAGTACCGGGTCCAGTCCTGTTCAGTATATTCATCAATGACCTGGATGAAGGGATGGAGTGTACCATCAGCAAGTTTGCTGATGACACAAAAGTGGGAGGGGTGACATACCGGAAGGCTGTGCTGCCATTCAGCGTGACCTGGACAGGCTGGTGAGTTGGAGAGAGAGAAACCTTATGAAGTTCAACAAGGGCAAGCGTAGGGTACTGCACCTGGAGAGGAGTAACCCCATGCATCAGTACAGGTATGGGGCTGACCTCTTGGAGAGCAGCTTTGTGGAAAGGGACCTGGGAGTCCTGGTGGACAACAGGATGACCATGAGCCAGCAGTGTGCCCTGGTGGCCAAGAAGGCCAATGGCATCCTGAGGTGCATCAAGAAGAGTGTGGCCAGCAGGTCGAGGGAGGTCATCCTCCCCCTCTACTCTGCCCTGGTGAGGCCCCATCTGGAGTATTGTGTCCAGTTCTGGGCTCCCCAGTTCAAGAAGGACAGGGAACTGCTGGAGAGGGTCCAGCTACTAAGATGATTAGGGGACTGGACCATCTTTCTTATGAGGAAAGGCTGAGGGACTTGGGTCTTTTTAGTCTGGAGAAGAGAAGACTGAGGAGAGATCTTATCAATACTTATAAATACTTAAAGGGAGGCTGCCAAGTAGATGGGGACAGTCTTTTTCCAGTGGTGCCCAGTGATAGGACAAAAGGTAATGGGCACAAACTTCAACATAGGAAGTTCCATCTAAACATGAGGAGGGACTTTAATTTTGAGGGTGGCAGAGCACTGGAACAAGCTGCCCAGAAAGGCTGTGGAGTCTCTGACTCTGGAGACATTCAAAACCCGCCTGGACGCCATCCTGTGCAACCTGCTGTAGGTGACCCTGCTCTGGCAGGGGGGTTGGACTAGATGATCTCCAGAGGTCCCTTCCAACCCTGACCATTCTGTGATTCTGTGATTCTGTAACCGGCCCCAATACTGAGCCCTGGGGAACACCACTTGTGACTGGCTGCCAACTGGATTTAATTCCATTCACCACAACTCTTTGGGCCCAGCCATCTAGCCAGTTTTTCACCCAGCCAAGCGTACATCCATCCAAGCAATAAGCAGCCAGTTTCTCCAGGGAAACAGTGGGAAACACGTTACTGAAGTCCAGGTAGACAACATCCACAGCTTTTCCCTCACCCACTAAGTGAGTCACCTTGTCATAGAAGGAGATCAGGTTAGTCAAGCAGGACCCACCTCTCATAAAACCATGCTGACTGTGCCTGATTGCCTGGTTGTCCTGTATGTGCCACATGAGGGCACTCAAGATGATCTGCTCCATAACCTGCCCAGCACCAAGGTCAGACTGACAGGGCTGCAGTTCCCCATCTATCCAACCTGTCCAGATCCCTCCGTAGAGCATTCCTACCCTCAAGCAGACCAACACTTGCGCCAGCTTGGTGTTGCCTACAGACTTATTGAGGGTGCACTCAATCCCCTCATCCACATCATTGATAAGGATATTATTAAACAGAACTGGCCCGAATACTGAGTCCTGGGGGACACCACTTGTGACTGGCCGCCAAATGGATTTAACTTGGTTCACCACAACTCTTTGGGCCCAGCCACCTAGCCAGTTTTTTATCCAGCAAAGAGTGTTAGTGCTCACTGTCAGGAGCTGCATTTATTCTGGACTTTCAAGGAATCCCCTAGCACCACTGTCCTGTTACCTTTCAGGTTACCAGGTAGGAAAAAGGAATTTTGCATTGAAGGCACTATCCAGGCACTATCAGGCCCAAGAGTTCTGATGTCATGCCTGATGTCTGACATTGTCTTGCTGTGGCTTGAATATTAAATGTTATTTCTAAAGATAATTTAGAAATAGGCAGAATATGTGCTTACATTGTAGACCAAAAGAAAAAAGTACTTCTCTTGGACAAAAGTAAACATTTGTTCGTGTATAGGTAGGCAGATATAGTTCTGACTTTGAGTATATAGTACAAACGACATGAAAGATATCCAGTTATGCACCAGCCCTTTTATGTTACTGCCAAAGATTATTGACCAAAGCTGCTCCAAACAAGTTAATCCATGAGAATTCAAACACAACAGAGAGAAGCTGAGAGCAAGGAGCTAAAATCATTGCATTGCTTCATCCATTGCTGCATGTGGAAGTGCTCTGCACAGTTCCCAAGTCATAACTCTGAAAAGACACTGACACATCTTTTGCTGGAGAGGAGTAGTACAGCACCACACTCTTAATGTTGGCTTTATTACAGGGCTTTTCTCAGAGCAGGCTTACAGCTGAAATGCTAGAATGGAGAGGTTGAACTGCTGCAGAGAACCAGACATGCAACAGTAAGCAAACTCAGCACTAATTACTGCTTCTTTCTTTTTCACGTCTGTATATACCTTGTGCTCCTTGATTGACCCCTTTTATTCTTTTGCTCATAAATATTTCACTGAGGTTTTGTGTTGTGTTGTTTTTTTTTTTAACAGAGTAGGGTTTTTTAAAGTTGGACATAGTAGAGGTAGCTGTCTACACATGAGATGAAAAAAGGCAGTGTTCCAGGTAGGCTTCTTCCTTGCTGTGCAAGGCATTAGGGCAATCCTGATCTGAGTTATGTCAGCTGCTGAAGGATGTACACCTTGGCTGAAAACTGTCTAGGGAGGCATGAGATGTTTCACTTGATAATTTTCATTTTTGTGAAATTTCATATCTAAACCTGACAGTTCAAACTCATGCTGTGTCTGTATCACCTCTTTCTTTCCTGAAATATCTTAGAGATGAGCATAAATTGTATACTTGAAAAATATGACAATTATTTCAAATAAACTATATACATCAGCTGAAACACCTTTATGAAGGATTAGAGGACAAATTTCCAGAAAAGGTTTTGTCCACTAGAACAATAATCAGAAGATCCATTTTCCTTGTTAAGGTGAATGGTCTTAATGCAAGTCTCTATTTCAGGGGGGTCCAGCTCGTCAGAAATTCAGTTTAAAGGTGAAATAAAATATCAAGCATATGTAGAACCTGAAGAAGGAATCAAGCAGTGATTGTAATTACAAGGCATACAATTCAAGTCTTTTTTTGAAAATAAATCAAACTTTAAAGAAGGGTCTTGATTCTATTTCACACCTACTCAACACCAGGCAAACCCCTGAGGCACCGAAGTTTCATTTTCTCTCAATGTATTCATGATCCTTAAGAAATATTCTGCCTGCTCCTAACAGCAAGTCCCAGTATGACTGTGAAAGTGCAGGAGATTGGGTAGGGTATTATATCAAATTAATGAATTGCAAACAAATGAGTAAATTTTTACACTCTGCAGGTGTTTACAGTCTAAGATTTTAGAAAAAAATGCTACTTTTGATTTTAATTTAGAGGCCTACAAAAAGTATCCATAGTTCAGAAAGGTTAAAAATAAGTCATTTTAGGGAAGCAACAAAGGGGAATATCATTCAACATTTAAAGAAGAAGAACATGCCTCTGAACAGAGAGGTTAAAAATGTGGGTTTTCCCTTCTCTCTGTGATTCAGTCAGGCAGTCACACACTGAGCACCTTGTATCGTGATGCAGCTTCAAGGATACCACAGTGTGTGCAACCCCCTTACAACACCTTTTCTGTTCTAATCCACCTCTTACAATCCGTTTCTTATGCCTCATGTCTTCAATAGCATGTTATTTTATACACAAACAATCTTTCATAATGTGTAGACAGCAATCTATGTCACTGCTCTAAAATATTCACACCTTGCCGTGACAGCATACAAACAGAGAACTGGGGAGGAAGCTGGTTAAAAGCAGCACTCATATATGGAGAGGAATATGTCATCACATGCCAGTTTCCAAACACATCTCTACAATTAGTAATTTTTAATTCATTTTATTTTAGTAGGCGTTAGGAGCAGTCTGAGCTCATCTAGAGACAGAGAAGGGTTTGTGCTGCTCTGAGGAGAGCACATCAAGCATGGGAAATGGCAGCACAGCTACAGGAGCACTGCACTGCCCTCACCCTGTCTTACTACTCCCATTTCCCTCCATCCTGTCTGCCCCAAAATCTGGGGCAGTAACAGCTCAAGAAGTCACTTGCCAGTGCTGAACTCCGGTGAGTTTACGCTTTCCTCTTCAGAGGAATGCAGAACACACTATCTCGCCCTGAGAACTTCTCAACTCTCTCATTTTCTATATACGGAAAGCAAAACTGGAAGGAAAGACCCAAAGGACAGACATTTCTTAGTACATTGGTCCTACAGCTATTTCATGCCCTCTCCATGTAATGACATGACTGTGCCAGCAAGGCAGGCTGACCAGCTGTGTCATAGCAGCTCCAGTATCTACTAATAATCAGCTAATGATTGTTCAAGGGTACCTAGTAGTATACATAACCAGCACTACACCAGCAGGGGTCATTAAGGTCAGCGCAGACCTCTTACAAAAACTACAGCTACAACTACATGACAGAATGAATGTGGCCACATCTATGTGTGGTTAGTTCCTATGTGACCTAATTTTTCTTTCACCCTATAAATTAATGCACTACATCCATATGGTAAAGCTTTTCCTCCACCAACTTGGCAGACAGGACTGGGCCATTAGCCCCATCCTGAACTTCAGATGCATGCCTCACCTACTTGACGATGGTCATCGTGGCTTCCACCTATACAACGCAGGCAGCAAATTTTAGGGAATAGGTTAATCTGACCTGCTTTTGGCACGTATAAGCCTCACAGTGCTTATGAAACTGAGCTAAAAGAGCATAGCAGCAACAACTGAGGTACAGTTTAACTGGAGGAACATGTCCTTAATGGATTTAAAACACGATATTAATGCAATCTTGTATTATCCTGCCATGCATGGCTACGTGAGTATATGTCTAATCACACCTATGGTACATCTCTTTCCTTTAGAAATGCTGATCCATGATGTTCTTGATTTTGATGTATGTGCCTGTCTTAGACACTAAATGAACAGCACACAGTAATCATGGCAAGGATACACTGAATATTTTGAAGTTTTAGTGCAGACTAGGTTGACTCCAGTCCCATGGCCTGAGCCCTTATAAGCAGGTGGAGCACAGAATTCATGCTCCCAGAGTACATATGCTGATTTGCTTTCATCTAAACTCATTCTGGTCCAAGCACTCCAAAAGTGTTCTGCACCCTAAGCAGGGAAAATCCAGAAATTTTGCTTCAGAAGCACACTTCTGATAATAATAAAGCACCCCTCAAATAATAACAGAGATGCACCCAGTACTCTCTGCCCTACTTATCTTTGGGTCCAATTTTGTTTTGATTATTTCTAATCTTTGTGCATAGCATGCAAAATTAACAACCTCAGTCTTTTCTGTTGCCAGCAGAGGTGGCAGTTTGTGATTCAGTATTTTTAAAAACAAACATGTTTTCCCCATCCCTACCTACAAAATGGAAATAAATTAAAAAAAAAACCCTGCACAAAAATATGGAAAGAGCTACTTGTAGGAAATTCTTGAAAGGCAGTGAAACCAAAAGACTTTAAAAGCTAGCCTCTCTGCAAGTCGTACTGAAAGCTAAAACCTGGAACTGGTTAAATCTCTTTAGAATTCAGGCATGAAATGTCTAGTATTACAGTGCTTGCTTCGTACAAGTAATGACTGCTTGGAGAGACATTACAATAATTTTGTTTCCTGAAATTTTCCCCAATCCATTTTTTAAAACATGTTTTAAATAAGTAATACATTGTTTGTAGATGTCTACCTTTGAAATTTAGAAACTGAGGCAAATAAAAGTTAAATAAATTGTTCAGGGTCCCATGGAAATCTGTGGCAGAATTTCATTTTCAGGGGTGAATTATGCTGTGCTCATTAATAACAGAAATTGTAGTGGTCCGAGTTGCCATTTCACTTTTACCACTTTATACAAGCAGGGCCTTCTCCTATGTGAGTAGGGGGTACCATACAAAAATAACTGTATTCTGGAGAAATGCTCAAAATAAATCATATTCCTGCTGAGTCCATGGTAGTTCTATTAAGCCAAATCATGGGGGATGCCACTGAGCAAGAGATCCCACTGACTATTTCTAATAGTACAAGCATCCTGATACTAAATCCCCAGTAAAAGACAGAATTCCTTATTATTGGCATCCTGGAAGAAAAAGATATCTAGGAGATTGAAGTGGAAGAAAACAAACAGCCTTACGTTCAGCTCAAGCAGATTTTAAAATGTAGGATTACTGTTATTTGAGCATGGATAAAAGCAGTGCATATCTAACAAGAAGTTGATCAAAACCATGTGGATGAAAGATAAAAGTTATGAATAAGTTTTGTTCGTATCTATGTGGAAATTCATGTACTTTATTAATGCATTTGAAAATACCTAAAGAAATAATTGGTTCTCCCAAGTTCCAGGCCTAAATCTTACCTTTCTCTCACCACTATTTATCACAATGGAAGTGATGATGCATAGCCCTCATCAATATTTTTTCTGAAAATATGTGGGCTGATTGTGGAAGATACATATTCTATAGACACAGCTCCTCTTTTGAATAAATACACCCTATATTTGTCAGAGATATGGATGCATCCTTTATTCATGTTCAGCTCTGAATAAATTCCCACTTATTCATCACCAAAGCAAGTGCTCCCTCTGATTTCAACCAGCTGTGAGGCAGAACATTATGCAGAGAAAGAGCTCAGGGTGCCCTGACAAAGCGCAAAGCACAGGATAAAAGTACAATAGAGCTCTGCAGAGAGAGCTCTAACTCCAGAACAGACACTTTTAAAATAAACAAATACGTTTATTAGGACAAAATGCAAGATGCTGAGGATAGTATAATCATTCTTTGGAAAGTTTTACTTTGCAAAATGGGGCAGGTAAGGGCAGATGTTGGGTTTTTCAGTGGTGGAGGTTTTTTTTGCAAGAGGTATCAAGTGAAATTTCGTCACGGATTTGCTCAGTGCAGTGCCACATGCTCTTACTTTGGACTGATGAGGAAACCACATTGAAAGACAGCAGCAGGGAATAAAATGTCTCCAGCTGCTGTGGCAAGACATGCCTCTGTGCACTGTACTTGACATAATCCTAAAGAATATACTTTAGCTGTCTCCAGGAAAAAAAAAAAAAAGGAGGGATATATGTCCATTATATATTTTAAAGATAGACAAAACCAAAACTAAAAGCTACTAGGCCACTGCCCCTACATGAGACCAGAAAATGAGAACAGAGCCTTCCGTCCTGGAGGTATGCAATTACAAGTGACTGAGCCTTGAAAAGACAGACACAGTCCCAAATTCCTTACTGCTTAAAATGATTTTGAAAAGCCCATACTGACGCCCTCGCCCACGCGTCTAAAGATTTTACCAGTGTGACAGTGTCAAGCGCCATGCAAAATCTTTTATGTCTAACAGAAGTATTTAACGTTGACCTCAATTAATTCAAAGTGAATTAGAGATGAACACCGCATAGCAGATACACACTTAAAACAGCCACAAAACCACCACAGTTAGAAGAAAAAGAAAAATCAATTAGTGATACAAACCCTCAAGGCTTCAGGGCATTATCAACTATTAGCTGACGAGCTTAGGAAAACACTTTCCCTACAAGGAAGCACTGCAGATATTTGCAGTACTCAATCTACTGGCAGCAATAGCGCACCAGATGAAACAGGCTGCTATTCTAATCCAGGGAGGCCAATGCCCCTATTACACCATTACCTTGAATTCAAAGGAATTAGTCAGGGTGAGACAGCTTTTGCATTTTCGACATTTCACACAGCAATAAGGCGGAGTCCGTATCTCAGTGCTGATGGAGATAGTGTCGTGGCTAGGAATTTAAAGCAGCACAGATGGAATTTCCTTCATTTAGGGAACCCCAAAAGCCCGCAAGAAACATTTTATGTGCTCAAATGTTTTTTATGAATACAACAGTGTCATCTAACATGAAATTTTGCCACTTCTAGAGTAGAACTCAGCTGATCTAAATTAGTGCATGCTTTCATGCAGGAAGTAAAAAATAAACATATCCTGTTAGAACTACAGGAGGAACTTCAGGTAGGCAAAATCTAATTACATGAGATGGAATACAGCCAGTGACACCAAGTTATGTGCTTAATGTTGTCAAATGTGCTGTAGGATTTTCTTTTAATAGTTAGACTTGCTCTGGACCTTCCTTTCTTATTTCATCTGAAAGATGGAGAATGTGGTCATTTGCGTGAAATCAGTTATAACGGATATAATGAAAATTTACACAGGTCTTGTATAACTGGAGTTAATGGCTAGAATCTGAGGTTTAGGTATGGACAGCATTAGGCCACAAAGGCACCTTTGTACAGTGTTGAAAATTTTTGGCAGAGGCTGGAGACAAGCGGCAATAAAAATTAAAGTGTTGAGACTGTCTTTTAAAATACTTCGCACACTTCATAAATAAAACTCTGTATTTTTAGAATATTAATAAAACTGTCCTGCTTCTGCCCCTCCGGTTGTAAGTATCTATCCTGTCCCTTTAAAGCTGTGACCTTGAAAAGGGGAAGACGGCAGAAAGCAAAGCCAGTAACAGGGCTCATATCCTGAAGAAACAAAACCAGAAAATGGTCAAAATACCGCCCACCTCAACAGTTCAAAGCCTACCCGTCTAATTTCTAAACAGCACTAATTTATGTGTGTATGTGTGTGTGTGTCTGTCTAATGCCAAGAAAACGACATTGGAAATTACAGATGATTTCCGCATTGCACAAAGGTATAGGTAGCTCATTGAACCACATGCCAAATTCAGTGAATTCTTCATGTGTGATGGCAAGCACTTGGCAGCTTAGCACTGTTGATCGTTGCAATGGTCAGTCGTGGTGCACTACACCAAGAGCTGACATTTCTAGCTCACTAGCTTCTAATTCCTGCCTCATGCCTTTGTGGTAATTCTGCTGTGAAACAACTTCATTAGCCTGCCACTCTAAGGCAGAAAGAAAATCACAATGTACAATTAGCAAAAGAAGAAGCCCAAGGGCAGTGCTCGAGGGTGCACCCACCTCTTTTTATAGGCAGCTCTTTGCCTTATTGAAAGGCTCACTTGAAAGCAGAAGCAAAGGAGATCCTTTGCAGGAGTATTATATCCCACACACTAACATCGGGCAAATAGTGAGAAAAATCAATCATTTAAAAAAAAATTATTTTCTTTTTTCTCCCCCAGTTTCTAGGATCTTTCTAATACATGGAGCAGTGCAAAGTCATGCCCCAGACAACTCACATTACATCTACATATGGCTTGCTCATCATGCCTCTTTGTCTGTTGAGGTTCCGAGCCAAAAAAAAATCCTCTTCGATTTGTTCATGAAAGAGAATTTGTTCATATCCATGTTATATGGTGAAGAGATTCCAACCAGGGTGTTTCCTGGTTATCTCTGCAAAGCTGAAAAAAAACCCACGAAGTGATTTTAATACCCAGCCATGGCAATAAAAACATTCTCTAGCTGTGGGCCTCAGCAATGGAGTTTTACTGTTGCAGAACCATCCATAGGCCCTGGGACATAGTCTGTGCCAGGAGTTATGATTTTCTTTGTAAAATCTTGAGCATGACAGCACATGATGAGTTCTCGGTTTAACTGGTTCCCATTTATACCCCTTCCTCAGCAGGTGACACAGACCATGCATAGGCAGCAGGCAGAAATGTCCCCACAGCACGTCCACAGGCATCTCAGTTGGGGATTTGACAAGAGGCTTCCATGGGTCTTTAGTCCCACAAAAGTTAAGACACTGGAGGGAAAGGGTGCAGCTGAGAACGCTGTTTTGGTGTGGAGTAGCGCTGACATGGCACCTGGGCTTAGGCAGCTGGTGCTTCACCTCCCCTAAAGCTCCAGTAACTGGAGTGAGCTCCCTCAGACCCAAATTGAGTGTACGCAGCTTAATAAAGGTAATTTTTTATTTTCCAATCTACTTTATGCAAGTAAACATTTTCACTCCAGAGTTTTTCTCTTTTACTCTCTGGACTTTCAGTTATAAACCTTTTTCTCAGGTACAGACCTTAGAATTTTGAAATAGATGAATCATATATGGCATATACACAGTCCTGGATTTATAGACATTTCAGAAGGTCATCTTTTTCAGAGCAGAAACTGTATGCTGAAAGGTGTAACTCTTGTTCTATGATTGAGATTATCTCTTTCTGAATTGGATTCAGTAAATACAAATATCTCTGATAACTAACTGTACCACATAATCTATCTCAGCAAAACAAGCCAGTAAACTGAAACAATAACCAATGTTATAAAACTAAATAGATATTCAAGTATCAAAACTCCCTGTTTTTTTAAATTTAGGAATTTAATATATGAGTATTTCTATATTTTCGTCAGCAGAGTATCTTCCCACTGTAGCAACCTAACTTGCATGTATATTGCTGTGATTTAAATTCAGTTAGTAAAAAGAAATTACTTTTTTTTTGAGATAAAAGTAATATTTTGGAACATATACTGTTGGGATAAGGGGCATAGTTAAGGTAATACCTTTGGAGATCTCTAGGCAAAACCAGAAAGCACAGATTTGGACCAGAACACTCCCTGTGTTCAGAGTTGCTCAGAGGCAGAGTATTTTTATTCAGGTCTCTCTGGAAATTGTTCCTGTAAGCACAAAATCTACTCTTTGACTAGCTTCTAGTACTTCAAAGTCTGGGCTCGTGCCACAGGATGAAATAGCTATTGAGTGAGAACGGGAGCAAAAGCTTTCTGAAACCAACCTTGCCAACATGACTCGAAACAACTATGAAGGGACCATCTATAAAGCTTGGAAGTTAGTTTAAGCTCTCTTCACACAGAATATTTTACCTTTCTGCTAAAACTACCAGAAAACATCAATTAATGCTTTAGAGCTGCTGGCGTTTCCAACTGGCCTGAAACCACCAATTCACCTACTGAAGGGCAGTGATTTTTTCATGTTTTTGCTTACTGTAACAGTAAAGATTTAATATCATGTGATCTATGAATTCTTTGTATTTTTCTTGAATATTAGTTGCCATAACAGGAAAATGATTGTGTTGCACAGCCAGTGCACAGCTAGACAGTAGAGAAAATATTTCCATGGTGAATAAATGATATACAGGACATAGGTATGCATGAGTTTATTTCAGGTGATCAAGCAATTAGCTGTTGTTTGAATCCCTGAAAAGAAAGTTCAAAGCTGCCATCATCAACAGTGGTTGTTTTTTTTTTATTTTTCTGCCAAGTAAACAGGTATGTATACAGAATTCCTCTAGTACCATGGCAACTACATTCAGAGCGTGAGCAAAGCATCTGATAAATGAAAAAAAAACCCAGACTTTAGCCAAAATTAGATTGCATTAGCTGTCAGATATCATTTAAATACATCAGATAACAAAAGAAAAGAAAAGCAGTGTAGAAAGGGGAAAAAAACCCTATGTACACGATTCCCTTTAAAGATCTGCCAAATATACCTTAACTACACCTTAAACACGTACATGATAGAAAAAGGAGGAAAAATCCATTTCATGAGCCATATTGTTTTGTATATTTCTTTAAATCATGCATTTATCAAATCTTTTGTATTTGTATTTATCTACAGAATTTAAAGCTACTGTCCACACATATTTTAAAAATCTCTTGCTTGATCTAGAAATAGGCATTTCACAATCCCACAGCATGAAACCTAGATTTTTGTCCACATTTTCTCTACGCCTTGTGTCAGCTTCTCATCTTTCGCATGGTTGGGAATTTTCAGCATTAAAATATGTGTAAATTATTACTTTTGCAAGAAATATTAGCACGTCATTACAGTCAGTTAAAAAGAAAGAATAAATACGGAAATAGGAATATTAATAATGCTGTCCTGCCACAGTCCCTGAATGTTAGAAGTATTCATTTTTTACAGAAAAAATCCTAAGTATTCCAGACACCATATAAGAATCCAACCACTATTGCTTTCAAATTCCAGAAGTTTTGAGGAAAGTATTAGTCTTAGTAGATGTTATGCTCCATTCTAAAAATTTTCTGACACTATTCAAAGACCAAGTTGACAAAAATATTAAAATTCCTTATAAAGGGTTATCTATGTTCTGAATCTCTATATATGCATCTTTAATAATAAAAAAAAAGCATTTTTGATTTTTTGTCTAGAAGAGTATTGTCATAATTTTTTAGAGTTTTAGAGTGCCAGAGCAATAGGAGGGAATGAAAAAGCAAATAAACTTGGAAATAAAATCCTCAGGGTTTTTTAGGTAGGTTAAAATTACATGGTGATGCTGGCTTTGGTATTATTCTTACTGTTTCTTCAAATATTATTTATTTTTGAAACTTCTGTCTCAAAGTCATCAAGAACTGCAATATCAGCTAAGCTGAAACAGTGCTACCAAAACCTCTGCCCTCTATACTTTTGACAGTAAAAACTTCAGGTGACAGAAATTCAGTGGAGTATGCAATCTGCTAAAATTTCTTATTTACCAAGTTGTTAAAAAAAGACAATCACCAAATGACATCTGCCCCTTTAGTATTATTTTACTTTTGAATTTTTTTTATTTTAGCAAGGAGGCAAATCTTTTAGCAACATTAATAAATGTTGATTTTCTAGAAAAAAAAATTAAAAACCCACTCTAATTTTGTTTTCCTTTACTAAAGGGTATGAGAAGCATATGAGAAGAACAGCACCTGTGTGAACTCACTAGACTATTGCTAAAGCTTTTTCAGAGATTTAATTGATAAAGTGGGTCTTTGGCCAGCCAATCAGAATGAATAACAGCATGGTTAAAATGAGAAAATTGTGCAGAGGCCAAAGTGGTGGTAAATGGAAGCTTCACTTAGCTGTACATAGATTATACTGTAGTAGACAAAGGAAATAAAGCTGATGGTATGCATTTGTGTCTGGTAGTGATAGCTTTATAATTCAATATGTGCAACCACCAAAGAGGACCAAAAGCATGCTGGTCTTAGTAATAGATATGGAAGTTATAACTAAAGAAATCACGTAGAAAGCAATAACATCAATCTAAGGTAGCTTATCAGATCATGGTAAAGCAAAGGCTGGGAGGAAAAAGGGACAGCTATTGAGCTCTGAAAAGACAAGGATTTGGGGAGAGCAGTTGTGAATTTCAGTGCACGAAGCAATGGTCGTGGCCTTCTCATGAAACAGAAACTAGTTTGTTAATCAACGGATTAGGGATCAGAAGATCTGAACACTTTTCCCACCTTAATAAAAAGAAGCTGGGCAAGTCATGTTAATATCAAATATGTACTTTGTCACTAACATAGGATAATTATTTCCAGTCCCACTGCTAAACTGCTGAGTGCAGAGCATAGAGAGGAGGTGGACGACCACAGCAAAAAAAGAAAAACAGCAAAGCACGGGTGGACAGAAGGAAGATTTGAAACAACTGTAGAAAGTCCTGAACCCTGCTGCTCTAATTTTCTGAGCAGCACTTTGCCAAGTCCTGATAGCTCCCTGAGAAGACATGGAAACAAAACACCTGAACCCAGCCCTGGCCTACTTCTGTTCTGGCCATAATCGGGGGAATTCTGCATAAAATCCATCCCCACACACGACTTGAATTCCAGTCAGTTCTAGGCGAGCCGGCCACACACCATCAAACCTAGTGAGCAGCAGAATCCAAATTTTACAACGCATTCTCCCTCCTTTTTTCCCAGTTTCTGTTGCCAGAACAAGTCTCCTTCTTGAAGAAGTGGTCTGAGGGTAGACTACTAGCCAAGACTATTTCTGCATCTATTTTATAAACATGAAATTATATTCCCTAGTGACAAGTGATAGGACGAGAGGAAATGGGTTCAAGTTAAGCCAGGCGAGGTTTAGGTTGGATATTAGGAAAAGCTTTTTCACCGAAAGGGTTAACCAACACTGGAATAGGCTGCCCAGGGAGGTGGTGGATTCTCCATCGCTGGAGGTGTTTAAAAAAAGGGTAGACGTGGTACTTGGGGATATGGTTTAGAAGTGGTTTTTGTCAGGTTAGGTTAATGGTTGGACTCAATGATCTTAAAGGTCCCTTCCAACCTTAAAAATTCTATGATTCTATGAAATTAATTATATACCAACATCTGAGGTTTCTCTAAACTGATGTAAAGCATCTTTGTGCTAGCTACATTAAAGTACTGTCTAAAAGGCTTGAACCTACCAAGAAATGTGTGTCTTACATGCTCTTTTATAATGACCAGTGAATTCATAGGAAAATAAGGGACGGTGAAGTATTAGAGCTTGTCTCCTGAGAGAATGAACAAGGGAAATGTACCATGAAAAGCATGGACAATAAAAACACTTTTGGGGTCAAAACTGAGCTCTTTCGAAGAATATATAAACATACTAAGTTGTAGTAACTGTTATTTAAATAGGGAGATCCATGTCATTTGTGGAGAACAAAACACCAATAGACTCTGTGAAGTTTCAGCCCATTAAACACAGGGGGTTTATATTATAATATAAATATTTTAGAACAATTCATTGTTCATGTATTCTTAACTCTGACACCAAGCCCAGTCACAGTGAGAAAACATTTGAAACACAGAGTTCTTACAATGTAATTAAAACAAAAATAATGGCAAGATCATAAACAACATGTGGAGAGTAAATAGGGGGTGATTAGTTCGCATAAGACGAGAACTAAGGAACATTCAGTGAAAGCGCTGGCTGCCAGATTTTAAGCAAACGGGAGGAAGTACTTCTCAATATAATGTATAATTATGCTGTGGAATCCATTGCCACAGGACACTGTAAATGCCAAAACTATAAATACATGGTAGATAGGTCCATCAGGGGCTATTAACATACTAGATGCAACCTCCAGTTCAGGAAGTCCCTAAACTTCTGACGGCCAGAAGCTGGGAGGGTATACCAGGGGAAGGGTCATTTTATCCTTGTTGTGCTTCAAACATTCATCTAGTGGCCCTTGTCAGAGACAGGACACTGGGCTAGAAGAGCCGTAGGTCTGCTTAGGTATGGCAGGCCTTATGTTCTCTTGATGCAGAAACACATATCAGAAGACTGCCTGGCTGATCTCCCGTCAATAAAAAAATAAATAGTAAGAAGCTTGGCTCAGTGTGGCCTGGAATGCATCGTTTAGAGAAAGAAAACCGTGTAAGGATAGAACTGCAAATGCAAATATATACACAGGCTACTCAGTCATTCAAAGTCACAGCAGGTTAAACTGAAGGAAGAGAGCATCACATCAGTAACTCAGAGAAACCCATTTAAGTTAATGGAATAAGCTGCTGATGGAGGTCCTACAGAAGCATCCAGTTAAAATCAATCCAAATGAAAGGTGGAAGTGTTTTGGGGAAGTAGGGTATCAAATGATATACTGGATGGCTACGTAGTTTTTGGATTGAGATCAGGAGATAAGATTGATTCATGTTTTTTATCATAAGCATATACCACAGAAAAATATCAGGTGAAGTCAGTACGTGGCCCTTAAAATTTTTAATTATATCATGAAAGAATTTTGAATTTTGGGGTGTTCAAAATTCACACATTGAAGAGATATTGCTTCAAGTATATCCAATATCTAGCACCACTCTTATCACCACATGATTTCTATATAGTAGTACAGTGCTCTACACAGGTGCATCTTCATATGATATAATGCATTGCCTTTAATGTGTTAATAATGCTCATTTACAACTAAGCTAACACCAACAGCACTGTCTGAATAAATGAACCCTGCACCTAACATCACACATGGTGACAACAGCATCCTGTATTCTAGCTGGCACATGACATTAAGGTAGACAAGTATGAGCATTAGTCTAAAATTAGTCTACAAAAAACCTTCCACCTACCCAGGGAAGATGGTATATCTAATTTTTTGGTAGTTTTGGCTACAGTCAGGCACCTGAATATGAATAAGAGGCAGAGATGACACTGGCTTAGTTTGTAGGAATTGGCTTAATTTGTAAGAACTAAGAGCCAAGATCCATAAGACTATTTACAGTTGTACAGGGTACGGGATGAAAGATTAATATCTACAAAAGCAGAAATTAACTTTCATATTCATTAAATGTCCTGTATTTTCAGGAAGGGAACAAAAAGAACTGTACTTGTCCTTTTTGAAAGCTGAGATTTCAACTCAGCATTTTCAAAATTTGCAGATTTCTAGTTTAGAGAAATCTTTCAGTTATGGGAGTGGTGAGCCCTGTAGTGCAGTTGTACTGGGACATCATTACTCAGGGTTTTTTCATAGGAAGAAGTCTTTTAGATGATTCGGAAACATGCAATGCTTTCAATAACTTTCAGGACTCTATCCCAAACTGTTTCAGAAGCCAGGACTTCAGCAGACAATCTACCATAAATGTTAAGCAATTAGTTCAGTGTCTCCACACTGGGTAGACATAGGTCTTTTGTATTTTATATTTTTGATCACACTGATGGGCTATGTTTCCAAGTAAGTGCAAGACCAGTCCTTCAGCAGACACACTGATTGCCGTTCCACTTTCAGAACAGGGACTTCTGACACAAATATTTCATGATTTCCAAGGAAGCTTACTGCTTCAAATGCTTATGCTCCAAATATCTGGGAAGTATGGAGTTGCAAAACCATGCTAGAAAAAATTAATTTCACCCCAAACACTTATATAACTCCTTCTCAGGCTTCACTGGCAACAGTTTAAATAAATGTCAGAGCAAAATACCAATCCCAGTCTCTAGACAAAACGCAAACCACAGCCAAAGGACTAGATCTGTGCTAGAAACAGCAACATTCAAAAATAATGGTCTCACAAAAACTTAATTAATCTTCATTCTAATCTGTTTCTGTTGCAATTGTTCTTCTTGTGCCTTTTCTATCTCTTTCTTTCATATTTCTTTGACTGTCTTCCAATTTTTATGCTTCCTATGCTGTGTTTTGCTCCTCCACTCATTCTCAAGTGGTTTTCACCATCCTCTTGTAATGCCACCACACACTTTCTATTTATTTCCACACCATCGCAAAGATTTTTTTGCATCCATCCTCTAAAAGACCTACCTGTGGTAAGGACCGTTCTACTTTGAAACTAAACTGGGGAGCAAGTCAGAGAGATTCTGTCTTTTCTCTCTGGTTTTGCCTTCTTATCTGCTCTTTTCTTCTTGTTGCTGTTTTGTTATTATTTATAAATAGGCCCATAAATATATAGATAGAGAAAATACAGAACCAAATTCTTGGTTTACATCTCCTTTGTGTTGAGGCCTGCAGCTAAGAATGATTTAATGAAAACTAACTGCCTATAACTACCAATTTCTACATCTACATCAGCTGTAACAGCGGAGTGGTTTGTATTTAAAAAAAAAAAAGTCTTAGATCAAAGTTGGTGAGGTTAATTATGTGTGCGTTCATGATTATGTTAACAGTGAGAAAGCTGTACACTTAACAGACAAGAGTAACGATACTGTGAATTAATACGGGAGCAGATGTTGTTCCCTCTAAAGTCAAAAAAATGCTTGTTTCCCCCTGTTTTACTCCCCCTGTTGTAACTTAATGTAAAGGACTGTTTTTAAAAATAGTGACTGTAAATGGGTTTGGATGTGATATCAAATTAGGTTTCCAGTTCAGTTCTCGTATCATTAAAATTTCTAAGCTGATTACGTGAGAATATGTCTTTCTGTGTATCAGGTCCAAGAAGCAATATTCTTACAGACTTTGCTTCAATTTGAACTACAAATGTGCAAAAAAACACACAGCAAAAAGGTAAAATAAAAACCTTAATGTGCTTCGTAATTCCATGTTCTTTGCACAGATTTGTTGCTCAGAAAGCATCAGGGGTTATATTTCTGTTTCTTAGTACATCTAAGTCCCACCTTCCTAGACCTGCAGAAACCAAATTATGTGCCAAGACCAGAATTAGTTCAAGCAACTCATCTTTTAATTTCAGTTAAATTGTAGTCTCAGATGTTGCACTGCTTGTGAGGCTTTGCGTGGGGTGTAGGAAAATGTTGGAAAGTTGAGTGCCAGTCGAGTAACTGCTCATTTCTAATGCCAGTTCTCGGATCTGATACTCCTGCAACTTGCTTTCTCTGCTTAATAAGAGTCTTATCTCATTGTTCTCTGCTGAGTGGACTGAAATGTTAGAAATTTGTATCTGTTCATGTTACAGATCTCCCATCCTCCTGCCTGGATTCATTGTCAGTAATTGCTTCCTGAGTTTCTCTAATGTAAGCATTTAAGTTTCGACTTTCCAAGCACCTTCCAGCAAGTTTTTAGGTACTGTACAATGAGGGTTGCCTGAAACTCTTTTTAGTTTGCTTTTAATAAAATGAGGAGATGTTTTGTGGAGTTGGCTCCCTTCCGGCTACGCTGCTGTTGAAATGGTTTCACCGGCGCAGGAGCTCTTTCCTCAGCAGCAGTCCCAGCCCCACAGCAGAGCAGCTGGCAACGCCTGTACTCAAATGCTGATCGCTGACATGCAAGCCTACTCTGCCCCAGTTTGAGTGTGGATATCATCAGTGGTCTCCCACCTCCCTGACAAATACAGGAGCCAGAATTCAGCACCTTCCCCTTAGGTCGCCTTTGGACTTTTTCTGTTTTTTATATATATTTAGCTATTAATTTGGAGTGGGTAGAGGCAGCGAAGGAGAGTAACTGAATTTTATTGCCCACCGTCAGAGCACTCAATTGGGATGTAGGACACCAGTGTTCAAGCTGTATGGATTAAAGTAGCTTTTCCCACACTGCGGATGGAAGAGCTCAGTGTCTGTGCCAATAACTATAACATACTTTCTAATTTATTTTGTAATGTCAAGAGTATACGGTGCATGTTATTTTTAATTTTGACAGTTTGGCTGGTAATTTCTTTTTCTTTTAGTTTATGGATTTCAAAGACAATTTTTTGCTTGTTATTTTAAAGTGTTCCCCATGCCTGAGTTGACATCAGACAACTCTGGACAGGTTACAGATATTTAGAGATGCCAGCCAGTCCACCTACTGAGCAATGTTTGAGCAATACCAGGCCTTTTGCCAGGCCTTGTAGTTACGTCACTGTGCCTGCCATTGGTTCTGCTTAAGACAGATGGGGTGGAGGGTTAACATTGCACATTTGTTCTAAATTTTAAACTAAATGAAAAGTATTAGGATTATCCATGAATTTAAAGCACAATGAAGAGTGGGTAAACTAAGAAACTCTTCAACATCAAAGTGTCGTGTAATTCCTGACCATTTATTTTTATTCTTTTAAACCTATCACTTTGCAGTGTTTACTTATGAGAAACTATTTGTTTTGGTAGCTTCACTGTTATCTAACAAAAAATGGCTTTACATTGCTGCCAACTTTTCTCTCCATTATTTCTCCAGACATGTTCTCTCTTACCCATAAGTACCACGTTTCCTCCTCCACCTTTGCCGCCCCCTCCTCTTTGCCCAGAAAATGATCTTCATGTTCCTGTTCAGAGGGCTTTCACACAGCAATTAGACCTCATAAGAAGATTCACAGAAAACTATTTCCTCGTGAGATTCTTTTATAAAGAAACTCAACATGTGCTGCTCGTATTTAGCACCTTTCACACAGTGTTCTCTGAACTACTTTTTAAGAGGAGCCATATTGTATGAACTTGCTGTATTTTTACACCGTAAGTCCCAGCAGAGCGGGCTGGGACTAGAATCCAGTGCAGGATGATCAGAGTCTAGCAATTAGTCACAGGACAAATTCTAGCAATTCATCAAACAGCCCCAGGCAGTCCCAGACATTGGGTTCTCTCTTTCCTCCGGGAAACAATAACAAATCCTCAGTGCTCTTTAAATCAGTGAACAGATGAGTAATCACCCACTGTAACAACCAAAGGTGAGCCTATCTCTACATGCCATCAAATTCAGATTAATTTACTTTTTACCCACTCTTAGTACATCTTATATGGCATATAGATTAATAAAGAAGTTAGTAAAACAATCTTGTGAAATTTCTTGGGCATGTAGTTAACCAAAATGAGCTGCTCCCATCAGAAACATATGGATATTTTTAGTTTTTCTCAGCTCATATCATGCTTTTCTCTGAGAAAAGTAGGAACTGCCATGCTAAATTAGTCTAATGGTCCATGGAGTGCAGCAGCCCCTTTAGAAGGATGGCTTTCTGTGTAAGAAACTTCAACAGTGCAATAGTGAAGAAGTGTGGAATAGCATGCCATCAGGGAGATTTCTCACATCCAGCAACAAAATTAGCAGCTGATTTATATTATATGAGAGCTGATATCTGTTTCCCACGTGTTTAAATGAAATAGTTGTCATCACTGATAAGTTGGAACATTTGTTCTAAGCTCCTAGCTTGGGCAAGAAACTTTTAGATGCTGCAGACACACTGCCCAACCTGCACCCACCCTGTCATGGTTTCAGCTGGGATAGAGTTTACTTTCTTACTAGCAGCTGGATTTGTGATGAGAATGGTGTTGACAGCACACTGATGGTTTTGGTTGTTGCTAAGCAGTCAAGGCCTTTTCTTTTCCTCATATCACCCTATCAGCGAGTAGGCTGGGAGTGCACAGAAAGTTGGGAGGAGACACAGCTGGGACAGCTGTTCCCAACTGACAAAAGGGATATTCCATACCATATGATGTCATGCTCAAGATATAAAGCTGGGGGAAGAAGAAGGAGCTGGGGGATGTTTGGAGCTACAGTGTCTTTCCAACTGTTACGTGTGATGGAGCCCTGCTTTCCTGGAGATGGCAGAACACCTGCCTGCCAATGGGAAGTAGTGAATGAATTTCTTGTTTTGCTTTGCTCATCTGGACAGCTTTTGCATTACCTATTAAACAGTCTTTATCTCAACCTTCTTGGCCTGTCTAAGCATATAAAAGTACAAAAATATATGTCTTATGCTTTAGCTCCTAGACATGTATAAACACCAAGATAGTTACATGAATTCACATCCCTGACTGAAGGAAACTTCTTGTTCTTTACATAAAAAAAAAGTACCTATTTACTTTATCATTCATTGTTTTTTTATATTTGTCTTGTCTGTCATACCCTATTGCCCACTTCATTTTCCAATTACACAGTTCTAATCTCTTGTGATATTTAAATAAGGAAAACGTTCCATCCTTCTAATCTACGAATATCTGCTACTAAAAGAAATTTCACTTTTCCCTGTTGTATGAAAGGAACATACTGTACAAATTAAAGAGCTTTCTATGAAGAAATCTAATTATAAAAACACAAGGCCTGATTCAAAGCCTATTTTAGTCCATGGAAAGACTTCTGTTGACTTCTTTGGGCTCAAGTCCATATTCAGCAATGGTTAAATTGAATAAGAAAAGAGCTTATTTCCAGTTAACAAACAATTCATGGGCACGTTGAATGCAAAAATATATTTACATTATCTCTACATCTTCCATTAAGGCATACAAATTGACCGCTTCTGGAAATACAGTATTTTACCAGAGCGAAAAGTTCATATGAGAATCATATATTCCTTATATGTGGAACTCTTAATATATGTGTGCAATATATCTGTACAGCAGTATGGATTTTTACAGAAAACATATGGAATAAGGAAAGTATTTTCTACTGTGAACATCACATGATGGAGATGTGAAACCTGCTTTCTAAAATGTGAGCATTCTTCAAATTAACTACTTTAAAATTCCTCATTCAATCATTTTCTATGTCCAGATTTCTACTGTAGTTCCCAGTCAAATAGCCATAGGCTATTCTTTGTTATTAGTGGGCATTTCTACAGCTTTGAAAACCTGTATCCATCAAGAGGCCTGAACACAGACATTAGAGTAGACTTTTTTTTCCCCTTTCTGCTCTAACAGCAGGACAGCAGAAGCAGTGGGATTTGCTCCTTTTTTTTTTTTTGCATTGGCTGTTTTCTGAAAGATGCAGCGAGGAAGCCATTAGTAAGTTGAGCTGGCAGAGGACTTTCTTTGGTCACTAACACAGGCTACACCTAGAACCAGCCTCTGTGCCTGAGACAGCTTGCTGTGCAAAACAAAAGTCTCTGTGTGTTAATTCCCTCTTCGAACACTTTCTTTCTCCGCTGTGTGAATTCAGCCTGGCTGGGGAACTGCCAGAGCTACCAGCTGAGTAACTCAATAGAGGAGAGTTTGCTTTGAAGCAAGGAACAGGGTCTGTGGCTCCAGCCTATCTTAGCTGTAGGAGCTGGAAATAGACCACAAGTACTGCTGAGCTTATGCTGTTTTCTCCCTCAGTAGAAAGAATTACATTTGCAGAATTTTGCCATTGACACGAATGGGATGAGAACTACATTTCCAACCCTTTTTTAATAGAGAAAAGCAGTAGAATAATCACCACAGCAACTAAAGACTGTTGAGGTGAAACCAGCTATGAAACACGCATGTATATTTTGAATGTCAGCCAGCACAATTTTTAAGGAACTTTCTTAACCCATGTGGCCTATAGATAAAACAGTGACTTTGCTCTGGGTATGTGTCCTGAATGCAAGCACAGCGTACGCCATTTCAAAGTGGATATGAGCTTGAAAGAGACAACTAGGTCTAAATTTCTGCTAAATTAAGTGTAATTTCAGAGGGAACTTTGCATCTTGGGCTCATTCTTTCTTAACACACATATTAATGTTTATTTACCAATGCATACATTTAACACAGCTGGCTAAAACTGCCTTTCCACAACTGCATTTAAGGAAAACTATCCAAGTGTTTTCTGGTCACTGTTAACCTCCCATTGACATAAAAGCTAGGCCTCTAGAAAGCAAAATCATTTATAAAGGCAGTTTGCATCACGTCACATTCTCAGCAATAAAATATTCTCAAGTTGAATGGTTTATATTATGAATTGTGCATTCAGAACCCTTTGTGAAGCGTGAGTGACAGAAAACAATTTTTCTATGCAGATACTGAAACCTCATCATGATAGGCGCTAGCATAACAGGTCTTGACTGAAGTTTCTGGGAATTACATCCATGTACATAATAATAAAGATATCTTAAACATTGATTACAGATGTGCATGAAATTCACTGTAATGCATTAGACTACTCATTAAACAAAAACAAAAAAAAAAGAAAGCCAGCAAAGTCAAAGTATAATAGAAATAATCACTAGAGACGTAACATCTGCCAATACTTTTCAGTATTCAATCAATTCAGAACAGTTTTATTGACTGATTCTACAGGATTATGGAAGGGGTCGTCCACCTGCACTGGTCCCCCTGTTTAGGCTGCACCTTGAATACTGTGTTCACTTTTGGGCCCCTCATTACAAGAAACACATTGAGGCACTGGAGTGTGTTCAGAGAAGGGCAATGAAGCTGGTGAGGGGTCTGGAGAACAAGACTTATGAGGAGAGGCTAGAGGAACTGGGGTTGTTTAGTCTGGAGAAAAGGACGCTCAGGGGAGACCTAATCACTCTCTTCCACTACCTGTAGCGAGTTGGGGGTCAGTCTTTCTCCCAAGTAACAAGCAATAGGACAAGAGGAAATGGCCTCAAGTTGTGCCAGGGGAGGTTTAGAACGGATATCAGAGAAAATTTAAAGGGTTGTCAAGCACTGGAACAGGCTGCCCAGGGAAGTGGTTGGGTCACCATCCCTGAAGGTATTTAAAAGATGGGTAGATGTGGCGCTTAGGGGCATCGTTTAGTGGTGGGCTTGGCAGTGTTATGTTTATGGTTGGACTTGGTGATCATAAAGGTCTTTTCCAACCTAAATGATTCTATGATTCTATGATTTATTGATACATGGAAAACTAGTTCCTCTATCACCTAGCTTTCCTATATCTTTTCTTTCTCAGGATCCTCCTAAAAATTTCAGCTTTCCTCATTCAGAAGAAAAACCGTGCTAAACCAGAAAGGTATTCTAGATATAATAACTCCCCTTCAGGGTTCCAAGGCAAGGACCAAACACAATTCAAAGTCTTCTCTGCTTTCCCATGCTTCTCCGTTGTATCAGAGGCTAATCATCCTGTTCCACTCCTGTACAATCAAACCAATCAGTTGGCTTGATGAAAGTAACAGAAGTCTTTAAAAATACATAGAAGTTTGTTTTTTTTAAATAATAACAACATTATCTCACACAGAAATCCACAAGGGGTTTGCTTTCTCTTTTAATCCCGTATTCAGTTATAGCACGTTCCCAAATTCAGTGTTCTTTTCAAGCCTTTAGACATGAGAAGTTTTTCTGATTCTTCTTTCTTAAACACAAGTCAGTGTTTTAGTCCTCATTTCTTGTGGCTCGCTTGCTATGATTTTGTCCTCATCATTGTTGCAGCATAAATATTGTATTATACTGTAAAACAATGAACAGTAGTAATTTGTGCACAGCTGCATTATTAAACAAATATGATTTCTGTATGTTATGGATTGTTCAAAGAAGCCCAAAACTTCTGAGTTACAAAAATCTACTGTATCTAAGCAATTTAAGAATTGACTATTTACATGACTTTTAAAAGAAAATGAGAACATATTAATATGATAAAAAAACTTGCCTGCTAGAAAAGACCCATTTACAATAATGGAGATAAAAGGATAATTGGCTACAGCAGTTACAAAAAGCCAGTCAACAGAAGGTCAGATCTCTCAAAGAAGGAAGGAGGAAAATGTATTTTAAGCAATCAGTTTTAAATTAACCAGTTAGGCTGTAATGACTGACTGATATTTCTAGCCTAAATGTTCCTGGGTAAAAAATCAAGATGATTTTTTCTGTGTGCAGCAGACAGGGAAATCTGTTCATTCCTTTCTTTTCTGTTGCTGTCTATTAATGAGTGACTGGTTCAAACACCTGACGAAAACTTCAAAAAAGTCAGGTGGAGTATTTCTACCGATTTTTCTGGATTTCAGATCAGAACTTCGGTACGCAGACAGACAGAACTCTTCTATCAATTTTGCCATTCCCTCAAATACATCTGATCTTTGACAAAAATCCACATCACTTCTGTCAGATTCAAATAAATGACCTTGAAATGTATATCGCATTTATTTGTTACTGACAGGTATTTTAAAGAAGAAAAAATGAAGAAAGAAAAGTTTGCATACAGTCAGAGCACATCAAGCAGAAGAAAACACTGAAAACACAGAACTACAAGCTGAGATCATAGAATCATAGAATCATTAAGGTTGGAAGGGACCTTTAAGATCATCGAGTCCAACCATTAACCTAACCTGACAAAAACCACTTCTAAACCATATCCCCAAGTACCACGCCTACCCTTTTTTTAAACACCTCCAGGGATGGTGAATCCACCACCTCCCTGGGCAGCCTATTCCAATGCTGAATAACCCTTTCAGTGAAAAAAATTTTCCTAATATCCAACCTAAACCTCGCCTGACTTAACTTGAACGCACTTCCTCTCATCCTATCACTTGTCACTAGGGAGTGAATGCAGGAGTGAAACTCAGCTATGTTGTACACTAACTAATTCAGTATAAGAACGGAGGCAGGCAGGAAATGAGAGTGATAAATATTCAGTACTGGATGAAAGTAATGCCTTCCAATTTTAAGAAACATCTACGCACAAATAGATAATCTGATTCAAACACATTTTAACTGGTCACTGAATTTATCTCTAGAATCTGTAAAATTTCTTTCTTCTCTCCTAAAACTGTTTCTAATGCTTATTTTCTTTTTGATATTGCATACATTTTCTTTCAATGACACTCTGTTTCTCCGTTCCTTATTTGAACTACGACATGGACTCAAGCTTTAGGTTTCCTAGAGCAACTTCTCTAGGTGTCTTAGAGAAGCCAGTCACTAGGAAAACGAATTCTACTTGAGATTTGAAGATCCTTGTGGATATCTGACAAGCCTCAGTGCCATTGTTTTCAAAAGCTAGACAAGTCAGTAACAAAGGGCAACTCTTACAAAAAGAAATGCAGCTGTCAAGTGCAGGCATGAATACTGTATTATGTGTGTGCCTCTCATTTTACATGGATGGAACATTATTCTTGACCTTGACTCCACTTAGTGCACCAGAAGTTGAACCAGTCTTGTGTGTGTTCCAAGGCATGACCTACCATTGTGCTGTGGAAACAGAGTGGGAGGAAAAGAAGCTAATCCAAGCATCCTCTTTGATTTTCCTTTATGTCCCATCTCCGAGGAGTTGATGTCTGAATTCCTCGGACCTGGAGATGTTCCAGAGCAATCAGACAGTGTGTCTCCTGAGACATGACTGTAGATTTTGCTGAGCTTTGTTAGCTCTTTTTATACTTTTCTGTTCAATTAAATGGGAAAAAAAGGCTTAGGGCTGTATCGTATGCTCACATTCTTTTTAAGCAGGCAAAAACACATGGGTCTCTGTTTGCACCCACTTGCCAATGTAGCTATCCCTTTCTCTTCTTCAGTTCTTCTTCAGTTTTTAAGATGTTTTTAAAGGCTGTATGAAAATAGTCAAGTTCAGCACTATTGAACAATGGAAAGCTCATTTTTATCCAACTTACTTTTAACTGACCTTTGTATTTGATTCAAACACTATGATGGGATCAACAACACATAGACCAGAATCTGTATACCAAAGGTATTGAAGAGTCATGTGCTAGCTGTTCATTCAATTTATTTCCTATTATTTCCTACTTGACAATATGTGTGTAAGGCTTCTTAGATACAACCAAAACCAGACAATGCCAAATCTAGAAATATTCTGTCTGCAGAGATTTAAAGCCAGGAGAGCTCTAGCTACTGCAGAAGAAAGTTGAAGTGTTAGCAGTATTCAATCATGTAAACTCCAGAGGTCAATCCCTCTTCTTATGTTTTAAAAGATGTGTCTTTAAATTTTGATGAAACTCTGAGTTTGTGGAGTTACTGGCTGTCTACAAAGGCTTTATCTTCAATGTGATTTGATATTCCTACCAAAGCTTTTTAAAGGTCTAGCAGCGAGCTATGAAAAAAAAACCCAAACGAGTTCTCAAGATACTAGACACAAAATACTGTACTTCTGCAAGTATTGGCACACTGTTTATGACAGACTTCTATAAACCCCTTATTCTGTCTGATTCAGCAAAATAAACTGGCTTGCTGTGGAAGGGGAGAAGCTGGCAAGTGGAATATTCACAAGAGTACTGAGGTAGGAATACAGCGTCTATTCACATTCTTTGCAAATCTGCTAAGAAAAATGCATTATAACTAGCTGAACTCGTGAAACAAGTTTTAAATAAAATACAGTCATCTGTGTCAGAACTTGACTAAACAGCATTTGTAACAGAAGTGTAACATTGCTATAGTTACTGCTTGGTTTTCTTCCTATGTATCATCCTAAACTTCTAGCTATGTGATGCTCTTCTGAATGATGTATTAACTCAGTGAATGTATTGAGGGAAAGATGACCCTTTCCAAACCATCTCTATATATTGTGGCAAGTTCTTGGAGATGCTATAACTTAAAATTCTCATAGCACTCAATAATCCTGAGCTTTTAAAGTCTGATGAGGCAAGACAACTTGGTTGTAAGCCATACAGTTAATCTGCCTGTATTGCATGTAATATCCTACACAACATACAATAACAATATAATAACTACAAAAACATTTGCAAATAATAATAAAAAGCAAGCAAGTCAGCTGTGGATTCACTGCAAATCAAATATTTTGTAGTCTCATTTCAAATTTTCATAAAGAAACGATGTGATCTTTTACTGTCTTTGGTCACATAAAAAATCAAACATGGGCTTTGCAAAAAAGTTCAAGACTAACAATTAATAATTAAACACTTTAACATTCAAAACAAGTACCCTTGTAAGATTTCTGTAAAACTTCAGTACAAATAAGATCTTTGGTAGATACAAACAGAACTATTCTTTTTGTTCTCACTTGCAATATTATAAAAAATTAAAAAGAACATAAAATAATTCATATTCTCTCTGCCATGGCGCTGAAGTACTCTGTGCCCTGCCTCTGCCCAGCCCCTGGGACTCCCCCCACCCTGCCTATGGCCCAGGACCCCATTTCAGGCCCCGGGGGCCATCCGCCACTGCCCCAGTGATGCCGCAGCAGGGCCAGTCTCCAGCTCCCCACTGCCCTTCCCTGCCTGGTCGTGGGCTCTGCCAGGCTGGGTACACCCATGGGCCCACATCCCAGCCTGGCCTTGGCCTGACCCTGTGCCCAGGGAAATGCTTGATGTCTGGGGCTGGGGCTGCCCCAGTGCCCTCAGCTGCCCTTCTTCTGGCCGGGGTAGTGGGATGTGCCCTGAGTGCCTGACCCTCCCTGCCACCCATCACTCCCGGCCCCCAGGGAAGTCCTGGCCCATGTGCCTTTTTTATCAGCTTTAATTTTTGCTTTATGTTGTATTTTCTCTGTGGCATTTTAAGTTAAACTATTAGGAATCTGTAAACTATGTATGCATACAGTGTACAGCCACTGGTCTTAGCATCGGTGGACATATTCAGTGTGGGAACGTTTTGCAGCAACGAAAAAATTGCACTCCACACAGCTTGGTGTCATCTGCAGACCTGCTGAGGGTGCACTCAATCCCACTGTCTATGTCATTGATGAAGATATTAAACAGTACTGGTCACGATATGGACCCCTGAGGGACACCACTCGTCACTGATCTCCATCTGGACATTGAGCCATTGACCATCTATCAAATCCATATCTCTCCAATTTCAACCTGACAAGAAGTGTGTTTGCATGCACTGAACACAAGCGCTCAGAAATAGGTTAACACAGCATGTTAATTTCCGCTCTATCTTTGCTTTCTTAACATCCCAGAGCAACTGACAGCATTGGGGACTAATGAAAAACATGTATCTCTGTCTTGTGCCTCTGGCTGAAACTTCCTTCACCATCAATTAAATGCCAGTCTGATTCCCTTTTCTTTAGATTCACCAGTCCTTCATTCATTTTCCACAATTAAAACAAGAACTTCTATGCTAGGTAATATTCCCAGCAGCACATGCCTTTCCCTTTGATTAACTATAGATATCAGCAGATTTACTCCAGTTTTGCAATATGCAGCAATTAAAACTCTTTAAAATTATGTTCACCATCCTGGCTATTATTTCCTCCTTTATGCCACAACTGTAGGTCAGTCAACAGTCTAATGGGAGTATGGTTATTTTGGAGTGAATACTATGTTAAACTCAGCAGGCATATTTAGTTCTGACAAAGCTTTTTTATCCATAGATCAGAAAAAGTTGGGGAAAAAAGTCACTATCGTTATCCCTGTTATTGAAGTCAGGAAGCTAATACATCTGGTAGTAAAGTGACTTTTCCAGCATCACACAGCTGGCACCAAAGCCAACTGAATCTCCTGAGTCACAGTCTAATGCTTTGGTTATTCAGCCTTTTGACCTCCCCAGGAGGGTTCCCGGGTTTCTCTAGAGGATTTCCCAGACAGAAATAATAGCACTGTACAAATGATCTGCAAACCAGTGCGCATACAGCCTGACCACATCATGCTTGTGACAAAAATTCTTATAATATTTACTAGCTGGGCACAGTGGATGTGGCAGACTTCCAGTCATTTCACAGATATTGCTACTCCTACTGCTTCTGCAAGCAGCTGCAAGAGTTCCACTAGCCCTAAGTAGGTGCCCAAAGTTCTTTTTCTCCACTCAGACAAAATTTCTGAGACAGAAAACAAAAAAAAGGAGGACAAAATATAGATATTCTGACATGTGGTAGCATTAAATTTAAGGTATGTGTTTCACTGTAGTTTTACTTCTTCTTTTTGTCAGGAGAGCATGGCTTTGACCAAACCGTGTAATTGTGCTTCCCAGGTATACTCTGTCTCCAGAAATGTGTGAACTAGAGATTTATAAGTCAGTGTTAAACATATATTTACTCTCCTTTGTGTCTCCACAATATGTATGGTTGAGGGAACCATGGAAAAATGTAGCTTCCTTGAATAACCAAGTATTAGATAATGGCATATTCAATAAACTCAGACCTAGAAATAATGCAAAATTCTTTCCCAAAGGAGTAAATGCGGGATCACTGTGTGCTGATACACAAAAGTTCTCAGAGCAGGTTTGGATCAGATACGACAGAATAAGAGGATTAGATAACATACCCAGATCCTACCTTAATTAGTTTATTGCTATCAGTATTTTATAAACCTTCTATTATCTGGAGGAAGAGAAGAGGTTTCCAGGAGTACCAAAGAGGAAAGATTATCCATATTATTTATGACATTTAGGTTCCTACACCCCTTGTGATGTAAAACAATTCCACCTCTGGGTAAAAGGTTATTTATAAGGGCAGTTTGTTTAAACATATCAATTTTTGAAGGTGTTTAGATGAAGATTTACTGTTGCTCACTTGATGGTGTGAATAATTAATTCTTTTCAAGACAGGGATATACTAATTTCAGAGAGGAAATGCCTCCAAAACCACATTTATTGGCTTGGGGACCAGCATTCACCAAGCAACATCAGATATGTAACTCACAGTAGGGAATAAGAGGAGCTTTAAGGAACATGCTGAAACTTAAAAAAAAACAAACTTTTGCCCTTTACTGGTCACAACAAAACAAATCGTGTTTCTGCAACAATAAAAAATCTATTTCACATTTATTAGTGCCAAAACTCAAAATGACATTCTGGCTGCAGAGGTGAGCAAATGATGTACCAAGAACAAATGGAAATAAACAGCTGCATGCTGCCCTACCCAGTGACTGGAGCTCTCCTGCACAGGGGCTGGTTAAGAGCCCCAGCAGTGTACCCTGCCCTTGGAGAAATGCAGCCAGCTGGTTTGGGGACACAGCCAGATCCACATAACTGCTTGTGGTATTTGGCTGCAAGCTCTGAAGGGCTGCACAATGCTCCATTCTCCGTCTTGCAAGTGGAGCACTATGTAGTCCTCTTTTGCATCACTCCCTGAGGCACCCGCCTCTGACCACTCATGCTAGCTAAACGTGACTATAGATGCTTTAAGGTATTCTTTCTACCAGCTTTTATAAAAACTCTTCAGACTTTGCTGTAGAATGGGTTAGTCTCTGATTTATAGTGAAAATTAAATGAAAAGAAAAAATTTTGGACTAAATGAAATGAAGTAAGGAATTGTGGGGTACCTGTGATAGATGACGGCAGACTGCAGATTTATGTTTCACTGAAGTCAAAGAATCCAGAAAATACATCCCTTAAGATAGGAAAGAAACTCCCCTCTCATGTAAAAGGCACCCCATCGGTAATAATAAGCACTTTAGATTCACATTCGTATTATAAGGGATCTATTTTCCACTGTGCCAGAGTCCCGTTCACTCTGCAGAGCTGGGGCTAGCACCCAGTGAGCACATTCACATGCAGCACTGAGGACACCAAAGAACTACTGACTTTTTTTCAGTGCCGGCTTTTGCCATCCAGAATGTAGAGCATTCTCTAACAGTACAATATTTAGATTAAAACTGGATGTAGATGTTTATTTTCTCACATTTTGGAGAAAATAGGGAAGGTGGGAAATTCTCAGATGTAAATCTCCAACTGGTGTTCTCAGCCTCCTTTTCATATCTTCTCTCTTTTCTCTTCCCAAACACATAAAATAATTGGAAACCCGTCCATCAGCAGCAAGTTCATGGCAAGCTACAAAACCAGTGCACTTCTTCAAAGCAAAGCAATCTTTCAGCTCACAAATTCAGTTACCATTTTTCAGTGAAACAGCCAGAAGGATCAGCAATGCCAATAAATTGTAACAGACAAGCCATAAAAATTCTTTATGCATTTAACAGCCAATACACTGCATGTATTAAAAGTAGGTGATTTTATCAGTGCTAAATCCAAAAATCAAAATACAAACTTAATATTAACTATAACAAATGAAGGTATTTCTGTGGAGGCAGTCAGGACATCACAATGACCATACAATAATTACTGAAGAGTAGTAGCCAGCTAGAGAGTAATATTTTTCAATCACACACTAAGTAACTGAAGACCTGCAAAAGTGTTGTAACAGACTTTGTAATAGACTTTGTACCTGTACCTGACTGAAACTCAGGACAGAAGTGGAGAAACTCTAGTCCTGTAAACTTTTAAGCATCAGAATAGTCCCATACATTTTTATGGCAATATTCATACAAGTAATATTATAGCTTATTAATATTTGCAAGGTAAAAATTAAAAATTTGCAAGGTAAAGATTAAAAGCATTTCTGCTCTGGCAGCAGTTAACTAGTATGAAATGGGATGCCTGTATGAAGTCAACCAGAAACAAGTATTTATACACAATACTTAAGAATCTTGATACTTAAGAATAGCAAAACCAAGTACTTCGACTGTCAGGGCTGAAGATAGGCCCTCCCCAGACACATGAACACAAATCCAAAGTACTCCTTTTAGTCAAGATTACAAAAGCATTGAAAAGAATTAAATCATTTTTAAAGGGATATAAAATATTTTTGATGTTACAGAAACTTAAAACACTTACTAATAAACAGTAATAATGCATACACTCACTTACCTCAGTCCAAACCACCCATCTTCACTTGCCGGCCATTTCTTTTGAACTAAAAAATCCATCTTCTTTGAAGTATACATCTTCAGTCATGTTTACACCTTCACTCCCATTATATTTTTATTAGTCATTTTTGAGTGTCTCTGTGAACAAACCAAGAACAGAGACTCATTGTGGTGCATACCACACAGACATAGGCCAATATAAAGGACTGCCCTTATGAGCGTGTATACAAAATAAGAAATGAGCCATGCATGTCAATAGCATAAATGCCCTTACGCACTGACAATCATAAGAGGGACATATTTTACAAAGCTATCAGGAGGGAACATGCCAAGTTAGTATCTCAGAACATATGTGAGCTGATGTAGTTTCAAAATAGCTGTAATATTTTCCATTGTATTTGTCAAAAAATGTTCTTATGATTGTGCCTAGGTCTTGAATACAAATAAGTGGATCAGCTTTCACACACTGCCAGATAACTTCAAGATCAGTTCAGCTCTTTCTCTAAAAGCAGCAAAGGCTGTTCCAATATCAATAATATTTTCATGTTTTAATAATCATTACATTTGCTCATACATGCTTTGATTTTACCTTTCATGAATCTGGTACAATAAGCTCTACATTTATAAGAAAATGAATAGCTGAGGGAAAAGGTTATTTCCTTTGGCTCAGGCCTCGCTCTTGCTGGGCTGGGCAGAACTATTCTTGACCCAATTTTATAGGTTTCACAGTTGGCTGACCCATTCATTGTCAACTGACACGGATGTTAGATCAAAATTGCCCTAGCAACCAAGAAAGCACACAAAGATCTGAAGGAACTCCAGCATTTAAACATTTCATTTGAGATCTCCCATTCAGCGCGAGTTAGGCAAGGGCAGCTGAGAACATTAGCTAGCAGAGTAGGTAACAAGCTGCTTTGTAAAAAAGGCTGCTAGCTGAGCTGGCTAAAGCAAGGTTCACAGCATGTTGGAAATGATTGCCTAATTAATAAGCAGTCTAAAGAGCGTATGTCCGATCTGGAGATCCTGTATTGTCTCCTCAAAACTGAAGGAAACAGAACAGATGGGGCTATCTTGAAGCGTGTGCACATGGAGACAAGGCTCCTCTCCTTCCAGGAGCAAATGGCAGGGTTTGTGCAGATTCAGAAAGGTTGACAGTGTCCAAAACCAGCCACAGCGACCCTGATGCCTCCTGAGAATCCATATTTTCAATGTGCTGTTAATTACTTGTCCTTCCCCTCCTTGTGTTTTAACTCTGAGTAACAAGAGGAGCCAATGATGTCACACTTAGTGAAGTGCGTCAAGTCCAGGTTCAAGGGGAAGCACTGCTGTAAATCATTTTAGCTTTAAAAGGAAACATGTAGTAATGTGGTAAGTAAAGTTCAGCAATACAGTATAATCTCCACTCCCACCCCCATGAAATGGCTTGGAATTACCATGTTAGTTTTAACCTGAAAGTCAGGGTAACAGTAAGAAAATGGAAACTTCAACTTCTTTAAGTATGTTTGCCAAGTAGAAAAAATTCAGAAAAGGAGATTTAAGGAATAATATCTTGCACTGGGAAAATGGTCTTTATTACTACGTCAACAGTTTATAGGTGTTACTGTTGTAATTCTTTTAACAAGCTTCTTAATCACATTGTACTACCTGAGCTACTTTTGTTAGTTGGCTTTTATTCATTCTTTAAATGATTAAATGCCTTTTTTTGTCCTTTTTTTGTGTTTTACATGGCCTGGAATATCACCTTGCTCTTCCATCAAAGCTGTTTAGATAGGAACAAAAAGGTCAATTTGCAGTTTGTCTATTTTTCAGCAACGCATTTGGCATTCTACAGACAATTTACAGTTTTCCTGTAACTAAGGTATGTGTGACCCTATATGTAGATTGGTACTCTTATAGATTTGGAGAAAAGCTCACATGTAAAAATCCTCATAAAATGGACTTTTATTGAAAAGTTGTATTTTCCTTTACCAGGGTATTCCTGCTATTCCCTATATTTAGAATGAGAAATTCCAAACCTGCTATAGGAAGTTTAACTACAACAGGTCCTAACGAGTCAGATTGTAAGTGGCATTCCCAGTGCCCACTGTTTCTTTTTGCAAAGTCTCTCAGTGCACTCTATAAGAAAAGCTAATTTCTTTATTTCTCTTACAATATTGCCCACCTGCATCAGACACCAGTCAAGGCGCTAGCATGTCATATGTTGCTCCAACACAGAGCAAATAGATGGTTCCTATCCCCACTCTTACTATGGAATAAGAATAATACAGATTAGTATGACAAGCAGTCTGTGATGTATATAGGTCATCTCTCCACTGATACCAATGAGATCATGAACTTAAATCCATAACGGGAAAAATCTGCTTTCATATAGAGCTTCTGAGTCAGCATTTACCATGAAACCAACAGTTTTCAGTAAACAGTTTTCATTTGGTGACTGATAAATTAGATCCATTCACTCCACATCTGTTGAGCCAAATGCTCTGGAAAGGATATAATTTTTTATCTGAGGGGATCGTTTGTTTATTGGCAATGGTGTGCTTGGCTAGTACACAATATATGAAAATAAATATTGTCTTTATACTGAGAAGACTGGAATAAAACCAGACAAATCTAGAAAGATGGTATCCATTGGGAAGACCAGAGATTATTTCAGTCTTGTAGAAATTGAAGTTACCTTTCATCATGGATGATGGATACTACACTGTAAAGGATGGTACAATTTTAGCTGAATGTACTATAAACTCTGAATGTGGTAGAGAATCATTTTGCTCCCTAACTTGAAATCCTGCTCTGACAATATTTAAACTATGTTTAAATTTAAACAGTTTTCTAGATTATAAAGCTTTGCATAGTGCACTTTAAGATTAATCACATTCCAGTACTCCAAACAATTGTTTAAGTAGACACCTAAGTCGCTGCATAGTGACAGATTTTAAAGTATGCATTCTGCCGTCCTATACTCCTAATATGTCTACTTTTAACAAGGACCTTAGAAGACCAATAAAATCAATGTTTAAATAATATTTTTCTCAAATAAACCTGGGGTTTTGTTAGATTTCCTCTGGCAGTATGGACAGCTGTCTCGGATTTTTCACGATTCTGGAGCAAGAGATTTTTCTTAAGTATTAAAAAGAGGGAATAGAGTTTCCCTATGGAACATTTTAAAATGAGCATTCATAAAACAATGATGTGAAAGAAAGAAAAGTGGGAAAATCTGTATGCTTTAATGTCTTCAACATTCACCATAGTTTGACATCCTAACTGATCAACATTATTTAATAATTTGGTGAAGTCATTCAAAATAGAATTAGAAGATATTGACCCAAGCGAAGATTACAAATATTGCAATAAACTTTTAGTTAAGACTTTTGAAATCTCATCTCAGGATACAAACACAGCTGCTGATACAAAGACCACAGCAAGGCAGGATGAGTTCAGATCTAAGCACAGAAGACAAGCAGCATATTTGTAGGGCATACTTATTTTTCCCTTTGTCTCAGCACATCCAAATGGAGTCCTGTGTGGCCCACAACTATTACAGTACCACATACCCTCACTTCTTAAGAAGGAACACAGTCCTTATTTTAAAATAATAGTAACTGTGAAACAATATTTTTCTGCCTTATTAGTACTCAGCAGTTACTCCATCTGTGACCTTGGGCAGAACACTCTTCACTAAACTGTAAGCTGTTTCAAGACTTACAGAGCACAGGCTGAAATCAGTGCAGGTGACCAGCCTCATACAGTGTCAAATAGGCCAATTATTGGTCTGTATCTTGCACAAGCAAATGAAAAGTAAATTATTAGAGATAGATTATTTGCAATGATGGGCATCTTTTCAGAATAAAAAGAAGTGTGACTATGAAACAATTCACCTTTATTTAAGGTTCTTTTCCCTTCCTCATACTTTCAACCATTCGGGGGGGAAATAAGAATTTCTTGCACTAGAAAGCCACCACCAAACTGCAGGTGCTACTAAATCGATCTATGCATGTTCTGCATTCATGCTATTCCTCACATTCTGCTGTTTTTTCAGATTTGAGTAGATCAGCATCATTCAGGCCTGTATGTATTTTTCTCCCAAGCATGTAAGAAGTCCACAGAACAAGTAGAAAAAGACCACAAGTAGTTAATATGAATATTCAGTGCCTCCACTTGCATGAGAAATGTCTTATGGTACTTTTCTGCACAAGATGTTTCTCCCTTTTTGAAAAGCACCTGTTATAGGGAGAAATTGTATTCTGTCATCATAAATAAAATCTTTTTGGTTTCCACTCCTGTTGAAAATAATACATAGAGAAGAAACTGCAAAAGTAGATGTGAATTGTGACATTGGGGAGTAGCCAGAAGTACAGCAGTAACAAACAATGCAGGACCAATTACACCTCTGATGTCAGTGGCAACATTATCCCATGTTGAATGTGGTTAGAAGGACAGCTTGGAATCAGAGTCAGCAAATTCTTACTGTCTTATTTTGAGATTTAGAAGTAATACAATTTCTAAGAACAATTTTAATCTGAGTATTCAATAATTCCTAAATAAAAACAACTGCAGTTCTACCCAGGCTTTGGAGGAAGAGTACACGTGGGTTTCCAAACACATATGACTACACAAGTTTGAAGAAACTTAAAGTGAACAGCTTGGCAATAACCATATCAAACAACATAGTCAGGACAAAAAGAGGAGACAATCATATAAGAGTGCCTCAGCCAAACAGCACCACCACCGCCACTGCTTACAGGTCAGACAGGAACAGCTTTATGTTAGTTATTAGGGAAAACTATGGTATTGTTTCTTTAATTCTTATGGATATAGCAGGGTGCTGGATCTTGGATTTCTTTGTCTACTTTTCTCTAAACAACAGCTGACTCATGGATCTCCCCACTGGCACCCAGGGAATACATTTTCTTTATCTGACCCTTCTGCCTCTGTTTTATCTGCCAGTCTTTCGGTAATAGCATTCAAAGATGTTCATGTATTCATTGCTCTCTGATGACAGAGGGACCAGATGGCATAACGATGAAAGAACAAGAAATTCACTCATGATACTAGTTTAAGACAGCCCTATTTCTAAAATTCAGCACTGTTATAAAATTACTAGAAAAAGGCTACACTGAACATGCTTTTATAACACAGCTAGTGTGTTATATTAAAAAAAGTGTGTTCTGTCATCTTCAACTGCAGAAATTTTTTATGCAGAAGACAGATTAAGACAGAAGCAAATATGGTAGTGGCTGTTTATCGCTATATAAGATGCATCAATCACTGTTTCATCAATGACAGTTAAAAGCATTGAATTCTGTAGCTTGTAGATATTTTGTTAAATACAAATTTATTCTTATACCAACCGTCTGGACTTTTCCCATTACTGCATCTTTTATAAGCTGAGACCCTCGCTTATTGTGTGCACTCCACGTGAAACTCAACTTGAAAAAGAGTTGTGGCAGAAGAATAGGAAATGCTGAAAATACCACAGCAATTTTATGTGATATTGCTTAGTGAATGCACATTTTTTTAAATAGCTAAAAAAAAAGACCTGGTCAGAAGTATGTAAGAATGGAATTTCAGTTGGAATGGCCATGGGAAAGTGAACTGTCATGATAAAATAAGTGTTTTACTAGAAATGCTCAGATTTTAGACTGCTAGTTATGTTCCAATTTCTTCCACCAGTGACAGCATTCAAATCATAGTACACAAAATAAGGGGTCAATGAGAAATAAAAACTGATTTTCCATCTTCTGTAGAATTCATTTTCAAGTAAAGGATTTGAAGAAAAAAATGAAAGTAATCTAATCCAGTTGAAGGATAAGGTTTTAATTAGGCAAATGGCATTACTTAATTTATTTTTTTTAAATTATATCCCTCTGTTCCATAATAAGAGTTCAGAGGAGGTTATGCTTTTCCATTACTAAATCAAATCCATCACAGACTCACACAAGGGAATGTTTTTCCCCAGTAAATGACAACTGTTTTCAGGCTGCAAAGATGCTGCAAGGATTCTATGAAGTCCTGAGACTTTGACTAATAATTTAGTTCCTTGTGGATCAAAAAAAAAAAAAAATGGTATTGCTATGGAAATTCAGAATCCCATAATTAAAATGTTTTCCCTTTCATGCCTACAGGAAGACACTTTATATAATATTTTGGACTGAAATATAGGAATTTTTGTTAGTTGTAGCTAACCAGGGCTATAGGAACCACAAGAACTGTTGCTAGCATTTTCATGATGAATAATACATTGATACATTGAAGTTTTTTGGTTAAAGTAAGATTTGCATGTGAAAGATTAAATTGCCATCTATCTAAATTCCCATCTATCTCAGTAAAACATGGATATAATAATATTGTGCAAACTATGGACACAACTTTAATTTTCTTAATATCCAAGAAATAAGGACATATAATTAATAAGCATGATCTTAGTTGTGAAAGCCATGAACCACGAAATTTGGTTGCTCATGGTAAGGACAAAGAGATACAGTTCATGAATAGTGGACAGAGATAAAAATTTCAGACAAGATATGTATGGGTGGAAAAGTGTTCAATTACTTACTTCTTCAATGTATTAGTAGCCTACATAACAAACACGTGTTAGTAGATAGATGACAATGTTACATATTAGATACTTGTCCATACTCGCACAACCCCATATTATCTTCTCACTATGAATATAGCCATGTCTTGTAACAAGTCAATTGCATAGCTGGCTTCATATCAACATCAGCATTCTGATATTACAAACATGAATACATTTTTATTGATGTAAATGCATGAGTTTCCTTAACAACTTAACCCCCTATTACTGCACTTTTGATAACTGATTTTTTATAATACTTTGTACTAATACAGTATATTTCATGTAAGTGATATACAGTATGCATTATTAGGAGCAGCAAATGAAACCAAGAGGAAGCAGGTACAAGAGCAAAAAAGGTTTGGTTTATTTCTTTTTTTATTCAACTTTGCATATAGAATCTGTGGCATTCCCTGCCACAGGACTTTGAGGAAGATACAAGTTCACCTGGATTCAACATTACCTGTTGAATTTGAGAGGGAAAGAAAGAGACATCTCCCCAGGCTATAGAAGTCCCTGAATCTATAATTGTTGGAGTTTGAGTTATCTTCTAGGGATCATCACTACATACTACAGGGGGAGGTGAGATTGTTTCTATCAGATAAAACTCTTCAAACACATTCTAGCAAAATATTTATTCACTTTTCCTGGTCTTTTATCATCCTAAGATGGTCCTTAAAACTTCTTGCTTTCCAGAATATAGTCATCTGCTCAGACACACCTGTCAGGGTCTGGAGATAATACTACAAGGAACTTTCCCTGATAGAACTGATTCTTCTTGTTCGGGAGTTCTTCTTTTGCTCTTATTGCTTCTGGATCTTCTTTGAATGTCTCTCATTCATGATTTCCATCTCCTCAGGAATCAGTTTAGCACTCTGACTACATCCAAGAAAGTGGGTGTTGGTGTACCATTTCCCCATATGATTCTGCTGGCAATGAGCAGTTTTGAGTCCTGCACCAGGGACTCTGTCTCTATTAAGTCATTATTGAAAGCACTGTAGAACAGATTAGTGGTTGTGTTGTTGCAGGTGAGATACTCAGATCACTAAGAAAAAGTTACCAGTACTCCATTAGCTAGCACCGTATTTCATGTTATGGTCATAAGCTCCCCCTGTGTGACTCAGAACCACCCTTGGCGTTGTCAGGGTTGACTCCAACAACTCCTTCTCCTCATAGAGGGACTCCCTCTTGCCTTCAGCTTGAAGTGCCTGGGCTTAGTGTCTCTAGAGCTACTCACATTTGCAGCTGGTTTTCCTCATAAGAACAGGCATCAGCCTATCCCTTACCAAACTAAATCCCACCCTTAACCCTAAAATAGAAGAGTATGAGGTTAATGGTTGGACTCGATGATCTTAAAGGTCCCTTCCAACCTTAACAATTCTATGATTCTATGAGATACAGAAAGAAACCTGGGCTAAGCCATATGGTTTCAGGAGACAATAAATGAAAACAAGAGGCAGATATGAGAGTCATAGTGTCACAAACTGAAAAACAGGGAACTGAAGGGGGACAAAGTGCAGCTGCTTAGTACCTGCTACCAAGCATGGTATCACGTTGTACAGCAAACCAATAGAGAGCAAAAGCCCTAGGCATGAATAGCCACCAAACGGCCAAGAAAGACGGTGACTGGAAGCAGGTTGCTGCTGCTGTCCCCACTAGAACAACCCATTTGGTTTGCAGGCTGCATCTGGGAATAAGCTGAATAAACTGCTTTAATGGGCCACATGTCACCCATTAGCTACAATTTGAATCCTTTTGACACAAAGCATTTCCTCCCACGTATATTAGCCCTCCGGAAAAAGCACCAAGAGGAATGCACACTATAAAAATTAAAAGTGAGACCAAACATTAAACATGTATTATCAATTTCTAGGCATTAAAGTATTCATTAGAAAAAGCAAGTGATTTTTTTCAAGAAAAAATGACAGTTGTTATACTTCTCTCAAATTAAGTTCCTAATTAAAAGTTAAGAACATAATTTACAGCTGGTTTGACCAACACTTCTTTTCTCATAAGCATAAAAATTATAGATCCTCCCAACACTGGTGCATATGACAGTCAATAACAGACAAATTAGGAACATGCCAGTCAAATGTCAGATTTTTTTCACATCAAAGTATTGGGGCATTTTAATGTTTGAGATACAAGAACCATACATAAATAAGCCTTAAACTGATTCCTCAACAACAGCAAAACAAACCAAACAAAGAAAAAACCCAAAGACAAAAAACAAGCAGATATCTGAAGTCCAAAAATCAACTCCTATTTCTGCTTTCAGCCAATGGGAAAATTCCCATCAGTTTAAAGGGGAGAAGAATTCAGCCACTGGGAAAAAAATACTCATTTAAAAATCTGTGGTTCCTGTTGTACATGGCAATTTTAATTGTAGAACTACCTCAGGTAAACATAGCTAAGTAAGTCTTCTGTTACATGGTTTCCAGCGAAGAACTCTTTATGTTTTTACAGTGATTAAAATTCTTGTGGCTCAGAGTAGCTGATATCACACATCCAAACTCCTTCACCTTATTTTCCTAATTTCCTCATTCAGATTTTCATTTTTTCACTAGCTGGCTTAAAGTTACATTTTATTGGAGCGCATACTTCTGTGAATATTTAACACAAAGCACATGTCCATTTTTTAGGCCCCTGAGAACTCTAAAATCAACTAGGAATGCAGTCCATTCACTTCACTGTGAAGTCTTCACATCAAAAGAATCATATCAAAATGAAAGATTTTTATGAATGGGTATTTTCCTCAACCTATGGTGTTAGGACAGCTTCTATTGTGACATCTCGCACTCCAGAACAGTTTTTGTTTTCCTTTTCATATACTCAATATGTAAATTGCCTAGAAATTCACACATCAACAGGCCTGACATCAGAAACTGAAAGAAATTCTTGAATTTCTGTCACAACTGATTAATGGCACAACATAAAAACTGTGATATTCTCTTGAACTGAAATACCATGTTATTCCCAGCTGTACAAGAGAAAATGACATTTAAAAAAAAAAAATCATCAGAACCTTTAAAGGAATAAATCTTCAGTGATTGCAGGAACACTTGGTCCATATAAATGTCTTAGAAGTAAATGCTTTCAAAGGCACTGTTCAATCAGTAGGCAAAAGGGTTTCCATTTATAAAATGGTTCCTATTTATGGGAAGGAAGGGAGTGCCCACTCTGGCTAACACGCCAGGGGCTGTCGTTATGCTGCCATTAAAAGTTACTTTCAACTCATAAACAGACTCATTTCAGTTTAAATGAAAAGGGATAAGTCATAAAAAAATAAAGAACATGTAAAAGGATGAGATTTTGCAAAACAGTTAATTGCACTCGCTTTTGGAATCACAAACAATAGGGCTGTTTAACAGAAGCAAAACTCACAGCTACAGTGACTATAGCTCAGGCAATTTATGAATTAGTCAAATGTATCCTTTTGCTACCCAAGAAGTCTTTTTTAAGATTTTAGGCTTTGTGTAGTAAGTTCTTGCATGTAGAATTCCTTCTGTAGTTAATGGGAACCAAGGACTTCCAGGAGTGAGCCCAGGTGTATTTGACAATGGCATTTCCTGCTTCTGCAAAAGGAAACCCATCTTCTGATGGGCAAGCGTAAACTGATTAAAGAAAGCTATATGGTAACGACAGAGGCATTAATGATTGACAGCATTGCCAGGTAATATTCCGTCTATATAACCCCTGAAAAGGTAGTATTAAGGAGGGGATAGCAATATATGCCATAGCTTTTTTAAACATCATATACCAGTGAACCAAACATCATATACCAGTGAACAATTATTTTTCCTTCTAGCTTTGCTTCTAGGTTTCTATAGCATTCTCTCATTGAATACATCCACTTCTCAAAGCTTTCAGTTTCTTTCTCTCACCTAATTCCCCTTCTTCGTGCGACTTTATTAGAACTGTAGTTTCTCCCTTAAATATTTCAACACTTTTACAGAGCATGTTAGAACAAAACATTAGCATTCTGGGAGACTGGTACTGGGAAAGGATGGAGCAATTACAACAAAGCAAAATTTACTGAACATAATTCTTAAGAAGCAACTTTTGCAAGAACACTTTAAACCTTTTCAGATATCTGAACAGCACTCAGTATCATCTTTGGAAAGATGGGGTTTACTTGGCAAATTAGGAACTGAATTCCAATTAAAGATTTTGGTACTAACCTTGAATGAATCAAAGGGAATAAAGAGATAAATAAAGAGAATCCTCATTTAACACTTTTTTTTATTCAGGGGAAAGATAGTCAGTTTAAGCAGCAACAACTACAAGGTGGCTCTTCAACAAGTTAAACATCGGTTTCAAGTCTTGCAGTGAAACAGGAAAAAAAATCACTGACACTAGTTGGCACTATAAAGGTAAAAACCAACCGCACCAGTCAGCTTGAAATATCCTTCCTTACATAGAAGCCAAACTCAGATCTGCTCTAAGCAGTAGTAAATCCATTAACTGTAACAGTATATTCAATTAAAGTTGCATTTGTCATAGATCTGAATGTAGCATTATAAGCCCACATTAACAGCAGAAAGATTGCTTATTCCAACTCTATAGTATGGCAGGGACAAGTGTGAGAAGATAACCTCAGCCTCTGTAAAAGGGAACTTTGTTGACTCCTAAAAAGTCAGAGCCAAATTATAAACCAACTTGTTTTATGCATGCCAATGCAAGATGAATGCCATTCATTGGCACAAATGTCTGCTTTGAAGTGTAATAAACCCCCTTCTCTTTTCCAGGAAATGTGTAATTTTAAGATCACATGACAGAAACTGGGAGGACTCATAATAAAAGTCAACTAACTAGAATATGGCACATGACGCAATCAGGAGCTATGTCCCCAACATAACGAAGTACATCATTTTCCTGGCCCGCACTGTACAGATTCCAACTCTGCAATGAGAACGATAGTGAGTTTTAGGCTTAGATTACTTCCACGATACATGACCAACTCAGAAAGTTCATGATTTTGCACCAGACTGTAGCCTGCTACATTCCAGTGTAGATTAGCAAGTGTATTGGGAGCCCGGAGGTACCCATTTATATGCAAGGCTGAAAGCTGCCATCCTCCCAGGATCTACAGACACTGAGCAACCACTTCAGTACAGGAGTCTTCTGGCTTATCAGTTTATCTTCAGCCATTTTTGACATAGATGCTACCTCCACAGACAATTTTTTCACGATAAGATCAAAAACTGCTTTTACACATCAGATCACTGATCTTAGAAATGTTCTTTGAGCAAATGATCTCCTTAATTGTACTGGAACAACCATATCAACTTTAGCAAAGTTGCACAAATATAAACAAAAGTTGGACACATGATTTCAAATGAAGAGCTAGCTGGTCCTAGATGAAAGGCTCTGGATAGACTTTAATGAACTTAGTTCCCTTGCTAATTCATTGAAATACTGAGAACTAAAACATAACACAACCTCTAGAAAATATATCAAAGAGGTATTCAACAAGCATAATTACATGAAAGAGTCAAATAACACGAGTTAGTAAAAGTCTATCCAGAGGCAAAAAGTAAAGAAACAATTGATGAGACTAAATCAAACAAATGGACTGATTCCATCTTAGAAAACATAAAACCACCAATTGAAGGCTTGAAACTAACACTTCAAAGCCACTAATAATCCATGGCAGTGTAACGTAAATCACAGAAGAGAATAACGTATTCTCAGATTCCAGTTTTAAAATGTTAATTATGCATATTCATACAGGATAAAAATATGCTATTAAGAACCACTCTCACTTAGGAAGCAGAACAAGAGGTTCTAATTTCTGTATAAAGAAGTTTACTGTGAAGTGAAGAAATGGCTGTTTGGTTTGATCAAAATAGTCAGTCCTGCTTTTTTTGTGCATGATTCTAGATTTTCATCTTTTGCTTTTAATAATATTTATCCTTTCTGAAATCTCCTTGCCTACAAGAAAGCTTCTTCTATTTAGCTGCATTGGCTTTCATAGTCATTCATTTCTGCAGACTTGACGAGAATAAATTTCCATTTCAGCCTCACAGTCTCCTAAATATTTGCTCACTTGGAGTGGATTTCCTAGGGGCTCTGTACAATGGAAAAAAAAAAAAATACAGGTTCACTCTACACCCTTGCAAAAAAATCAAGATCTGAAAGGGAAGAAGGTGTCTTCCTATAGGGTTTAACATTGTCAAACAGGTCACATCTAATCAGCTTCTAAACCCAGTTTCTACACTCCACTTTCTCCCCTCACAGGTTCATTCTTCTTTATCATTCTTGTCACTTTCCCAGGCTAACTTCATGGGAAATCTCTAACTAAGCATTCTACTAACAAACCACTTTAGAGAGTCATCTATCTTCTCCTCTGGACTCTGAATGGTTAGCTCATACCATGGATAAATATACTCACCAGTTATAAGGTTTTGGCTTTTTCACAGGTATCAGTTTCCAGATCCACCCGTGCCACTATGGAAGTTTGTGGTGTCAGTTGGGAACTTTTTTTTTTGGGAGGGGGATGTTATAAACAAAATTCAAGTATAGTATCTGGTAGATGACATCCGTCTCTCTTCTACTAAAATCAGATGTATCAAAACCAGATCTGGATGTTTTGAATCCAGTATTTTAAAATTATTCACCTAAAGAGTTCTCTGAACAGAGAACATTGGTTTTTAATAAGCTTTTTAAAACTGGGGGAGTTTTGAAGAACTGAAAGGAAGCTGGAGTGTTATAAAAGAATAATTCAGATATAATTCAAGTAACAATGATCTTGTAAGCAAGGCACTGATTATGGACAAAACCAGCAAAAAAGCTGATAGGGAACTCAACAGCAAACCACAAAAGAGTAATCGAATTAATGGGTATTAATATTAATTTATGTAAATCAAATCTTGACAAACCAAACTTAAGTAATTCTGAGATGAAATTGCAAGTTCAGGTGATAAAGGTAACATTATTGGACCTGCTGTCCTGAGAACTGTGGTTGGGAGTTACCAAGCAGATGTGTTTCAAGTGGAACCTACCACGTAGTCCCCTAATATGTGTCACCATTGCTAGTAACAGGCTATAAGCTTTGTCTGAGCTTGTTAGAGCCTCTGGACTGGGGGTCTTCAGGCTTGTGCTGTCTGAAATGTTCTTGGGCTACCTACTGCTTTGTTTTATTTGGTTTAGCTGTGATATGGACCTGTTGGAGTGGGTCCAGAGGAGGACCATGAAGATGATCAGAGGGCTGGAGCACCTCTCCTATGAGGACAGGCTGAGAGAGTTGGGGTTGTTCAACCTGAAGAAGAGAAGGCTCCGAGGAGACCTTATAGCACCTTTCTAGTATCTGAAGGGGGCCTACAGGAAAGCTGGAGAGGGACTTTTTACAAGGGCATGTAGTGATAGGATGAAGGGAAATGGCTTCAAACTGGAAGAGGAGAGATTTACACTAGATATTAGAAAGAAATTTTTCACTCTGAGGGTGGTGAGGCACTGGAACAAATTGTCCAGGGAAGTTGTAGATACCCCATCCCTGGAAGTGTTCAAGGCCAGGTTGGATGGAGTTTTGAGCAACCTGGTCTGGTGGGAGGTGTCCCTGCCCACAGCAGGGGAGGTGGAATTAGATGATCATTAAGGTCCCTTCCAACCTAAACCATTCTATCATTCTATGATTCTATGACAGCCATTTCCCTAATCAACCAGGTTTATCTGATTAATTATTTTTACTTTTGTTTAACTTTGTGTGGTACAACCACAGTTTTATATAGATAGCAGTAGCAAACATTTACTCTATGTAGCATGAGATATTTTATGACTAAATCAAATATGTAGTGTAGCAAAATACAGGTCTGGTACAATAACAGAGGCCTTGAGAAGGGGAGACAAGTGTGCAATGTAGAGGAGTACAGGCAAGATGAGAGATGTGGCACAGGCTTGACATTGGGAAGCCTATGGCTGTAAACCACTCAGTAATGGTCAGTTAAAAAATGCATACCTGGAACTGGACAAAATTGGGTTTACAGGTAACAAAGAGAACGAAGAAATAATATCTTACATATAAAGGGCACCATATATCATAAGTTCAGGTGTAACATGAAGCTGCAGACCAATGAAGAAAGAGAAAGTTGTGAATGCATTTTATTAAACATATTAAAATTACCCTAATACATCACACCCAGGCAAAGAAGAAACCACCGACATGAAGACCATATTCCTTCTGACAAAGGACTTCAAACACTCCCACAGTGAAACTGATAACTTTAGGACCCAGGGGAGCAGTGGAGGGGACAACAAGACTGGGAAAGGGGATAGAAACCAAGTGTGTGTATGTCAATTTTTACTGCATTATTATTCCTTCTTTTTCTGTAACAATTAGATCTGTTCTCATAATGATTTGACTTTTAAGATTTCAATTATATTAACAGTAAATTCTTGGCTTTACTGATGTACAAGGTGTGCTTCCCCTTTGCCCATAAACAAGATTTTGAGCGTAATAAAATGAAAGATAAGCAATCCTGGCAGGTAAAATTTTCAGATGATACAAAATCTGGGGAAACAGCAGGTGGAGAGCCTACTAGGTCATCAACATGGAGTATGCTGGCAAATAATGGCATAAAAACACCCAGTTCATTTCCATCCATACTTCCAGACTTATGTTAGCAAGTTGAAGAGCCACTACAATAGCTATAGACTGAGAGAGTACATAATAGTTGAAACTAAGACTTTTAGGTAGTCTTCTAATATAGCCAGAACCTACCGATTGCATTGCCCAGGATTTACATAATTTTCTTTTCCCTTTTGAATTTTCTATGAAAATAATGTTTTCAGGCTTCCCTAGTGAGTACTCACAAGCACAGAAAGAAGAAAGTAAAATGATAACTAGCTTTAGTGGTTCAGGGGCATATTTAACAGGATATGTAAATACCTGCGTGTTGAATCTTGTTGAACCAGAACTCTTCAAAACTTTAAAATAAGAGGCTCCATGTTAAAACATTGATATAGAAGAGGTGCTCTATTGGTGTGTAGTTTGCTATTTGTAACAGTATGTGTAACCATAGAAACACAGAATTATTCCAGCTGGAAGAGACCTCTGGAGGTCATCTGGTTCAATCCTCTGCTCAAAACAGAGCCAATTTCAGAATTGGATCCCCCTTTGAAGATACGTCAGGTTGCTCAGACCCTTGTCCACTTGAATTTTTAATATCTCAAGGGATGGAGATTCCATGGCCTCCCCAGGGAGCCTTTTCCAGTGTTTGACTACCCTCACAGTGAAAAAAATCTTTCCTAACATCTAATACAAATATCCTGACTTGTAACTTTTATCTGTTGCCCCTTGTCCTATCACTATGCACCTACTAGAAGCATGTAGTTCCATCTTCTCTGTAGCCACTTAATTGATGTTGAAGAGAGCAGTAAGATCCTCCTTCAGTCTTTTCCAAACTAAACAAACCCATTCTCTCCACCTTTCCTTGTACATCATGTGCTCCAGCCCTTGATTGCCTCGATGGCCCTCTGCTGAACTTACTCCACTGTCTAGTTCTGAATGTATAATCGATCAGCTGGCTAGCTCTCAGTATATAATAAACTGCCCAAAGGCATAGATTTGTCAAATATCATCTCCTAGAAGAACAGTGGAATAAATATGTAATGACTCGGCAAATTTATCCACCAGTCAAGGCACTGCATATAAGACTGGGGCTTTGTGAACTTATCACAGAAAATTTCCCCCCAGTAAAACACCTTCCAGTGTAGCACAAAGAGTCTGAAGGATAGGAAGGAACATTTTAAAAAAGCAGTGGGATGCAGATAAGAGTGGAAAAGGGACAAAGATTTAAGGATGCCAGTAATAGGGTTTTACTGTATTATCAGCCAAACCTAAAAAGCAGAATTCAATGATCAGAGAGAAATTGAATTGGAGTGTTCATCTTCCAAATCTGGAAGAATCCGTAGAGATAATGATAAATTCCCAAAGAATAGTCAAGGGCATTGAAGAAACATATTTATTAGATCATTGGGTGCCTTTATACTTAAAAGGAAGAAGATTTGTCCAGGAAATCTTCTGCCATTTGAAGACTGGGTATGTTTGGTTTACAGTTTAGCTTTTCAGAGAAGTTGAAAAGGTCCCTAAAAGGTGGGAGCTGATGAAACGCGAAGGGCTGAGGGAAGCCGCTCTGTCTCAGGAAGCAAAGGCTGGGAACAGCACCCACAGAACACAGTGCCACATAACATGTTGGGACTCCACCAGAATCCAGACTCCCAAAAACATGGCAACTTGAAGAGATCAAAAAAGAATCTTTGATTAGAGTTGCAGAGCGCTCTGTTTCACTTCATCTTATACTGGTCTAGCAGTCACCTTGGAAAATGACACAAGGCATTATTCTGATCTCTTTCCTACTGTCATCCTCTTCCCCCCTACCTCAAAAAATCAAACCCATGCGATTATGGATTAGCAGAGGAAGGAGGACAGAGGGCATTCTGCCCAGTTTTTAACTGAACACAGCAACAATCAAAATAAAGTGTAAGAGGCATACCGTGTCATGTTCTCAGTCAGCAGTGCTTATTCTGTCAAGGCGAACAAAGTACAGCTGGGAAATAAAATGGAAATAGATGTGTCACTACAGCAAGTGCTCCCCTTGTTGCCTGACAAGGGAGGAATGCTTCCCACCACACTCTCTGGCCTGTGCGCTGCTGGAGCTGGACGTGGCCCCTACAGGCACAGGTGCTACTATGTTCAGTTTACAGATCATACTGGCACGTAATCTATCAGAAAACAAGAAAGTACTCTCTGTCTCAGAGTCTCTGCTATGCTTTCAAAGATTCTTCTTGTCTTAAAATACCAAATTTTACCTTAAATTCCCAATTCAACCTCACTTTAAAAAAAAACTAATATAGGATTTAAAACACTAGGGAGAAGGTGGGAAGAAACAATCCCACGAAGAACAAGAAGGCCCCTTTGGGTGATAACCTGCATTTAGATTGGCTCACATTGCTTGTGAACCCTCACCCTCACTCTTACTAACCATTTTTCTTTCCCAGAAGAAGTAGTTCTTTATTTTACTGTATACTGTGAGAAGAAGTTTCAGTGACTTTTTAACCTCTACGATATAAGCAGATCTATTTGACAGTAACACATAAACCAAAACATATTCTAGGCACAGCAGCAAACTACTGTGCAAAAATCCCCTTCAAATCCACGTTTCATGAGTTACATTTGCTTCTGTAGTATTAGCCCTTAGTATCAAAGAGTTCATAAAAAGTATTTGGTTACCAAGATAAATCAATTTCTCTCTATTAATGCTTCAGGAAGAAATTTTCCAGACTAAACAACACAAAACAGCATCACAGAAAAAAATCTGTTTTCCCCTCTTTTGAAATATAGATTACAAAACATATTAAGAATAGGTATCAAAGTAAATAATTCTGCTTGTCTGCAGAAACAAGCAACCACACTGTATAATCCCATTCAGAATTATCAAATTATAATCTGAAAACAACATAATGCAAATAAAACCCCAGCAAATCTAACCAGTTGTACAGGAAAGCTTTTTCAGAACCTCAGTGTTTCTGTGGCTGGAAGCCCTTTCCAAATTTCTTGCATTCTTTTCCTCATGACTAGTCCAGATGTTTTTCTTGTGCCAAATTATTCTCCAGGTTAAAGAGTTGAAACAACACATCTTTATTTACTTTCAAAGTAGCTTGCTGGCCTCCCTAGCTATAAAGGGACATGCAAGGGACAGATCCAGAACTTCATTTGAAATGAAGGCAACTGCCTCTTCTCTGTTACTACAACATGAAAAATAGCACAGCAGTCCTCCCAAATCAACCTGAACTCTCCTCTGTGAGAGAAAAGGTGAATAAGAGTAAGCAAACAATAAATTTTTTCATTAGCAAAACCCACCAGTGTTTTCACTCCAGAAAGACAGAACAAAGGTCCATTGCTACATCTACACAAGGTTCATTTGGACAAAAAAAAAACAGGTTTCCAAGATGATTGATTTGAAAACCATGAACTTTGGGGTCTTGTTTGTGGGGTCAAGTTTCGAGTTCTTGATCAACCTCCAAAAATCAGCTCATCACCATTGTTTTAATAGACATTACTCTCAAAAACAACGTCTGTAAGAAAAGTAGCATTTCTAGGAATGTTTTTATAAAATTTTCGGATGAGACTAAAGACAGCATTTTAGGGAGACAGGAAGAAAAAAGTTTTCAAAAACTGGGGCAGGGAAGGAGTAGGTCAAAAAAATAGTTTTTTCAGTTGCACAGGCTTAATTTATGGGACACTGATGGATCATCAGAGTATGTAGGAAATCATGCTGATGTTTTCAAGGCTAAACTCAGTGCTTGGGGAATATAACTGACTCCAGGATTTTTTTTCTTTTTTAATTCTCAGTTCAGTCTTGATTTCCTCCAAAGCAATGAAGTTGCATGACTTTCAGTGAGGTTAGATGCTCTCAGTTCAACTTTGAATCTGTCATCTACGGTATTGAAGATTCCTTCTTATTTTTATCATCCTAGTTGGAATGAAAGAAGCATTTCCAGCTATCTTATCAGCTAGCATTGCAAGTCTGTTCTCACTCCTATCTTAGGATGTATTATTAATGATAGAAAAGCACAGCAGGCAACACAATTTTACACAATTGATGGTGCTTAGTACCACGCCAAGATATTATTAATGTAGCTTTTTGTGAAAACAAAAACAGATTTAAAATACAGCCTGTAGCTCATGGGGCCATGACTTAATATTTCAGGATGGGAATCTTCTGTTATGGACATTTTGATTCAGAACAAAAAAGCAGGATGGCTTTAGGTCAGCACTGCCTATGTCTGTGTCTCTACACGCTTCTTTATCTCCCCAAAACACTGGGCATTGTCAGCACATCCCTGGTGCGTTTTTTCCCCAACCTAAAATCCTGCAGGAACCTCAGAAACAGAATCACTTGTCTTCGTTGTGAAGTTCAGCAAGAGTCCTATATCACAGTCCCTCAAAATAGTTATTAAATCAGAATAGAAACAGAATGTAACTTGGTTCCCCTTCAAGACTTGGTTTAACTGCTAATCATTGTCAAAAAAAAACCCAATAACAAACTTCATTGTTTTAACTGATTGTCATTATCAGAGTTAGTTTGCTTGCTGTTCACATCACTGTTGAGACATAAAAATTAGCAGCAAGAGAATAAGGAGTTGATCCACCCAGCCTACAATGCAAGTACTCCCTCATTGAGACTGTAGATATCAGGCTACTGAAGTTTTCACCAAGCAAAGGCGTTTTGAAAAGAACATGGTACTTCAGCTGGGGGTAAGATTATGCAAAGTATCCGTTTGAGTCTAACAGCAATCAGGTATCAGTGTTGCCTTGCTGCTTGCAAAATGCCTGACGCTGGAGCCGTGACTTCCCTAAAGGAATTTTCTCTCAGCAGCTTCCTGAAAGCCAGAGAAAGATGAACTTCATTTCCACCAGTGAACTGTAACAGGAGGGCTCTGATGATACATTAACGCATAAGAAATGAGTCATGCTGCGGTTTCCTGCTTCAGTTTATTGAGTGCAGAGTTGTTTGGCCTTTTTCTCCAGCTATGACCCTTCTGCTCAGAAGCCCTTGAAGACAGCTCTTTCCTTTCCCAGTCTCTATAGTTACAGTCAGGATCAAGGATACAAGTTTTTTATGCAGGCTTCTACTCTTGGCTCAGAGGCAAAAACCTACACCCACATCTTGTAAAATTATGGTGGCCAGCAGCAGCCTGAAATGCAGACAAGAGCAACACAACTACACGGCTGGCTTACAACTGCACTGGTGTTTTAAATTTATGTACTTTTTGTGTTGTTTTTAATCTAGGAGTATCCCTAAGCGTCTCATATTATTAAGGACCTTTATTGTAAATACCAAATAGTTCTACAAACTCTCGTGCCAATGTCGAACTCCTCAGGAAACAGCAACATAATGATTGTGAACAAACTAAGAGCAGCCTTCTGATCGAACATGACAGGGCAAGAAGTTCAGAGCACTCTAGATCTAACCTACTAGTTGAAGGAAAATTTGTGCAGTGGCTGATAATTCTTGTATCTAATCTATAATGTATCTAATAAGATAATGCATTCTTTATACATGCATCTTCGTCACAGGAAGTTAATGGCATATAATCATGGTCAAAATATTTTCTTAATAGCTTAAATATCAGCTAGGTAAGGGAAAGGAAAGCAAATCATGAAGTGGAAGTGCCTAAAGAGCAAGTAAAAAATCATTGTTTCTAACCAGTGTAAACAGGATACTAGCAAGAAGAAAAAAAATGGAGATGGTCTTTTTTGACCCTATGATGCGTACAACAGATTGTCAGTGGTACAAAATCATGGATCTCCTTGGAAGCCTGTCAGGCTACTCCAGCTTACATCTAACTGAGATCTCGTCTACAAAATCAAGGATGTTCTTGGCTACAATACCAAAAGGCTGAAGTGTCACGTTTTGACTAAACCGCCATTTTTCTGTATGCATATACATGTACACACCCACTGTCAGCCTGCAGATTACTTACAGTAATTGTGATTTTTTCAGATAAATGTCATTCTTCTGAATAAATCTCCTCTCACATCTCCCTCATTGACTTCTTTGTCCTCATACCACCTTTATATATTTTTTCTCATTTTCTGACATTTTAAAAAGACCTTCCATACAATTTCTTATAAACTTCTTCCAGATTAATTCAGATTTCTCTTGGAGCAGCAGTGGCCAAAAATGGCTTCTTCTTCATATTTGTGTAGATATCTCTTCTCCAGTGACAAACCTATGTTCAAGCTGTTTAAAATTTCTGGAAAGCTCCTCGAAACATGTTCTCCATGAAAAGGAGTTGTATTTTGGCAACTCTTACGCTGTTTTCATTTTGTTTGAGGCAGAGCATATTCATCTGAAGGGCATTTTGCCATCACAAGTATTATTGTGGTGCCATGGAGCAAGGATTCTGAATTCTTCTGCACTGCACCTGCTGGTCCCAGACTTAGCTCTTTTAAAGCCCAAATCTTTATGTCTACAGCAGGGAGGTGAAGTGTGCAAGCACAGCTCCGCAGATATATGCAAGCATTTATCCACCATTACATGTGGGACCCAGATTCAGCCAATCTTGGGGTGGTCTTATAGCTTCGTTCCCTGGATTTCTTAATAAAAAGTGTATAAAGTACAACCAATTAGGGTTATTGCTTGAAAAAAAAAGCTACTGAAAGGAAGCAAAGTCTTACTTCATATATGTTGGAAAATATTTGAAGAGGACATTCACTGATGGGAAGAGTTAATTTTTCTGGGGTCTTTGTAGTCTGGTTTCTAAGTGCAATCTTAAGTGGAAATGCAATCTTAAGTGGTGCTGAAAGCACTGCAGTAAGAGATAAAGTATATGATGCATTAGAGTCTAATGGCACCCAGTGCATGATGCCCAGTCTTCACATAGGAGCAACTTTTAAGGCTAGATCAACCCTGGATAACACCTGGATAAATACCTTCTCTGTCAGTGGTGCAACAATGCAGACCCTGGTCTTCCCTCCTGCCTTCCTAACACAGAAAATGCACGTTTTAAATCCCAAAACCATATCCCCAGTGCTGATAAGTGACTGTCGCTGGCCTTAGTCACTCAAATACAAATGGAAACCCTTGAAACACTTTCTCCAGTCATCGGCAATCTAAACATAATTCAAACTATTAATCTAAAAGGCTTTTATACACCCTCTAAATTACAGCTGAATTCTTCTATTAGCTTGAATAGTCAATATTGTGTTGTTGTGTTTTAGTTTTACCACAGCTTGTCGTGTCTCCCATGAAGTTCTGAGAAAAATAGAAAGGTAAGCAAGTTACAAAACAGTGTTTCTTTGAAACAGCTCAAAAGACAGGAGTTCAATTCTCCTTTAATAAACATTTTTGCTGGACATATGTTATTATAATTTGCAAGGAGACAAGGAAAATAAAACCATATCAGCTTTGTCTGCTGTAACTCCTGCTGTGATACCCCTGCTCTTTTCAACAATATAGGGATTAAGTCTATGCCTATTGCAACATCCCTAAGCCATCCTCTGGTTATGCCTGTGTGCAAACTGTACAAAATGATCCTGGGATCTTTACAAGTAGATTAGCACAGCCTGACAGAGCACTTCCAAAGGCATTATTTTCCTGGGTTGTTTCTGCACTTGTCTGTGTATGTCTGGATGCACAGCCAGAATTATTTGTTTCAATACTCCTTAAGATTATTTCCCAGGCAATTACTTCATCTGCAAAAGATTGTATCTGCTGCTTAGGTGTGAGAGCCTGCAGAAAGCTCTCAGTATTCATATGGTATTTTCTCCTACAAATGCATTATAAAATGGGTGGGTTCCAGAGAGAGCTAAAATCATACCTGGTATCCAATCCACTGAGCCAAGTGGGTAAACTGCAGTGAACTTCCAACTCCTTCAAACCCTGCTCAGAAATTTTGCTTTGCCTAAGAATGGTACGACCAAATATGCACACCTAATGTCAATGGCTGGGTGTGGACACGTTCCTCCCCACTTTACTTACACACAGAGTACAGCACAGGCACAGCTCTGCATCATGTCACACAGCAGGGTTGCTGTGCAGGACTGCAAGTTTCCCCTTGAATCTCAGAATTGGAAAGAACCTGCAGTGGCGTGCTTGCAACAATCTCCAGCCTCACACCAGGACGGGAAGTCCACATTTCCAAGCCCTGTTAGCCCACCTTATCATCACTATGTAAGGGCTAAAAGTCAGATAACAGCTCTTGCTACTTGTGCCTTACAAACATACCCAGACAATTACTGCAATCGGGGCAAGGACAAAGAAAACACTGGACAAGTTTTAAAATAATGCCCATGTCAAAATGCTAACATATTAAGAAGTCTTTCATGCCCTGTAAGAATAACTTAACATTCTTACTTCATGTCTGAATGATGCAGAAATCAATGAAGCTTATACTAAGGGCAGAAGTGAAACATCTTTTTTTAAATGAAATGAGATTGTTTTCATCTTCCTGAAGTTTCATTAAAGTAACAAGGGTAACAGCTGCCAGTTTTCAGAAACAAACAGTGGACAATTTTCTTCACCACTGTTGCTTTCTTATCTGTAGAATCCAAATTCCTAATACTGAAAAACTGACCTGGAAATTTCAAACTAATGGAGTCTCACCAAATACTTTTATACACCCTGCTTTCCATTTGTCTGACAAAGAACAATCAGAATAACCTTTCCCAGAAGTCTATTGATTCTAGACTCAGGAATATAAAGATGCAAAAACTAAAGACAGAACTTAGCAAACTATTTTTGAATCTCGAGGGATTTACATTCATTAAGTCTAATTTTGAGTCAAAGTTGAACATAGTTCTCTTTTACCCAGTTTACTAATCACCTCTGAAACAGTCAAAGTCTGGCTGATTAAAAATAGTCCTTAAACCTTGTTGTAGGAATTTTTTTGGTAAATACTGTTGTAACTGTTTTCAGATTTCATCTAAACATTTTCATAGTGCAGTAGTACATCATAACTGAATTGACAAAAGTGAATCAAGTTTCTTTTCATTGAGTGAGCCTGATGTTGTTGTATATTAAACTGATAAGGGATCTAACTTGTTAGTATCTTTTTTCCTGTCATTTCTCCTGGGCTGAAAGTTGCAAAAGATACTGCAACATAATGCCTCCAATTCCCAGAACCTAATCTCTTAAAATCAAATAGTACTTCGGTAGTTTTTTGGAAAATCCGACCAGTGAAAGCTATTATATGCAGTACTGTTTTGTATGATTACTACTTACACATGCACACGAACACTATATATACATTTATATTTATATGTAAATATATGTTTATACCCATAAATACTATACACCTATACATAGATACTTTCATGCAAAGCATAGATACACTATTTTAAAGAGAATAAGAAGGCAACAGCTGGGTAGATGTTGCTGCTTTCCCTGTCACTACTGCTTACTTTCTGCTAACAAATCTAGGACTCAATTATCCTATTTTACTTCATTCACAAAATTCATTTACAAAAAATGAATTTTTATGTAATTATTTGTTCCATTTAAGACACTAATCCAGACTTCTTGCCTTAACAGCTGTCAGATTTCAAAAATCCTAGGCGGGTATTTCTCTTAAATTACATATATAACATATCTTTCCTTCTCCTGTTATTCTTATTTAAAGAACCCCACCCAAAATTTGCAACTATGGTAAACATCCCACTTTCCTATCCAAGTGATTTTTTTTACAAAAAGCAGATTAATCAGGAGAAATAAATGGCTGCAGATGTGAGAATAGGCAGTTAAGATCAGTCTGCTGATTGACACTTCTTGGATTTTCCTAAACACTAGTCATACTTTTAGCCACAAACTACACCAACGTCTGGCTAAGAATCAACTTACTTACCCTGATTAATCTAGAGTTCCTTCAACACACATCTATCCTAAACCGCAAAATTTCTCTAGTTTAAGAATCATACATATATCTTTCCTTGGACAACAGACAATCTGCACCTTCTTCCAATATCTAAGATTCTACCATAAGATATAGAAGAAAAGTATTAGAAAATGTAGAAAGCATGACCAATGGTTAGAAGTACGTAAGAAATTCTTTCTTTCTAAAACAACTGCCACACCGCAAGTAGCAGTAGCTGTAGGACACAAAATGGATACAAAATAATATTGACAGAGAAGCATTTAATCATTGCGTAAGTTTGAAATACCATGAGATGCCAGTGAATATATGTGAAACTATTACTGAATACAGTGCACCAGTGCAATCTGCTAGATGTAAATGAAACCATCAGAAAAAGAAAGCTAATGCTTTTGAGTCCTCATTTACCAGTCGTCTCAAAGCAAATAAGCCTGTCACACCTTCCAGAGAGCACTGTAACAGGTACACATAAATGCAGTCCTCTCTGGAGCACTGAATTGCAATCCCCACCCAAACAGCATAGGACTGATAGGTGTTATCAGACTGCTGGCCAGCTCTGTGGCTCTCTTCTTTATAACATCATTAGGTCTCAGAAGACCCAGTGAGAGCTTGTTCTCTTGACTGTATTTCTCTCTGCTCTGCAATGTCAATAGCTGCTGGCTGTCCACCCGACAGAGAAAACTACAGGGATGGTCTTCCCAAAAGTGCTATTGGCCAATTGCACTATTTCCCCTGAAAGAATTACTGGCATAATTATGATTATTTCAGAGAGACAGAAATGAGAATATGAAGATATGTAAAAATAATTTTTGTATTGTTTGCAATCATCTCTAGTAATCACTTACAGATTGTGAGTGTTTTTGTATACTGGGTGTTCAGGATATGCCTAAGACAATTGCTTTAGGAATGTCTGGACCAAATAGAGATGATTATATACTTCTGTAGTTTTCTGCAAATGAATAAACCATTACAAGAAACATGTGTGTGCATTTGAAAAATAATATACAAGATAAAAGTTAATGTGGGACAAAACAAATGTTAAAAGTTGTAAACAAATTGTTCATGGAATAGATTTAAAAAGATTATTTTAAGTTAATAACGTTTTCCAAAAAATTTTACGTAGCACTTATTAGAACCGTCAAATTTAATGTGCTGGATTTCAGCCTTAAGAATGTTTTCTGCTTTTTGAAAATAAATAATGTTTCATTTAGGGATACAATGAGATAGGCTGGGATGGGTTGGGATGGGGCAAAAAAAAGACTGACTGTAAAATAATATTGCATTTTTCACTAAATAGATCACAAGCATAAAAACACTTTACAAATTATAGATGTGAAATTGTTGCTGTGACATGAAACAGCTACCCATGCATCTTTAAAAGAAAAAATTTACTCTAAAAAGTCAGCAAAAATGTTGTCTTGGTATTCAAGATAAAAATCAGTGCTTAACAATTTATATTTCCGATTTCAGTATCTGAACAACATAAGTAACAGAGAAGCAATGAAGTGACAAAAAGGAGAGCTTTTCTGTGGTGGTTCAATTCTTTTTCTCACATCTTGTAATGTTGGGACTCAGACAAACAGTAAAACTTCTTGTTTTAACTTTATCTTTTCAGTTAAATTCTTATTCCATGTCATTTCTATTGTGGATTCCACAGAGAGGATAAAATACGAGGAGTTCATTTATAATTAAACTTGATTCTATCATCTCAGCAGCAAGACAGAAGGCAATGTACGTGTTGAGTAATTTTAATTAGGATAGTTGGGAAAAAAAATAAAATCACTGAGTCTTAATTTCCTTATATTCTATCTAGAGTGAAGCAGATTAGAGATTTTTAAATTAAATTTGTTTGGTAGATGATAGCACCTGTGTTACAGTTAGTTATGATTATAGGTAGGAACTACAGGAAAACGGGTAATTTTAAAACTGGCTTTACACTTTAAGTGAGTTTTGCAACCAAGTTAGGGAGGAAAAAATCCTTCTTTAATTGTAGATTTTAATGGTAGATTTTAATTGTAGATTTTTTTCCGTTTGTATTGCATGGATTTAGCATATTTAACATCACCACTATTATCTTCTTTACTGTGTTCTATCATTTCTACTCTGGTCATAACACATAGTATTATGTATAATTACACAGTATTTTCACGAAGCATAAACTCAAATAAAGTTCCTTACTTGCATGATCACTGTATGACATCTTGCTATACCAGCATTTACTGGCCATTTAAGTGAAGAGATGGCTGTAAGATGAGCCTGCATATCATTATAAATTTATTTACCTGTCCTAGAAAAAGACTTTCTTCTCCTCTGAGAAAGAGCTCAGAAGACATTCTTGTGAGAAAGTTAGTCCAGAGAAAATGCCATTGCATCTATTACACTTAAACTAACACACAGAATTCCTGCTAGCTCATATTTGCTTTTACTTAAGATGGTTACTACAGTAGTAGTCAGACAGCAAACATATTGTTTGCAAGACTTTTGCTCAACTGTGGACTTCTTTTCATACTTCAAGAAGTCTAAAAAGACAAAGAGAGAGACACTGTGCTGGGTCTTTCCGAATCATCCCACTGTGGAGAGAACTTGCTTCCTATAGGAGCCTCTTCCAGCTGTTTGCATTGTGGAGGATATGCTCTGAAAAGGAAATACACCACTCCTGTCAACCTCAAACATGGAAAAAATCTTGAGGAAGCTCCCAAAAATTAGTGAGTAACAGCAAAAAAACAAAACAATGAAGTTAAAAAAGGATTGAATATAAAATTCATTCTTATTTACCTCTGAGTATCTCATGCACATTTGTAGTCTCACTTCCTCACGCTTTCCCTCCCTAACCTGGGGTTTAGAAATACTTTCTCAATAAATCAAGGCCAAAATTCTTGTGCAATCATATGACTACAATTGTTGGGACAGAGTAAGGAAAACAGCAGCGAGTCTTGCAATAAAATCAGGAAAGCTGGCAGACCTGATACAGCCACTATTTCCACTACATTTTCTACTCAAATGTCCACACAGCTGGCAATGACACAGAATAAACCCACTGCCCATTGCTTGTACCCCTGAACAACTTAGATCCTTACCCTCACCACTGATTCCAGATGGAGGTTGCTGCAGCAAGTAACTTTCCAGAACTTTTGAAATTCAGTCCAAACCTTGTCTCCAGGTTCAATGAATGACAGATGGTGCAGTCTGCCACAGTCATTAAGTCTCCATTCACTCCTTTCAATGCTTTAAGAAATTATAATACTTGTTAGCAGCCTCACTTATATAAGTGAACAGAAACAATGCAGAACGAATTCAAAACACACAGAAAACCAAAGACTCAAGACACATTTTTGTAGCAGATTTAAAAGGAGTCAGAGGAAGCTGACATCTGATTCCTGCTTAACCATCTATGAGTTAATGAAAGTAACAAAACCAAAACATACACAAATGCATGCATGCACACACACAAACGTGAACTCTGAAGTGACTCAACCCTGGGTGAAACTTCAGCTCCCTGCATTTATTCCCTTTTTGTCCTTCCCACAGCCCTTCCAGAATTATATATTTAACTGGAAAGGGGCTGAAGTAGGATCTAGGGCACTGGCAGGTGCTGCAATGTCTCTGCTCCAGTTTATAGATGTACTTGCACAGATGCTGATCTTTGCTAATGAAAGCTGCCACCACAATCACATAGAAAAATTTGAAACAAGGCCAGAAAAAACACACAAATCCAAACCCAAAACGTAGGGTCATCATTTTTTGTTAAACCCTAATGAGCTGGAAGGCTATGACTCCTGATTTGTAACCATATGCTCTGAGGACATGGTGAGTGTTTTGAACAGTGAAGACCAAATGTGATCACAGAAAAAGGCATCCACTTTTTACAGCAGAATGCCCCAAACCATCACAGGGTAGGGAGATATTCTTATGGGCAATACCTGGCATGACAGTGCACATCCAGAAGCTGTGTTACTTCAACTAGTGGAGATGTGCAGCCAGTCATCTCCCCACCTTCTCCACTCTCCTAGCTGCATGAAAAAGAAATGCACATTCCCCTGGCTTTGAACGACACTGAAATTAAATAAGTTATCAAAGTTAAATAAGTAATTCCCAAGTGAAATGAATAAAGTAATACCGCAACTGAAAAGAATTCTCATTTTGTGGTTGCCTCCAGTAGAATAAGCCACACAGGGACAGTATGACCTGTTTTTCTTTTCCTTTTTGATAATTTTCTTTTAAAGGAAGGTACAATTTGAAAGAGAGAGCAGAAAAAAAGTCCACGTAGCTACCAAGAGTCAGCAATTCACAGCCATTTAAAGCAGTATAATAATACCATGGGACAGGGCAGGTTTGAAATCATTAAGGAGACCAAATCTTGAAAGAGGAAATTGTAGCAAGATTGCATTATTTATAGAGTTAAACTATTCACTGGACTGAATCCAAAGTAGTCGTTATTAAGCAGTGAAACTTTGCCTGCTATGAACAAGCCATTCTGTTCTGTCTCATATCAATATTACAACAGCTGGTTTTAGTAAAACTTCTGGTAATGAGTTTGGGACCTATGCAATTCTGCTTCTGATAAACTTTGTAATTTTATCATTACAACCCTTTTTGAAAGAAATTTACAAATGCACACATACAAAAAATTCCCCCAGATATAATTACAGCAATTTCAAAGGAAAGAAAGACCTTGAAGTTTGATCTGCAAATTTTCTATTTGCATTTCAGTGTGTCTTATCAGCATGCTTTATAGCTTGAAAATGTTCTGAAAACCTCTCTGAAAATTTCATTTCCTGATTTGGTGGCAAGTCCTGTAAAAATGACATAACAGGTAGTTGGACATCAAAATCTTACCGACTATCCTGTGGGAGCATGACCTTACCAATCATTCCCATAAAGATTTTCCTTTTCAATAATCCATGAAGAAATATGCACATGCTTTAATTCTAGACGCTGAGAGATTTAAAAAACAGTGCTGTTAACATTTCATTTAGGTGGGATAAAATAATTTGCTGGAGACAATGTCATTATGCACTGCATCAGAGCCTTCAGAGTACAACACAGAAAAAGAAGTAGCCGGGAAGGCATAGGAAGAAGGACGGAGTGAAGAATGACAGCAGAGTAGAATGACAGCAGAGTAATTAGCAAAATACAGACTTTTTTGCTTGAGTTCTCATTGCATGTCTTTTGTCTATAAGAGAAAATGCAATATTCTTGCCCATGTGTGTTTTTTTTTCTTTCTGTGAACACATTAGGACATAAAATGAGGATTGAGGGGAGTGAAGGTGCAATATTTAATTTCAGCAGTGCTGAAAAACAGGATACTCTGATGCAGAAATGGGAATGGGAAACTCATCTAAACAGGCTTACAAAGCAAAAAAAGGGCACGTATTATTATACCCTATTATATTACATCACATTAGTAAGCAGCATTCAGAACAGGTTCAGGCCCTGATGGACCTCTATTTGACCTTCCCCAAACCTTGTGGAGGTCTCACACCATGTCTGCAAGGAAAATTTTACAGATCCCCAATAGGATCCTTCAGAAATCAGAGGGGAGATATCCCAGTAGGAAGCATCAAGCTGTAACCATGCTACCATGCTACTCATGCTACAACAGGCAGCAGCACACATTATTTCCTCTGAAGAAGGAGAGTTCAAAGAAATCATTATCCTATGAAGGACTGATTTCCCAGTCACACAATGCACAATGGAAAGAAAATGGAAGAAAACTGTTTCATTATTTGATATTAACTAAACTGCAATAGAGGAGGTTGAATTTTATGAATGAAAGCAAAGGGGCCATTCCCATTCAGCACCAACATTCCAGTCCTCCTCCTTGAGAGGAGTTCTGAAAATAAAGCAACTCATTCCATACAAATAAATAAATAACTGGGAAACATGACAAAGCAAGCATCTGTTGAGCTGCAGACCTCTCAAAAGCCAGAACACTGGAAGTTGTCTTCTTGTCAATGTGTATATGTTTATCATTTTGAACATGAAATATTTGCTATAGATATAGATCAGCAAAGAAAAGAATAAAGTGACATTATCAAATGTTCAGTCCATTTGGTAAGTAATTTTCCTTAAAAATATCCCAATGAATTAGATCAGTTATGAATCAAAATGACAGATTTATGAGTGCTCTGAACCTTGCAGCAGCAAGGATATTGCCCACACATGGCATACCAACAGATGAGAACTTTGATTATAGGATGTCTGAGCAGAGAGGAAAGAAAACACATTCTTCTGAGTTACTATTCTCTATTCTTGATGTTTAAAGGCATTTTGAAGAAAAATAATCATGTAATAGCATTTTTCTACAGAAAATCAGTTTCTCAGCAAGCCCTTTATGCTTCCTAAGGACCAGTCACACACACAAAGGGAAATTGAGTGACCTGTATCTCAGGTCATTATTCCCCTCTACTGGATATAATTAATATAATGACTCAATAATCATCAAGGGAGCACAAACAAGAGATGAGTGAGAGGCATACCAAGTGGACTCCTTCAGAACATAATGCTAAGATTGCTGTCATTTTAAGCAGCTTTCTGCATCACGCCACAAATTAGACTTTTCTCAGACGATCCTTGAGGACTACTTTTCACAGGGAGAGGGAAGGAAAGGAAGAAGGTGATAGCCCTGAGCAAATTATTTGGATTTGGATCACTTGTCAGTTCAGATTCATCTACTAGAAATATCTTCTGAGTGTTATTTATTTTTCAGGCGAAACAGGACACCATAGAATAACTTTTCTTAATATTTGACATATACAAGTGTAATGTTTAGTCCATATCAGGAAATGTCTTGTTCATATAACACATATTTCCCAGAAGGCATTATTAAAAGCTTTTCTAGCACAATTAGCATAATTGAATAAAAAAATAAGGATCTGGTTTCGCATACATAGTCTTCTGGTTAAAAGCGGAAGCTGGAATATGTTTTTCGGAGAACACAGAATTATTTCCCAAGGAGGATACTCCACAGCAGAAAGTACCAGAAAAACCACATGAAAAAAAACACACTGGGAAACTCAAGTGTTTTCAGATGAATGTTCTTTCACATACTTTTTGGTTAACTGGGGTGACTGCTAAAATTCTTTTTAATCACTGTTCAGATGAGGTAATTATTGTAAAAGACACTAAACCTAAAACAACCTAACTAATGTTACTGCAAATAGACCAAAGTACAAGACTGAGAAAAATGGAACATATCTGTTTCTGCCAGACTGTTATATTTCAGGGTTTTTTTTTGTTTATTTACTCGAAATCGAATCTGAATCACAACATGATTCTCTATGTAAAGAACTTCTCATCCATACTTCAAGGGCAGGCCCAGCTGCATCAAAAGCTCGGCCACCTCTATCAGCATGTGTGAAATGTCAGTTGAATCCTGGGCTTCAGGATGCACCGATTTACCAAAAGTCATTGTGTTGGTGGTTAGGTATCATCACAGGGCAGGATCAAGAAAATCGGAGCTACCACTGGCTGTTATGCATGCCTAAAGGAAACAACTCACAACAACGCAAGAAGAAAAAGGTGATAAAATAAAAACACCCCATGAAAGCAAAACTGTTTGAAGTTGATTCCCAGCATGAAAAACAGTACCCTCAGAAGGTGCAACGCCTTCCATTCCTGCCAGACATCTGTGATGAGGTTACAAGTCAGCCAGAGCAGGGAGGTAGGTTTGCCTTGATCTTCTCTCTCATGGCTTCCCCAAAGAAAACTAATAGACTTTTAAATATAAAAAGCAACAAAAGACTGGGGAAGGCGGGGGGGGGGCATGGATGACACACACCAAAACCCAAGAAATATTGAAACACAACTTTTCCCCTGCCATTGTATCTTTCTAGTCCGGTCTTAGCTCCCAGGCTTAGAATCAGTGATTATCTTAGTTTCAGCAATCTCCATTCAGTGTCCTTTTGTCACTAAGAAATTTTATGACCTCCAAGATGTGGCTGTCTACTCCCTGCTCCTCTCAGGAGTCTTCTCTGGACTCTTCTGCCTGACACCACTGTTGAGGAGTTTTGAGAATTTTCTCTTCCCTGAAAAAACAATTCATCCCACTCTCCAACTGATCCAAATGGTTTAAAAGGAATACAACATGACAGTCAGTAAGAGTGAAAAAGCCAACACTTTGCCCAATAGCTTCAGCGTTTCTTCTCTCAGCATATGGGCCAAGGTCTGCAATACTTCTTCCAGGGCCAAATCATCTTCTGTGTTACAAAGCATGGAAAACAAGAAGAGAGCAAGACTTGCTAGGTCACAACTCTACATCTTCTGCTACATCTGCTCTGACTGCAGAGGCATGGTTTGCAAACAACTGCCCAGACCAGAAGCCAGAAGAACAAATATACCAAGTTCTGTGTGCAGTTTATGTGGTTTAAGACACGGATACCTTTTCAACAGTTACAGCACTGGCTGTATTTTGGCTCCATTGTGCTTTCCAGGAACTGCTGCTATATATGCGCAGGATTGCGTTAAGCTTCAAGCTTGGGGTTTTCATTTCTTCATGTTTCTTTTTTTTACAGAAATGTTTAGAAGTTAATTAATTAATTTGCAATTAGCTTTGACCAAAGTCGTCAACAGTTATGTAAATGTTGAAATATCTCAGTAATGAAAGCAAAGCAAAAGGTGACCTAGCTCTGTTAAGTTACTTTTAAGCACATCTTTCTCTACTACAGCTGTATCCACGTATTTCTAACTGTTTGGCATAAGCTAATCTCCATATTCCCACACAGATCAGCGCTCTTTTAGAACAGATGCATGGCATTTGGGGGGAAAAATTGCATGATGCAAAGTATTCCAGTGAACAGTACACACTCTGTAATTATTTTCCAGCCCACTGTACAGTGTCTAATCAGGTTCTAGGACTTAAAAAGGGTTAAAGAAAACAATGCTCTCACCTAAAACTTCTGGTATCCCATAAATTATCTGCTTCAACAATGCAGTCCAAGCTTTAGGTAGCAGTAAAGCAACATGGGGAAGATGCTATTAGATGTTATAATCTTGTCATTCATTAGCATCAGCAGTCTTATAGGTCCCAGGAGCCACGAGTCCAGCTGACTGCAGTTGAGTTGGGAGACGTCAAAAGTGAGACAGCAGAGGAAGGTAAGACCAAGAAAAATCCACATAACTTTTTTCAGAGCAGCATTGTTCAGTGGAACACCACATCTGTTTTCAGCTTGGACACAACAGTAATGCAGACTTGGCATGACCTGCAGGGAATGGTGTGATGACAAAGTCATTTTTCTAGAAACCAGTGCAAACTCACTCTGAGCAACGGAAGCTGAAGACAAACATCAACAGTTCCCTTAGCAGGGTGAAGAAAGTGGCAATTAAAATTTGGAAGGTCACTATCGCAGCCTCCACTAATTGACAGCTAGCCAGTTTAGTGTACTAGAACAACCTTCAAGCTATTCTCCTGGAGGCAGGCAACATTTAGTGATACTAAGCTGTATGAGAAGTGCTATTCAGACTGTCCACTTCAGGTATACAGTAAAGGAGTTCAGAATTGCTCCCTTTCTTTTTCAGAGACTTACCTCTCTCCATGAACTGTATAGGGAACTCAGTCTCTGAGCTTTTATTGTCTGAATTACATTGAAACAAGAAAGCTAATGTATGTAGCACCTAATCTTTCTCTTGCACCAAGCCACAAATCCTACAAGGTGTTTCTGGCTATTTTAAGGCCCATTTGACAGCTGTGGAAAGTTCCTGAATAGTAAGCATAATGAATAGTTCCTGAATAGTAGGTATAATGAATAATGACAGGACTGCTTGATGGCAATGGGAGAGCATCTTGCTCCCACATCCGCAGTGTTCAGTAAGGATGGTGGAAGTACTTTTGTCATTCAGAGAGGCTTTAGCATACTCTGCATTTTCCTAGATGGCAGATAAGAAAGAGAAGTTTATCCAAAACCTAACTAAAATAGCTGAAAATTGACCTGTGGGTTCGAAAGGGAACGTGGAGGGTCCCCCTAGGAAAAGACAGTATCTGCTTCTTGAAACATAGGTTCCACTTTGCAGAAACTCTTTATGACCAAGTGAAAAATCTTCTCCAACAACTAGGAAAGAAAGAAGCTTTACAGACATACCAGTCACGTTAAAATGATGCATCTAAAAATCTCCCAAACTCATGAGAAGGTGTTCTCGCACTTTAAATGCTGGCTGCAAGAAGATATAAAGCATTCTGCAAAGAAGGAAATTAAATGTATTTGTGTAAATATTTATTAGTCATTGCTTGTTTGGTCTTTGTGTGTGGATGAGCTGAACCTCAGGTTCAACACACAACAAGACAGACTTAAAACACATGAAACTTAAGAAGTCCAACAAGCTGAGTCCACAGATGTACTTAGTACATGACAGTGACATACCCAAGTCACTGTGTTCACAAGTGATGCATTGAGAAAGTCTTAAGAGACTCTTCCTGTTCCAGAGGAGGCATTTTACAGGAGCATCAGCTAACCATCTGGGAGAGGGAAAAAAAGGACAGCTGGCATTATACCTCCTCGTATGCTATGAAGAACATGTAAATAGCGTATCAAGGTTCATGAGCAGAGTTGCTGCGTTCCATGTCAGTTCAAATTACCATCCCTAAATGTAAGTACTCTCCTGAAAGCACTCTGCCGGAAGCCCTTCTTCTATCCCTTTTTCTGCTTCCTGAGCAGACTGACAAAATGATCTAATAAAAGTTTGTTCTTTTGCTTAATCACAAAATTAAGCTGCCACCCAGAGAGGAGAAATTAGAGAGAGAACAAGTTTAATCTCATAAAACGTTGTTATTTTGCCTTTTCCTCTTTCCCTCACTCTTTATCAGGAGAAATCTGAGATGTTATGAAGCACCATGAAAATCCAGAAACAGTCCCCTTATAGAAGGGACTTGTTAAAGGATGTACCTGATGTAAAAGATACCACCCTGAGGCACTCTGCTCTGAGTACAAGGCAAGCGTTCTGTGCTGTTGGCCATTTCAGGATAAGGGAAGATCTCTCAGCATTCTTTTAACCTGAGAAATCACGATTTTTCCAATGGAACAAAGTTTCCAAATACATGAAAATCAGCTGTTTTGCTGTAACACCAGCATACCCAAGGGTCATGATGCTTGGAGTACTTAGACAGCAAGAAATATCATGTAGCTGTTAATCAGAAGAAACAGCTATGCCACAAGTTCCTTTACCCTCACTCCCTCTGACCACACCCAATAGAAAAACAAGACTAGTAGGCGAAAAGGGGGTGGACATCTTGCCTTATCTTTTTTTCATAGGACTCTTGTTTAGTAAACAAAATTGATGGCTATCATTACCCTTAAAGATGCAGAGCGTTTTATTCACAGTCTCAAGGCAAACTGCCAAAATTAAGCATAAAGTATAACTACGAGCTCGAAACACTGATCAAACTGCCTACCAAAGTTCTTTTCCTCCCTTGTTTTCTTGTCTGTTGTAAAAGCAGTTCTAGAAATCGAGCAACAATGCCCTTCACTGCGTTTCATGCTGATGGTTACCTCCATCTTGGCGTAAGCAGCCAGCCAAACAGAAAAAAATCAGCCTTCCAACAAGAAGAGGAATGAGCAGCATACTTATAGAATCATAGAATCATTAAGGTTGGAAAGAACCTTTCAGATCATCGAGTCCAACCATTAACCTAACCTGACAAAACCACTTCTAAACCATATCCCCAAGTATCATACCTACCCTTTTTTTAAACACCCCAGGGATGGAGAATCCACCACCTCTCTGGGCAGCCTATTCCAGTGTTGGATAACCCTTTCAGTGAAAAAACTTTTCCTAATATCCAACCTAAACCTCGCCTGGCTTAACTTGAACCCATTTCCTCTTGTCCTATCACTTGTCACTAGGGAGAAGAGGTCAGTTCCCATCTCTCTACACCCTCCTTTCAGGTACTTGTAGAGAGTGATAAGGTCTCCCCTCAGCCTCCTCTTCTCCAGGCTAAACAACCCCAGTTCCCTCAGCCACTCCTCATAAGACTTGTCCCCCAGACCCCTCACCAGCTTCGTTGCCCTTCTCTGGACACGCTCCAGCACCTCAATGTCTCTCTTGTAGTGAGGGGCCCAGAACTGAACACAGTACTCGAGGTGGGGTCTCACCAGTGCCGAGTACAGGGGGATGATCACTTCTTGAGTCCTGCTCACCACACTGTTCCTGATACAGGCCAGGATGCCGTTGGCCTTCTTGGCCATGTGGGCGCACTGCTGGCTCATATTCAGGCAGCTGTCCACCAACACACCCAGGTCTTTGTCTGCCGAGCAGCTTTCAAGCTACTCTGCCCCAAGCTTGTAGCGCTGCATGGGGTTGTTGTGACCCAAGTGCAGGACCCGGAACTTGACCTTGTTGAACTTCACACCATTGGACTCAGCCCATCGGTCCAGCCTGTCCAGATCCCTCTGTAGAGCCATCCTACCCTCAAGCAGGTCGACATGCCCACCTAGCTTAGTGTCATCTGCGAACTTACTGAGGGTGTACTCGATCCGCTCGTCCAGGTCATTGATAAAGATGTTAAAGAGAACCGGCCCCAGCACTGAGCCCTGGGGAACACCACTTGTGACCGGACACCAAGTGGATTTAACTCCATTCACCACCACACTCTGGGCACAGCCATCCAGCCAGCTTTTTACCCAGAGAAGAGTACACCTGTCCAGGCCATGGCCATGGCCTGCCCTTTCTTCCAAAGGCCATAAAACCTTTTTGTCTCCCTAAGTTGCAACCCTGTCTCTCTATTCAGCCAGGCAGGTCTTTTTCCCTGATGGCTTGTCTTTCGGTACATGGGGACAGCTTGCTCCTGTGCCTTTAAAACTTCATTTTGAAAAACAGCCAGCCTTCCTGGACTCCTTTGCCCTGGAGGACTGCCTCCCAAGTGACTTTGTCAACCAGGCTCCTGAAAAGCCCGAAGTCTGCCCTCTGGAAGTCCAAGGTAGCATTTCTGCCGACCCTCCTCCTCGCTTCTCCCAGAATCGAAAACTCTATCATTTCATGATCACTGTTCCCAAGACAGCCTCCAACCGTCACATCCCCCACAACCCCTTCCCTGTTTACAAACAACAGGTCCAGCAGGGCACCTTCCCTACTCAGCTCCCTCACCAGCTGTGTCAGGAAGGTACCTTCAACACACTCCAGGAACCTTCTAGACTTGGTCAGCTACATAGTTGACTTTCTAATTTTAATAAGCAAACATTAAGCATCTGGCATTGGTAAGCAACTATGTGCATAAAGAGGCATATAGACCACAAGTAGAAGTGTTTGGACATCATTTGGAAGTAGCTTATCAAATGCACTTACTGCATTTTATTGCAGTTTCTCTTATATCTTCCAGCAGGACTGCTCTACGGCAGCCTCTACCTGGATTTCTAGAACCTAGAGAACATGGGGCTGTCCTTCGACATGCGATGTGCCAGACAGGAGTCTGATGTCCAGTATATCTGTACCCTCTCAGAAGGCAGGCACTGGCAGAGGAAGGCAAGTTAATCGGATTCAAGGTCCTGCCCTCATCAGTGCAAACCTCTGTAAGAGAACTGGGTAGTGACATCTCTTGCAGAGTGTCCTGGTTTGAGGTATAACAGGACCAGTTTTGTACAGTAATTTTGCTTCTTAGCTAGGCCTCTTTTAACTACTGAAATTAACAGCATATTGTGCAGACACTGTTCGCTCTCTCAGAGTAGTAAGACCTATCTTTATAGCCAATGCCCAGGCATGGTATGCAGAGAGGCTCTTGCTTACACTTATTGCTGTAACACCCAAGGCCAGCTAAATTTTGTTATTTGCCCCGTTAGAGGGTCAGAAACAGAAAAGCGCAGTGGGGTCTCACCTATGGGGAGGAATGGACAGGACAGGTGACCCAAAACTGACCAACAGGATATTCCATCCCATCTGCATCATGCTCAGTATAAAAGCTGAGGGATCAAAGGCTCAGCCCTCTTTCTTCAATGGCCAATGTCTGAGGAGGACTCTGTCTGTTCATCTGCCTTTGATCCCAGTCCTGAATGTAGATCCAGAATCCAGTTCCTGTCCGTCATGGAGTCCAGTCTGGGAATTCCCCAGTGCCAGCCGGTGACAAGATCGCCATCCTGGGAGCTTGATACGGTTTTGTGTATATTTCATTATTTCCTTTTATTTCATTATTAATATTTCATTAAAGTAGTTAGTTCCTTCTAAACTCATAAGTCTCTTTTTCCCTCCTCTGCTTCTCTCTTTGAAGAGGGGTAGAGGGGAGCATCTGTCGGTTCCGTCTGGGCTGCCCCACATCCCCAGTAGCCGATTCCACCTAAACCACAACACAGAGTTACAGTCACCTTCTCTCAGTACATACAGCAGCAGCACTACTTGCAGTTACCCAACTATAACTTGACTGAAGAGCTTTAGTTTTGCCCTAACTCACATTCTGCTACCATTTGCTATGATAGCTGTTCATAGGTCTTGACTGTTGTGCAAGGAGGATTCCCTTCCCACAGGGAAAAAAAAAATCCAAGACTTAGATATGACTAGACTCACAGACAGCACTGAATGTAGCTAATAACTAGAACACCCAGCATGTGGTCAAAGAGAGATACAAAATGGTCCGTATAGTTTGAATAACTATACAGACAACATGATTCTAGGATAGTAGGTGCAGAAGGAAGATTGGCAGCTCAATACAAATGAGGAGCTGTGCTGTGTGGTGTGGCAGGAAGAATGTCAAAAGCTCCCTAGTCCAGTGAGATGCAGAATTTTGTGTACCCACAGGAATACCATTCTAAAAGCTTGTTCTGGAATACTTTCAAGTAAAACAATACCTAGGAACTGGCTATCATTTCTGTACTAAGAAAGATGAGGATTTTAAGTTAACATGGGGAAAAAATAAGACAAGAAACTAAGAGGTTGCTGCGACTAAGCAGAGAAGGTATGTAACGTATATGGTCTACATAAAACTCATGGAAAAGTGTAGCACCTTAGTAAGGAATGATTCTTGCAAGTTAGTCAATCTAGCTCCTAAATGATAAGCATATTTAAAATACTTCCCAAGACTCATTCTTAAAGTGCATTCCAAACTTTTTAGACATCTTAGAAACCTCATTCAGAAGTTTAGGCATCACACAGCAAAATGTGGGAGCTTCCAGAGCTCCAGAGTCTAACGTATCAGGTTTTTCCCTGACAAATAAAAGTATCTTGCAGGAATGGCCTCCAAGGTAAGCAACATGATGATACTTTGTCTTTTTAGTCAGGTTTTGAGTTTCAAGTTTGAACGAAGTCAAGGAGTTTATTATTCATATTATTTTTATCATTGTTGACTTTTTTAAAAAAATCAGCTAAATAGTAAAGACATGGTCAGCTTTAAAGCGGTTTCCTCCCAAATCAAGATAATCCTAACACCTCAGAGGAAAAAAATCTGTGCAGAGGACACCAAATACACTAGAAGGAGCAAAACTGAATGTTTTCCAATAAATCCTTTGGCTTCAATACATGGAAACACCAGCACCAGGGTTTAAGGATAAAAGGTTAGATCTCTCTACTATAAAGGTAATTCCTTTTTATTTCTAGAAAAGAAAAAAGTCTTACAAAACTAGGAAAAGTAGTTTTCCTTTGAATCTTCCAACATGGAAATAGAAAATCAAAGCAGATGAAATTCTATCATCAAATCCTTGTCAGAGAAAGCATTTGGACTACTATCAAGTTCTTACCTAGACCACAGTAGCAGTACGGAAAATGTTTGTGTCTGTGTTTTATCCTCCTTTTTTTTGCTTAAAAGGGTTTTGATTAGTTATCATAAGGAATAAGTGCTAGCTTTCGTTTCCTGGGGAAAAGTACGCCTTTTGTCCCATGTGGGCAGAGACTAACAGCTGCAATCTACCTATTCATTTCTGCAAGTGACATCATTCTAAAAGGGTTGGTTCTCCCAATACAAAAAGCCACAAGTGACTGATAGTTTGGGGAAATAGCCTACTTATTTCATAACCAGACGCACCCCTGATCAAAGCTTTATTTTGTATGAAAAAGAAAATAAAAGATTCTGAAAATTAGTAATTTTCCCTCTAATTTCATTGTGTATGCATTGGCATTTTTAAAGCTTATTTGCTGTGGTTTCATGATTACTATTTGCCTGCATCATCCTGCTGTATTTACTACCAAGTGAAAACAGTTTACTTCATAAACCACAAAATCCCCTTGATATCCCTTTCAGTGTAGCATTAATAATGTAATCTGATGCCCTGAGCATTATCCTAGATAGTCTATCAACAGCACATTAACCACTTAGTCTCAGTACTTTCTGCAGAGTGTTGCTATCTTATATGTACCATCACTTCCTGTCTGTGTCATATCTATTTTGACTGAGAAAGAGAAACACCACCATCTTGCCACTAACTGGTGGTCATTAACCATGGTCTCATCTTGGAGACACATGGATACAATTTTTGAGACATGGTAGACAGTTCTTCTCACACAGCATCTGAAAATGAAATTTGTACACAAGTAAGGCTGTAATTCCTCAGTAGACTCACATTTGGAGTTCTTACTCCAACAGCTTCTTTTCCAACCTTGCAAAATTCATTTTTCACAGAATCACAGTATGGTTTAGGTTGGAAGGGACCTCTGGAGATTGTCTTGTCCACCCCACCCCTGCTCAAGCAGGGCCAATTGCCTCACTTGTGTTCATCAGAAATGAATGAATGAATGAATAACAAACAAGAAAACCATGCCCTTTGCAACGACTCAACGGTTTTTGAACCAGTCTGACAAAGAAGGGAGATAGACAGCTGGCAACACACATTCTGGCTTTCCTCGTTGCGTGCTACCAAGGGGAGTTTATTGCCTCCCTACCTACCATACTCCATCCTAAATCAACAAACCTCCAACTGCCTAGATGATGACTCTAGCATCCTTCATATTCATTTTACTCAAACAGGTCCTTATGCTTTCTTCCAGCTTGTCTGTGATAGTTTTCATCCCAGTAATGTAGTTAACTTTACTGTTATCCTCAAATTCATTCACATCATTCTTCTTTGATGTAACAAGCCTAGAAGGTTTGGCAAACACAGACCATCCAGACTATAGCTTTGGCTTAAACTTCAGGTTTGTATAGCCCATGGCTCATCACTTTGTTTCAGCAGTTCATGTCTTGCCTGTACCTTACTTGCATATGAGATCTCAGGAGGAAGCCAAGTTTATTTCATTTGATTATAAGCTAACCATTAGCAGAGCTTGACCAGCCTATCCATTATGCAAACATCTTGTGTTCAACAGAAATGTTTGTAAATATTTTCTTATGTTCAAAGGTGATTCAAGCACTTGAAACTGCAGCTCCTTTAAAATAGATATTAGAGCAAGTTCAAAGCCTATTAACTAAAAGTCTGGGTGTAAGAGACATCTCACCTACAGTAATTTGGAGTTTTCACAGTATCAACCATTTTTAAGATATTCATATCACTGTTTGTACTCAGAAAATAGTTTGATAAATTTTTGGAAAAGCCTCATGCTGGATGATACCAGAAGTTCTAATAAAACCTCCAGATAAACAGCCACAATAGGAAACTAATATATAATTGTTCCTCTTAAAAAGCTAAAAAATAAAACCAGACCAAAAGAATTTGGTTTTCTGGAGCTGACAGACATCTGAACAAATGAGCAGTCCAAATGACGTTGTCTAGTGGTTAGAAATCTCCAGAAGTCTTTCTTCTTTCTGGACACCCTGACAGTCAATAAACAGCATGAACCTTCTGCAGTTTCTCCCTCAGTGGGAACATTATTAGACTCTGTGTTGTGCATCTAGATACTCACTTTTAGTGAAATTTGTAACCTTTAAACTTCTGTCAGATTGGTTTGGAACTGATCCATAGAGGGTTGGGTTTGGTGGTATAGAAGGACAGCAGGTAAAGTGATTCTTTTTTAGCTTGGTTGTTTACAGAAATTCAAATTTAAAAAAAAAATCCAAAACATAACTTGGAGGGATATGAGACAGGAGAAATCAAGAAAAGCTATGCAAATATTGTTTACGTTCCATCCAAGACACAGAAGTACACTCCATAGCTGTCTTTCACACAAAATAATGAGCTTTTTAAAAAAGTATTTTGGCCAAAATGGAAAGTGAGTGGCATGCTCAGATTTTAATGGTAGTTGAGAGACAGAGAAGTAATGTTGCAAAGCACAGACATCTAAAGCATGGGGTCTGAGGTTGGGAGATTTTATTGCTGTTGAGGTTTACTTTAAATGTTCTGATACCCAACATAGATACTTCTTCCAAAGAGACTGGACATCTGACAACAGGTGTACTATGTACAGCTTGTTTCTGAGGTCTACACAGCAAAACCTCAAGATCCTGAAAAATCACAGCTGTCATAGCTGTCTTAGCTGTCAAACTAAGAACAACATTACTAAAGGATCGTCAGAAAACAGAGATATTACCCTGTCTAATCTACCTGCCACTGCTTTTAAAGCCATCCAAAATTCAATCTCTGCTGCAGTTTTAGAATCATAAAGTTTGATTGACCTTATCAACATGGTAATATGCTTCTGGCTCCAGGATTTTCTCCCTAAAGCTGAATTACTGTCACTTATTTATCTACCACACAGAGGATGTATGCATCACTGTATCAATTTCTCATTGGTCAGCTAGGCCAATATCTCCTGAAATTGTTGCACCATTTGTGAGAGTAGAATGAAAAGACTGAAATACCTAAGTAACTTTCTACCTGGCTCATTCTGTCTACTGCTGATTATGCAGTCAAACAATGGATTTAAGTTTGTAGAAATTGTATTTAGCTTTCAGTCAATCCCTTTTCCATAAGGATCAAAGGTGCCCATTCATGCAGTTAATCATGATACTTCCTACAGCTTGGACAGAATATATGAAAAAAAGCTGGTTTATTATCTGTAATGCAAAAGAGGGGGAGAGTTATTGTCCATTTCTATTGTTTTTATTACCTCACCATTAACATTGGTGCTGCTATTAATATGGACACTAATTTCTTCTCAAGCCTTAAGAACTTTAATTAAATTTTATTGTTTTATCAGTGATTTCAATCAGTTCTGACTGAACTAAGATGCAGTCTCAAACTCTATACTGACTATATAAATATGCATTTACACTGAACATATGCATTGGGTATAAATCCTCAGGGATTTTTTTAATTAAACTTCGCTCTTTCAGAAATAACTTGTTATCCCTGCTCACATCAACCAGCCATGTAACCTAGGCGTAGAGAAATAAAATGCAACGTCATATGAATTTCTTCATGCTTTTTATATAAATAAAAATTAATCTTCAAAAGTATAATATTGTAGAGACTATTAAGGTAGAAAAATAGCAATTTTCTCCTACCAGAAAAAAATCCCCTCTTCTGCTGCTTGATACTTAGACACTAAGTGTTTGCTTCACCTTTTAAGCTGACCTTTCTGAAGGAATGCAAGATACTTCCAAATGAATAAAGCCTTACTAAGCTAAGTCCACAGCTTAGGAACTGAGACACAATAATGTTTAAACAAAAAGCTGCTGAAAGACCACTGATTTTAAATATTTCATCTTGCTATAAAGTCAGAGACCTTCAGGCCTAGTTTAAAGGCATGTTCATCACTAACAACATTATCTGAAGTTGTAGATGTTTAACACTCACAAAAGCAATTTATAAGTTTGTATTTAAGTATAATAGGCTTAAAAACTCGTATGAGAACTAAAAATAGAACTCTTGTGCATACTTTTTAAATTATGTAACTGCCCAGGTGAGGAAGACAGGGTTGTTAAGGGAAAACAGCAGTCATTTAAAGTTGTAAACATAATGCTTTGTTGAGGCTGAGCAGCAACTGAGTTTCTTAAATAGATTCCCATGACACAGTCTTGTTGAAAGAACCAGGTGTCAGAAATATCACAGGTATTTTTATTTATGCCTAAAAAGATTGCAGCTGATGAGCATTAATACCACAGATGGGTATTCTCATGACATCACTTTTCTCACAAAGAAGAGTCAAGATGGTCAGTGTTTATGTAACTGCACAGAAAGAAACAGATGATTGGTTTTGCATGTTGTCAGAGAATCAAAAACATCTGCAGGGAATAGTTACAATCACATAAATAGCTGTCCCCTATAACACATTCTCATTTGTGTAATGTCATTAAAGACAATACTGATCAGCACCAGCAAGAATCTGGTCTTACAGGCCGAGTCAAACTCTACTACTTCATCTTTTAACACAAATGAATAATATATCTTGAAAACTACATACAAAAGCTGTGTCTCTTTAAAATCTATGTGATTATGTTTGAAATGGCTGACTTACTTAAGTTCAACGCAAGCAGGCAGATAAACACATAACCAGAGCAGCTAGATACATTTTCATACTTCCCCCCATATCAAGGCCACTCTCAGTTGTCTTTGAAAGTTCATGGCAACTGCGGAAGGATCCTGAGGAGTGGCAGAAAGCAACCATCACTGCTATCTTCAAGAAAGGCAAGCAGCAGGATGTGAGGAGCTATATGCTGGCCAGCCTCACCTCAGTGCCCAAGAAAAGTGACGGAATAAGTAATCCTGGAAACAATTTCAAAATATGCTGAGGACAAGAAGGCAATTGAGACTAGTCAGCATGGATTTCTGAAAGGTAAACTGTGCTTGAGCAAACTGATAGTCTTCTCAGTGAGATGAGTACTTTCGTGGACAAGGGGAGAGCAGTGAACATTTCTTACCTTGACTTTAGAAAGGCTTTTGACATTGCCTCCCATAACGTCTTCATAGGCAAACTGATAAAATATAGACTAGATAAGCGGACAGTGACATGGACTGAAAACTGGCTGAACTGCCAGACTTACAGGTTTGAGATTGGCAACATGAAGTCCAGCAGGAGGCCACTCACAAGTGGTGCACCCCAGGGATCAGTACTGGGGCCAGTACTGTTTAACCTCTTCATTAATGTCTTAGACAATGGGACAGAGTACATCCTCAGCAAATTTGCAGATGATACAAAACTGGGAGCAGTGTCTGATACCCTACAAGGTTGTGCTGCCATTCAGAGGGTCCTTGAGAGGCTGGACAAATAGGCCGATAGGAATCTTATCAAGTTCAGCAATGGAAAGTACAAAGTCCTGCACCTTTGGAGATATAACCTCATGCAGCAGTACAAGCTGAGGGCTGACTGGCTGGAGACCAGCTTTGCAGAAGAGGACCTGTGAATCCTGGTGGCCAAGAAGCCTGCAAAGTGTCTTGTTGTCCTAATGGCATCCTGGGCTGCAGTAGGAAGAGCATTGCTAGAAGGTTGAGGGAAGTGATCCTTCCCTTCTACTCAGCCCTTGGTGAGACCGCATCTGGAGTGCTGGGTCCAGTTCTGGGCTCCCCAGTACAAGAGAGGTGGGCATACTGGAGTCAGTCCAGCAAAGGGTCATGAAGATGGTTAAGGGACTTGGACAATCTGACATAAAAGGAGAGACCTGAGACTACTTAGCCTGGAGAGCAGAAGGCTCAGGGGGATCTTATTAATGTGTATAAATACCTGATGGGAGAGAGTACAGAAGACAGAGCTAGACTCTTCTCCATGGGGCCCAATAACAGGAAAAGAGGCAATGGGCACAAATTGAAATATAGGAAATTACACCTAAACATAACAGAACTTTTTTTACTGCAAAGGTGGTTGATGACTGGAACAAGTTACCTAGAGAGGTTGTGGAGTTTCCGTTCTTGGAGATAATCAAAACCCAATGGGAGAAGGCCCTGGGCAGCCTACTCTAATCGGAGCAGGGGTGCTGGACTACATGTGTTTCTTCTACCCCCAATAATTCTTCTTTAGAAGGACAAAGTTGGAAGAAAATTGATATTTTATTATCTCTCGGTACAGGTACTTACTGTTTCTGGTCACAGCAGACAAGCATTAAAATTGTGTGCATATCTGTCAACTCTGCATCCTTTATGTGTCTTACATGATAAGGTCTGCTTTGGACATTTCTGTAGAAACAGAAAGCTGTACAGATCATTACTTGGCTCAGAAAGTTAAACTCATGAGCAGAAAACAGGAGAACTCACTCATACAAAAGGAAAAATATGAAGACCAGTGACAAAATTTCTCTCCCAAATAGCATCAATACACAGCCATGGCTCCCACTAAGCTCAAAGAAAAGGTCACAGAGGGAAAGATGTCTCTGAATTTTACCAGAAAAGACAGGTCTCAACCAGAACACCTGATCCCTAAAGCCAAGGATCTAACTGTGCCCCTTTTTCTGGAAAACAATCTATTCCAGGTCTGCAAAGGCACAAAAGTGAAGCTCTGGAGTAGCGCTTCATATCCTGGGGGTGTGTCTAACCATTTATTCTTTTCACATAACAACTGTTTTCCAGAAACCATTAAAACCTCATATGTCATTTCACCTTCTCTCTAATACATACCACTCGAAGGAAACAAATTCCTCGTTATTTCTCTCCCAACATTACAGAAGCATGGAACAAAAATAAAACAGATTCCTACTACCTGTATGCAATGGCAATCTAGCTGTTTCCTTCATTACTTCTCTATACCCAATCTGTGGCAGGGGACAGAAGGGTGTCCCTCCTCAGAAGTCCCCTCCTCAGAAGTCATGGCATAATGTAAAACAAATGGAATGAAATAAAAAGACAAAACAACCTTCACCTTCAATACTATTTGTGGCTGCTTCTTGTACCATTCATTGACTGTAGCCAAATAAGTTCACCATGCATCATGTTATGCAGCTGCTTGAATCTAAGGAAAAGAATTTACTGCCAGGACAGTTTCTCTGAAAGTCTCTGACACTTTTCTGCAACTCCAGTCATCACAGCCTGGTCTATTAACTTGCAAGAGGTTCTTTAAAACTGAGTTCTTCTCCTGGTGCTTAAGAAGGGGCAGGCTGTGTAGGATAAGAACAATAGGACTCTTATTTATGTGATTTAATTAAACTCAATGGATGCTCCTTATTAGGAGATATGTGGGCAGTGGGTTTTTTTCCCTATTTAAAAAGTTATTAGAGGGACTCCAATAAGTGTTTCATTATTGTTAAGTGCAATCAGATAAAATGTTTTCTACCAGCTAAATACTGCTAAATAAATAGTTAAAAGCAGTGGTGACTATAATGCTTTACAGCTGGTGGATATCTCCTCAAAAACTTTACAGTAGATGTGTGTTCCTGTCTGCACACATACAAAACAACGGAAAAATGAGGAAAACACCTTAGAAGCCAGAATAGTATAGGTTATCATTACCAAGATAATGCTAAGGAGGCAAGAATAGCAGCTGTTTATGTAGCGGAACATGTCTAAATAGCCATTAACTTGCATCTTCCTCTTGGGTGTCCCCTTTCACACTGCGCCTGAGCTGCTGAGTAATAGCTTGCATATAGCCTGTGAAAGCCCTTCTGAGGTCTTCTGTGCCGATATACAAATGCATGAGGACTCGGTAATGCAAGAACATCTTTGTTCAACTTGACTTTAAAATGGAAGGCTGAAACACAGGATTATACAATAAATTATCACCAGCTGTCTCATGAACAAAATCCAGGACAGCTGGGACTATGTAACCTTCTCCCATGAGTCACTTCTCATGCTTAGCCTTGTGCAGTTCTGCAGCTTTGGGAACAGCTGGGAAAATACCTAGAGAAGGCTACTGCACAGGTACAGCGTACTGCCTTTTCCTGTGCTGGGCTTCATACAGCACCAGGGGGAAATGAGTGTCAGTAACATTTTATCATGGGTTTATAAACCCCTGGTGTGAATGGATCCCACTTTTCCCAGAGCACGTGCTGCTCCTGGTTAGAAGGGCCTTAATGCAGAGATGAACGCTTAGGATAACAAAACGTAGAGTATCGCCATATAAAAAGGGATCACTATAAAAAGGGAAAGTTACAAGTACTAAGTACACAGCAGAGGGGAGACAGAAAGAGATCTTAAAGTACCCAACAGATAGGTAAGTATTTGTGTTGGGTTGCACGTGCTGTAGTGAAACAGCATGTTAAGGGCACTTCCATTCCTAATTAAGCATCAATGTGCTGATACAGACATTTTAGAAAAAAACTCAACTTGGAGTTGAGTCTTGTTGCTGTCTTAACGACCACAGAAAGCCTTTAAGACAGACAGCAGTCAGAGCATAAACAGGATGTGGACTTTGCTCTTGACACGTGCCCATCCCATTGCACCAGCAGAACATCTGTGAGGCATTTCAGACATGAATGTTACATTGTTCTACACCTACAATGAGAGGTGAGGGAAACAAGAGAAGACTCCTAGTTTCAGCTCTGCCTTTTTTCCCTTTCCAAAATCCCTTTTGTTCTATTACCCCTGTACGCTTTGGTTGGCAATTCCAAAGCACATTTGTTTCCCACTAATACTTGTGATTTTTTTTTTCTCCTTGTTTCCCTCACAGTTTGGTGTGGTTTCTTGCATAAGCATAGCATTCCAAGCGCTGAGTTATATTTAACACTCCTCTCATTTCATTGTTTGTATGTTGAGTCTAACAATGCAAAACCACATTAAATACAGACATATTTGCTATTTAAAGGCCTTTTCAGTCAAGACTCACAAGATGGAGTCACATGATTGTCTCCTCAGTAATATAAGAATGTGTAACCCTTGCCAGACAGAATGATACTTTGATAGTCCTCAACTTGTCTGAGTTACTGAAAATAAGGGATCTCACCTTATCCAAAATGCTCTCAGATCCCCTTTTCTTCATCTACAAATAAAGCGGGGCCCTTTCTGCCACCCTGTGCTTTCATGAACTAAACTTAGTTGTCTGGAAATGAGCAGTCTGAAAGATTACCCTCAGCTGATATAACCTCATGTTCCGCATTGACTCACAAGTAAAGTTACTCCTCCATGGGTACCCTTCCAGGTACACACTGAGAACTCCCAGTTTGGACCACATTTCTCACTGCTTGCTTTTAGCAAACAAATTAATTGGTAACGTTTGGCAGAAGTACCTCTACCAGAACTGAGGCATAGGGCAGCAGGAGAGACAGGTACACCCAAAATGTCTGTGCGCTCTCGACCCATTACATACTTGTGGCAGGTACCGGCAGTATCGGAATCCCAGTGTGACAAGACTGCTGCCATGGTGTTCCAAGGAGTACATTTGGCCATGATGGTTTTGATCTGTTGAGAAAATCTTGGTTCCTTGAAATACGGAGCAAGACATTGAAACAAAGAGCTTCCCCTGCAGTGGTTTTCTACAGAAATGTTAAGACCGAGATAAAGATAAGAATCCACTCAGAGCCTCCTGAAGCACCAGGAAAGGAAATACAGGGAAAACCAAAAGGAGAGCAACAGAGACAATTCCCCTGCACAGTTATCAGAAGACAGAAGTATGGGATACTCAGAAACTGTGGAGAAGACATTGCAGCCCAGAGACAGGAAAGTCAGCTGAGGGTCTAGGCCTGTGAAAGACTGGGCATCAGTGCTCTCACCTGCCAGTTTCAGCACACAAGCTGGCACTGATAATTTACTGATGTGGGAGCAGTCACAGAGAAGTGATGTGCTCAGTATTGAGCAACTGAGCAACCAGAAAACAGAATTCATCTCTTTCTTTGATTCTCACTATAGCTCTTTGTATTGATCCTGACCAAGAAACTGTCACATGTTTAGGGGTTAGCAATCCACAGAGTGGATAACCTGAGTGGGTGTAGACCTTTGCTCTGCTGCACAAATTCCTTGGCTGCAGGATAAACTCACCCAGCTAATCATAACAGAGGAGCCTTCAGGTAGCTCCCACTCAATACCAGCAATTACACTACCTGGGTGGCCTTGTCTTATCTGAAAGCACAGAACAAAGTTCTCATGGTAACATCCTTTTGGAATAGACTTGTTTCCTTGTAAGGAAATTACATATTAGCTTGAAGGACCAAAAGGGAGAGGTTCACTCCACAGACAGGGTAGGATGGGCTCTGTGCAGCACACCAGGGGAAAATCCATCTGGGCTCCATCTGATGCTGCACAAACACAGAATGCCTAATATTTTTGCTATCTGTATTCATTTTCTTATTCAGTCCCATTAAAGCAGTTATTAAGACATTTGTTGTTGGACCTTTCTTATTGAGATCCTGAAAGAAACCTGCACTGTCTCTCTCCTCTGTCTCTCACCTCAACTTCCGAAAACTCCCCAACCCCATGCAGAACAGACTTGGAGGCCTTTAGGCCCAACCAAAAGGTGAATACTGGAACTTCCAGCTACAATCACGTGACACTCACTACCCTAAGCACCTTTTCAGAAATGGTATGTGCTCCTTAATCCCCAATTTGCAATTCCCACAAGACCTCCATGCAAATTACTGGGTTTTTACGTACCAGCTAACACTGGAAAAAACCTGGAGCCAGAACAGAGCACAAATGCATGGGGTTAGACAAGAACCAATGTGAAGGCAGCACCAGGGACAACAGGAAAATGGGCCATCAGTAGAAAAGAGATGGGTGTGTAGCCATCAAGAAAATGTTGCATCACTTGAAGAGAAAAATCTGTTTGGGGAGGTGAGAAAGGTATTACAGTAGAAACAGTACTAATTATGCTGCAGTATTGAAGAATTCCTGTCACTACACAGAATTTCCTTTCTGGGCAGAGTTAGTTTTCAGGAGCACAGAGAATGAATTCATGCCATAAGGTCAATCAATACAGTTTAAGAATTTAAGAATCTGACTGAACCTCCTAATGCACGACAACCTCTGCTTATAATGTTGTTGAGTCCCGGTGTATTTTTAGTTGGGCTTCATTTGAACAATGGTACTAGAAAGATCAGTGTTTTAAGTACAATGAATTATGTTACAAAGTTAGGAAAAATGTAAAAACTACATTACAGTAAGTTGCTTATAGTGCATCAGCTTATTCTTGGTAGGACTATAGAACCACTAAACTGGATCAGATCAATAGCTTGTTCCAGTACTGCCCTCCAGCTATGACCAGTACCAGACATTTGAGAGGAAGGAGTAATAAACTACATGGGACACAATATTGGAAGACCCCAAAAATAAGCCTCTTCCTAGCTCTATACTATTATTTACAGCCTGGCTTATACTCTTGACTCCTTACTATCACAGAATCTCCTAGATTGGAAAAGACCTGTAAGATCATTTAGTGCAATCATTCAATCATTAACCTAACATTAACAAGCCCACCACTAAACCTTGCCCCTAAGCACTATATCTACATGACCCTTAAATACCTCCAGGGATGGGGACTCCACCACTGCCCTGGGTAACGCATTCCAATGACTGATGACCCTTTCAGTAAAGAAACTCTCCCTAATAGCCAATCTAAACTTCCCCTAGTGCATCTTGAAGCCATTTCCTCTTGTCCTGTCACCTGTTACTTTACAGAACAGGTCAACTCCCACCTCTCTGCAACATCCTTTCGGACAGTTATAGAGAGTGATAAGGTCTCCCCTGAGCCTCCTTTTCTCCAGGCTAAAATGTATATACATAACATATAATTAATGTTATATGTAACATTAGTCTACAGTGGCTGGAGATGCAACACAAAGCACATCGGTAACAGCTGCCTCAGTGGTACAGTTCCTTGGGTTAAGAGCAGGAAAACAGAGGGTTGACATCAACGAGTGCTGCTGTCAGCTTCAGCCCAGCTCTTCTGCAAGCCAGTGCCCTGAGCCCAACTCATTTAGCCCTTCCCATTTTACAACAGGAATTGTTCATCAGAGGCCAAACCACACAGTCTAAAACACTACCATGCTAAGCATTGTTTCTCGGTGTGACATCTAATCCTCTCTTCCAAGATATTTCTTCTTTCAGTGTCCCATGACCAAGGATTTCTCCACAGGAGCCTTCTCCATGCAGTCAGAGATATATGAAAATTCAACTTGAACTTTTTGTGGACCTGATTTTCTTCTCCTTTCATATTTCTGTTTTTGTCTTGTAACAGAGTACAAAGAAATCCTGGCTTTAATCCTACTAGACATAGGTTGCTGACCTACACATGCTTTTTCTAGTCACACTTCTAGCTCAGCTAGGCTATTCCAGCAGGTGGGTCTGTTAAAATAGTTGCTTTCCTCCAAATACAACCATGTTGGCTAACTGAGTTCACCAGCTGTCGCTAATCATTCCTTTTCTGGGGTGGATTCACAGATTCCTGTTAAGCTGTTGCTCTCAACACAGTTTTGTAACAGCATTAGCCAATGTATAATAGCTACCAGTTTCCAGTTATATACACAAAATGTCTGCATATTGCAAATGTTAATAAGCGGAACAGGTTCAGTAGGATACAAAAAGTGAAAGGAAATGGGATAGAAAATTACTGATTTTTTCTTTCATCATTTTAAACAGAGGCATAGCCAAGGCAGAGTAATTATTGTCTGTTTATCTCACAACCCGTACTACAAAAATGTGGGCATTGATAAAATATCATTTATTCTAATCCTATTCAGAATCACACCACACTATGAAGAATTCAGATTTGGATAAAACATGATCCAAATAGCCTGAGACAGTCACACAAGGAATTCAGCCAGGTTTTTAGGCAAAACGACAGCATGTTTTGGATAGAAGAGGCCATACTGTTCCATCTTTTGATAGAGGCTTTGCATATTATTTATTAATGACAAAGTGCTAGCCTTTTTTAGAAAACACAGCTTGTTGATAAAGGGAGTCTTTTGTAACCACATATGGTATGAATTTAAAATTGTACTTTGAGAGAATCAAGTTTGTGATATTACTGATACTCAAACAATGAAGTTTGAAGTATTTTTCTAATAGGACTTCTAGACAATTCTTATATATTTGAAAATTTTCAACACTCAGATTAGATTATCTGCTTTCCTAGTGTGTGCATAGATACAAAATACACTTGTTTCTATTGCTGCAGATGAATAAAATATTCGATAGGAACAATGCAAAGCAAATAAGAACTTTTTTTTAAAACTCCCATAACAATGCAAAGCAAATAAGAACTTTTTTTTTAAACTCCCATTTTCTTTATGCATCTAAGAAATACACTTGAGGAATATTGCTTATTCTCCAATAAAAACTGCTTTCAGCATAAAAAGTAAAACGAATGAAAAAATTTACCATACACTAAGTCATTTGTTCAAATAAAAGGTAGATTATAAAGGCCTGACTAACCAGGAGAGTAATCATTTGCAGTCTCTGCATTCTCTTCAAAGTTGCAGTGCTTTGTATGACAGCTATACTTAAATACCTGTGGCTCTTGCTGTTTTAAATAAGTAGTAACACAATAATGCATTTACCAGGTCAGTTTAGTCATTAAAAAAATCCAGTCTGATGAATTATATTTTTCGTTACAAGCAAAAAATCAAGGTATGTCACAATTATTAAAATCAAAACCCTGTAAATTTCATGTAATTCATCAAAGGAAATTCTATTATTTTCCCTCTTTGCCAATGTAAGTTCAATAAAAGAAGCTAAATTCAAATTTTTAAATTCCTATTTTTATGACTTCTAAAGAGCACGTTATCATTAAATATTGTGGAGAACTAAGAAGCTACTCAGAGTGCATGAGGACCAGCTACTCGCTGTTTATACGCAAAGGGCATTGTCTTGACAGTCTTAAATAGCTTCCCACCCAAAAAACACCTGTGAAAACAAGTACAAAAAATCAACAGGTGATGTTTTCAATATCTTTTGCCTTTCATCACCTTTTATTATTAAATGTGAAGTGTCATCAAGTGCCAGAGTTAGCTTTATGATACCTGATAAGCTTGTATTAAGCTACTTCTGGTACCTAGGGAATAACATATTAGAGAGACATTGGTGAATGGTGCTACCTGCAGACAAAGCAGATGAAATTTATCAGCACACCATTTAGCCAATTACAAAAAGAAGACCTAGTTAAAATGGTTTCATGGCTTTCAGGTACTCTAAAATCTGTGGCGTTCATTTGCCATATGTTTTTAGATCTAAATTGCTGCATGCAGCATGTAAGAAGTGCCAGAGTTACACCATTGTAAAAAGAGCTTGGAGGGGTGGTTGTACACACTTGTGTCAAGCTGTCTGATGGACTGAGATGCTTTCCACCATCCCCTGAGAAGTCGCTAAGTGCTTGCTTCCATACACCTAGCCAACCTATACGGCCTTCATCCAGTGCCAATGCATTTCGCACCCCTGGGGACTCACAGTATTATACATTCCTCTGTTTCCTCAGGTGGAGAGACTGAAAAAGCACAGGAAAAAGAGTGGTTAGACCTTTCAACCCTCCAGCCAGCACAAGAACCAAGTATGTAAGACCTACTCTTGCTCTTACTGAGCACCATAAAGGAGAATAGCATCTTAACAATTGTACTACATTTCTTATGCTGAAACTCATTTTCTCTATCACCTTGAGGATCGGGGAGTGATAAACACACACAGGTTTTGTGTGTCATGCAAATTCAAACTAGAAAGGAAACAAGATGTCTTCATTTGGAGTTGCTTTACAATAAGCACTGGTTGCACTTGAGTTGTGGTCAATGGCTCAATGTCCAGGTGGAGACCAGTGATGAGTGGTGTCCTTCAGGGATCCATATTGGGACCACTATTATTTAACATCTTTGTCAGGGACATGGATGGGGGATCGAGTGCACCCTCAGCACATTTGTGGATGACACCAAGCTGAGCGGTGTGGTTGATACTCTAGAGAGACAGGATGCCAACCTTGACAGGGTTGAGCAGTGGGCCTATGTGGGCCTATGTATACCTTATGAAGTTCAACAAGGCCAAGTGCAAGGTCATGCACCTGGGTTGTGGCAATACCAAGCACAAATACAGGCCGGGGGATAAGTAGATTGAGAGCAGCCCTGCAGAGAAGCACTTGGGGGTATTGGTGGATGAAAAACTGAATATGAGCTGGCAATGTGCACTCACAGCCCAGCATACCAACCATAACCTGGGCGGCATCAAAAGAATCATGGCCAGCAGATTGAGGGAGGTAATTGTTCTCCCTTACTTGGGTCTTGTGAGTCCCCACCTGGAGTACTGCATTCAGCTCTGAAGCCCCCAGCATAAGAAAGGCATGGACCTTCTTGAGCGGGTCCAGAGGAGGGCCACAAAAATGGTCAGAGGGCTGGAGCACCTCTCCTATGAGGTATGAGGACAGGCTGAGATAGTTGGGGTTGTTCAGCCTGGAGAAGAGAAGGCTGTGGAGAGACCTTATAGCAGCCTTCCTGTACTTACAGGTTGCCTACAAGAGAGCTGGAGAGGGACTTTTTACAAGGGCATGTAGTGATAGGATGAGGGGTAATGGCTTTAAATTGAAAGTGAGTAGATTTAGATTAGATATAAGGGCAAAATTCTTCACTCTGAGGGCGGTGAGGTACTGGAACAGGTTGCCCAGAGAAGTGGATGCCCCATCCCTGGAAGTGTTCAAGGCCAGGTTGGATGAGGCTCTGAGCAACCTGGTCTAGTGGAAGATATCCTCGCCCATAGCAGGGAGGTTAGAACTAGACGATCTTTAAGGTCCCTTCCAACCCAAACCATTCTGTGATTCTATGACAGTGTATCAGCTGACAAGACTGATTTTTCTGCAACATTTCCTATACTTACAGCTAATGAAACCTGCCCTAATGCCTCCAAGATATTTTTTTCCTAAGCATCACACAATGGGCCAGATATTCAGGAATGAAAATGTATATATCACTGATGTAAATCAGCCATAGGTCTTGCCCATTGAGCAGGAAAAAAAGTGTGGCTAATCTGTTTTTTCTCAGACTGTGGGTCACAGAAGAACATAACCAAAGAAGCAAAAAATATAGTGTCTGTAAAGCCAGGAAATGCCAGTTGCTAATGGTAAGGAGAGAGACTATTTGCTCATTCTGGTCCATGTATGAGGCAACATGCTGCTCTAAACCCAAGTATTTTGGCTCAGTTGCCATCGTTTATAACTGGAACATAAATGTGACCAGTACAAAGATTGTTAATATATTTCTTTCTTGTTATTGAAAACACCAGACTACATTTTAAGCGTACAGCTGAAATTAACAGAAAATGGGCAGAATAAAGTAATCTCAGGTGGCAGCTTTCCTGCCAACTAGCTGTTTGCCAGAGCTTCCTGGGGTAGCAAGCCCAAGAGAGATGCAAGTACACAAAAAAGCAAACTTTTTTTCTAAATCAACATATATAGAACAATTTGTACTGATATAGGTATCCTTGATGGGGAAAGAGGAAAACAAATGGAAAAAAAAAAAAAGATTGAGCTCTAACAATTAATTCCAGACTTAGTCAACAATGGTTTCTAGAGATTTTAACATAATCGTATTTTCACTTGGTTTATATTAGACATTCTGCTCAAAATCTATTCTTAGACATCCTCAAATACCATGATAATATGGCTTCATAAGTACAGGAAAAATAGACTGGCCGATGTGATTTTAAATACTGAGTAGTTTCAGAACTCCACTAGCACAGACTATTGCTCACAGGCAGCAGAACAACACAGGGCCTTCTCAAGAAAGTCTCTGCCTCAGCATGACAGCAATGAGTAAATGAATATTAGAAAAGTCTTTTACATTTTTGCTACAGCCGTTTATAAGCTGGTCTGTAAGAGTCTGGCCAGCCTAAAAAACTAGAGATCATCATCTCAGCAGCTTGCAAAGTATTTCTCTAAAAGAGAAGTGTGAGAAGCTAAAGAGCTTTGGTCTGACAAGTACAGCAAGGAAGCATTCTTATTCCAGTCACATAAAGAAGTTTGGACCACAAAAAAATGAGGTTGGATAAGTCACAGACACTCCCTAACGGATGGAGGAATTTCCTTCTCTATGGACTGTGGAATACCAGTTTAGTCATCCAGTAATTGCAATAAATATGGATTTGAAACGTCTGACTTTTTTTTTTTTTTTAATTAGTCATGATCCACTAAACACGTTGCTCACGGGTTCTGTATGCTCTGCTGCAGAATCTCCTCCCTATTAACTCAGACCTAATGGCACATAAGGTACCTGAGTGCTTCCAATAAGTCCCAGAGAGCTAATACTAGCTTTATGGGAGGACAGCCTGTCCAAGAGAAAACATTATGTTCTTCAAAGCCAAAAACTCCACCTTACTTCTTTCGGTGAATGGTCTCTCTCCTTACTTCAGAAGTTTCAGTTCTTTGGAGCATTTTGTCCCCCCTCCTTTTTTCACACAGATGTACATGTATGTCCCATTTCTTTTAATGTGGGAAAGGAAGAGCTCCTGAGTAAAACACTCAAGCTACCAAGCTCATATACATAGTTTTTAATAAAATTAATGCAAACTTGATACCAAAATATTTTTTCCCAGTTCTTTCCCTTCCCTCAGTTTAAACAGGCTACCTCTAAGCAGACCACTTATGTCACTACCTAAAAACATCAGTTCTGGGCTGCAGTTTTTCACATCCTTGCAGTTCAGTTATAAGCAAATTCTGAATCCTTATACCAAAGTATATGTTTATCTGTCCACTGTGAACTACAGTTACTGTAACAGTATTGGGCTTTTCATCCGCTCGGTCTGAGCAGAGTACCCCTGCTAGTGTTGGGCAGTATCCTGCATTTCCATTTTCCCATAACATTGTCTTCAGAGCAGCCTTAAGATGGATTCCTTCTGTTAACATCACACCTACATCTGTAATTTTCTAGTGAAGCTAAATCACGTGAACATGGGCAAGAATTAGGTTATTGTCTGACCTCAATATCTGACTGACTGATCTCAAAGACAGCAAGTCACTCTAGGTATGGCTAGGCTTCGCCACTTCATACCTACAATAAATATGTGGCATCAGTAGTAGCTGTATCCTCTGACTACCTGGGCCTGTGAGAGCCGACTGCCTGCAGACATAAAGTGGCATGGATCTGCAATGAGGTATCTGAGGCTGCTTTGGATGGGTGATACTGAAGGCAACTGGCATGCCTTCTGGGGAGCCTTTTGGGCAGTCTGAAGCAAGAGTACCTTAAAAATGCTGTGTGGAATAGCAGAGTCTCCGAGAAAGGTTCCTCTCCTCTCTTTCAGGAGAAAGGTTTGCTCCAGTGTAGCAGAGGCTGTGGAGCAGTATCTTAGGGGCTGCCTAGGAGCAAGGGAAACAAAGGAGAGCTGGCACGTACAATGTGCTTTCCCAATGCTATGAGAAAACAGCACCAGTGGAGTGGAGAGCTGGGAAAATTTCCTGGGTTGTCTCAGAAAGATCTGTTATTTTCTGCCTTATCATGGAAGGCAGGTCTGCCTGGATACAGACAGGCTTTTTTTCGGTCACCTTCCTGCATATAGGCTGTTACGTTGTAGATGAATTGTCCAAGAAAGGAAAGGAAGCAGTCTTGGGAAAAAAGTATACTTCTGTCTACACAAGACAGTGACACTCTGTTCTAGTGCACATGCATCTGTTTTCAGGCAGGACACAGTACTGGATTTTGCATAGGAAGTGTTAATCTATTTAAAGGATGATGTTGATTTATTCATCTTTCATTGTGGATCCACAACACACACTTAGGAAATCTTGCCTTTTAAATTAAATGTTTTTGAAGAGTTTTAAAAAGAACTACTTCTTCTTGATAGAACTACTGTCACTATCTACTTCCTCTGCAGTGACAGCAGACCCACATCTGCACTCTGTCCCTGTAGGGTTACTCATCCTGTCTCCACGTTTCTGTCTGGGAGGAGAAGGAGCACTCGTCCTTTGCCTTCCTGGCTGACCTCAGAACAAAGAGTTCTGAGCTGGGGGAAGTTCAGATAAAACTCATCCACGGCATCTGATACTCACTCCTAATGAGAACTAATCCCGCCACTGCACTGTTCTTTCAAACACTAAACAGATAAATGCTTATACTTGGAAACAGGGTTGCAAGATGAGTAAGGAGGGCACAGAGGCATATCTGCAACTCAGTTCTAATCATATAAGATTAAAATTCATACCACAGTGAATTGACAATATTTTTTTTATTTAAATTTAGATCCTGAGTTGATCCTTCCCATTGCAATATTTTACCTCACATACACAGCCGTGGCTGAACCTGTGAATAAGTGCCATTAGTCTCTGGGATCTTATAAAAGACAGCGCTGTTCACTGGGTCCTGGAACAATTGTTTGGAGAGGCATATAGCTAAATTTCCTGGATTTTGATTGTTTAAATTCTCAACTTGAAGTCAGAGGACAAATTTTGAAGTAATTCTCCTGCAATTAAAAATAAAGGCAGAAAAAGAGAAAGTTCACAACAGTGATACACAGCCAACTAAAATTTTGTACTCTAGTGTATTTGAGTGTGCAATACAAGATTTATCCTCCTGTGTATATAAATCTGTTTCACACATTCAAATAAATGCAGCTGTGTTTATTCCAGAGAGTAGAGTTCCAGATGTATACATGCAGAACTCCAGATATACATATGAGCACCTTATTACATTACAGTTTTCCATTACATTTTTATAACACTTAGAATTTTTTGCCACAGACCCCTCTGGAATATGCCCCAGTACATTCAGCACTTGCCCAAACAATGCAATCTGAAATCCTAAGGGCCACCCAAGTTTGAACTGCTGTGATACCACCTCCATGTTTTGCCTGGAATGAGAGGAGGCTTTCAGATTCTAAGAATGTAAGCTACAGGTTTAGCACTTGAATAATACCATTCTTTGAGCAGTATGATATAACTGTGAAGTTTTAGTCCTTGCAATCACTTCAAACTATACTAAAAAATAGCAACTCCAGAAGAAATTCATATTTTTGCAAACAGGCAATGTCTGCTTGCAGGCATAATAATGAAGGTATGCCAAAAAACCTCCCAGTGAAACATATAGAAAGGTACCGGACTGAAAATTTCTGTGATTTTTTTTTTTTTTTAAATTTCTTCTGCAAGTCCAATCACAGTAGGATAGATTTCATAGCCCCCCAGCATTAAGTAGCTGCTCTTGTTAATAAAAATGCAAAAAACATTAACAGCTTAAAGCAGTAAACTTGAAAACATAAACCACACCACTTAATAGCCTGCTTTTCAGACACAATTAGCATGGTCTTTGAGACATGGCCTATAGTGTTAACAGCCACAATACAAACTGCAAATACAAAACTGCTAAATAAAACTGTGGGGAAAAAAAGGGGGTATGCTGTTTTCCATAAAGTGCAGACAAGAACCCTGCACAATTTAGATTACAGTTCTGGAGATTATTTCACATATTTATCTGCTTAGCAGATTATTTTCCAATACGAAACATTTAAATAGTGTCATGGAGCACACACTGAAAATCAAAGGCAAATATGAGTGTAAAATAAACAGAATACGGGGAAGATTTCCTACCATTGTGCAAAACAGCTTATTTGTATCAAGAAAAGCTTATTTTATACTGAAAAATATAGAACCACAGCAGGAAAAAAAAAAAGTGGAAATAATGTTACCAAGGTCAAAAAAATTAAGATCCATTTACACATTCGGTTTTTTAGTCCATCATCTTATTACGAAGATGTCAAACAACTAGAAAGATAGTAAAGACATTTAGTTTTCTGAAACCATTGGTGAAACCTTTATTCAAATCACACTGATACCATGTAAATAAGACATTTTCCAAGAATAAAAACATATGTTCTTTTCACAATTCTTTTCTGATTCAGTTCATAATTTAGAAAGGCTGTTCTCTGTAAAGGATCACATGCTTTACTGTAGTTGATTTTTTTAAACTACATCAATTTTTCAAGTGAAAAGACACTTTTACTGACAAATAAGTCAGACACAAGTTGGAAATGTTTTAAACATCGTTGTTACGCAATCTGATCACAAAAAGAAGGATTTTACTTTCTATAAAGTATCTCCATAGTATTTTAACACTTTCATAGTGCAGGCAATCTAGAAGAACAGTATCAAGAACCTTCCACTACATTTCACTTCTGGCCTGAGAACTTCTATATAAGGAATGTACACAAAGGGTACTTTTTAGAAGGTTACTGGCACCTGAAAGTGGCCCCTGAGGTACAGATGTAGCATTGCTACCATGAGAGCTTATAGTTAACAGTTTAAAAATGAGGTGTGGAGGGAGAGAGTCCAGCATTGAACCTTTTCCGGTGCATACACTGAGGCACTGTACTGCCTATGTATCCAGCAGAACCCTCATTCAGCTTGTAAAGTCTGATCCCATACCAGGCATACTTCATGGAAACAGTTTAAAAATAAGTTTTCCCAGTGAATAGCAGGTGGGACTACCCTACAAAATCTTTTTTGGCTTGGGGCACAAACCTGCTGAAATACTTCACCCGAAAGAACGATAAAAGATGTATTGCTTGAAACTTTGGTCATAGTCTGGCTGGTGTCTGGGTAGAGCCTAACAACTCTTACGTTTTATAAAGGAATCTGCCTCACTGTGTGTGTTTACATTGCATATGTGACGACCGGCTCACACAGCCATTTTCTATTCTAGGTGGTCTCACAAGTTCGAGTATTTTTTCATCCAGAGACAGACTGAAGGGAATCCACTGTATATGTTGAGTTGTAATGAGATTTGCAAGTACCTAATAAATGAAAATACCTTATGTTTGTTGCAATTGAAACTCTTGATCCTTAATTAGCAGATAACTGGATCGCTGGCAGAGTTCAAAGAGTCAGTGATAATGAAGTCAGGAATAAGCAACCTGCACACCCTGGTGGAGTCATTAAAGGAAAGCGGGAGGGAATTTGGCAATTAGAATGCTTTAGAAGGCACTATAGCACAATGCAAACAAACGACAAGATTACTGGCAGGTCAACAGTGAGGCTATTTGAAATAGTCTAGATTTACACTAACCCATTTAAGCCCGTTTCTGCTGCACATTGACTCAAAATAATACTAACATCATATTTACCCTGGCAGGACTGTTAGGTCTCCAACTAAGGTATACTCTAACCCTGATTTAACATTTCTACAAAATGAATAAAAAGTAGATAAATGCTCAGACCAAGGATTTTGTTAAACATCCTCTGTACTAGCACACAGAATAAAACAAGCGGATTAGCAAGTGTGATAAATACCAAAATATTTTTTCTAATGCCTATCTGAGACATGACACAATAATAGATTTTGATCCAAAGTCCAGGGTCTTTGTTGCCTGCATGGGAGGAAAACAGCAGCATTATTCTCTGCATTTAAATTAATCCTTCAGGAAAAAGTGAAATAAAATAATGACATGTTCTACAGGAAATATCTTATAAAGACTAAATTTAAAGTACATGGGTGTCAGATGCTACACTACAACTTAAAAAGGAATGGCACAGGGTGCTATGCTAATTTCTCTGGATTTCTCCTGTAATCTGTTGGCAAAGAGAAGCTCTTCTAAAGGCTGATTTAAAGCGTCCAGATTGAGTTTCTCCTGTTAACCAGCCTCTGGAGGCAGCTCTAGATTAGGGTCACTCTTGTGAGAGTACGAAACTCATGCGAACTTTTTCTGCTTCCTATTTATCAACAGCATTTCCCGTTACCCCTTGAATCTAGTTTTTGACCTGACCCCTACTCACTGGCTGCTTCATGAACTATGTAATCTGTGCTCAAAAATCCATACCGAGTACATTTTAGTGACCTATTCTGAAAGAACTAAAAATGATCGTTTTCATGAATATGACAACAAATGTTAATACTCCAACAATTACAAAAAAAGTTTGCTGCTTGGCATCTACGCTGTCCCCTTCCACAAAGGTTAACTGATCTGTGAACTCAGTCAGCCATCTGTTCGCAAAGCAATTAGTGGAAGCACAGAAGCCAGATAACATCAATGACTTTGTAATGGTGTGCTAACTCTTTAAGTATTTTTAAATAACTAGCATATCCACAGTCTCCTGCCCAGTGCCTGCAATGTCTGTTTAAGTGTAGGCAAAAACTACAACGCCGGCAAAAAATGCAAATTCAGACAGAAAATATCTGTGTCACTTAACTCAGCAGATCTTGTGCTTTCCAGTTCAGGGGAGAAGCCAAACACTTCTTGATCCTGTGACACTCTCAAAGGTCATAATAATCCACAACAAGCACAGGACAAGTGGAGGGCCCTGTGGTGTAAGGTACTACCATGTTAGCAGTAAAGGTAAATGTACATTATCTTCACAAAGCTAATACAAAGGTGATCCAAATTCCAGTGTTACATCTAATTTACACAATAATAATCTGAATATTTTAGTGCCCTTCTGTGTTAAATTTTAATCTCTTGAGCATTTATTCTCTTGAACCATCACATAGTTGCTCTCCACTAAAATATCTGAAAAGCTGAAAAGGCTTCCAAAAATGAAAATGTATTCAGAAACAGATACATAAAACCAGTGTGGATATCTTCTCTAAAAGATAAATAAACTAGCATTTGCTCTATGTGATTAAATAATTCTTTATTACTCAACAAAGGATAGGTTATGCTTTGCAATAAGAATGCGTCAATATACCACACCAGGACTATATGCACCATATGCATACAGTAGACTGTGCAGCTGCCATTAGCTATGTACTCCTTATGACAGAATGCTTGAGGTTCGACAGGACCTCTGGAGGTCATCCTGTCCAAGCCCCCTTGCTCAAGCAGGGCCACCCACAGGTGGTGGCCCAGGGCCACGTCCCTACAGTTTTTAAATACCTCCAAGGATAGAGACTCTACAGTCTCCCTGGTCAACCTGTGCCAGTGCAGCCACCCTCACAGTAAAGTGTTCCCTGATGTTCAGAGGGAATCTGTTGTATTTCAGTGTGTGCCTGTTGCCTCTAGTCTTGTCAAAGGAATGCTTTGCTGTGCGACAAATGCTTTGGTTTTATTGTCAAAATTTAGCACTCATTTTATCTCCTATTTAATTTGTATGACGAAAATAGATATTCTAATATACTTGTATGTACCATAAATCCTGGCAGCAGCATCAGACTGTTATCATCATGTGGCACAAACTATCACTTCACCATATGACATCTAAAATTTAGTTTAGTTGATCATCAGTGTTTTCTTTGGTCTACAAGCCTGTACAACCCGACATCACAATGGCATTTAATTACTATTAATTAATGAATTGTACTTTCAAGGAAAATATCTTTAGTCAAGCAGTTAGCAAGATCATGCCTCCTTCTTCTCTAGTTTTAAGGCAAAATGCTTTATAAGCTCATACTATAAGTTATGTCTTCTTCCACATAAACTCGCATGCAAATTGGTATTTACTGTGAATTAGCTAATGCAGTAGGCCCTTGCATTTATTTTTTCTTTGTCATTTTCAGCAAACCTCTATAGCATTTATGACAGGCAGCACTTTTAAGTCAACTTTTTATTTGAAGTACAAGTTGGCTGGCATCCAGGCTGCAGACTACCATGAAGACAGCAAAGAAAAAAAATACAACCAGGAAAGGGCAAACTCAGAGGGTTTCAGTCTCTTCTAGCTGAATGGATCCACTCCCATAATTTCTGCAGGCACAAGATGCCAACAGGGCCACACTGAAGGGAGACGAGGTCCCCGCGATTAGATGGGGGCTCCCTGCCATCTGCGAAGGGAGAGGCCCGGGTGTGCAAGTGCCCTGGCACTGGAGTGTTGAGACAAACACTGTTTATTTGCCAAGTGCTAAGTTTTTCCAGTTGCTAAACTGATTTAAACAAGTTTGTTTTGTGTTAATGCTTATTCACCGTGCTACATAAGGGGAACTTGGACTTTTATAATGTCATGCTTGGCTAAAGGCATCTTCTCATAGCCTGATTGCCGTTAACTCCAGCACTTCTCCAGCACTTTTAGTCATGTAATCCCCATTGCAATTAATGGTGGATGGGCTAAACCCCACACAAATGCGAAGAAAAAGAGAGGGAGACATATCTCCATTTAAATATTCAAGAACATGTACCTCAAGGAAGGGTGGAAGTAGAAGGAAAAATAGCTTAGTGCTATGAAAACATGAAAAAATGGTGTTGAGCAGTGAAGACGACTACATCATGAACTATGCACAGTAATTTTGATGGGTGCAACAGTTAAGGGTAGAAAAAGAAAGAAGAAAATACTGAAGATGATTCCCTTTTCATGACTTGTTTACGGAAAGAAGCAATGCAATACCAAGGAAAGAGACTAGTGAAATCATTAAGCAGACACAAAGGAACAATGAGAAGGTATGATTAAAAAGAAGTGTGGTTGAATGGGGATGAACTAATTGGACAGTCAGTCTCCTCCCTTTGGATGAGAAAAGTAGGTTAGATAAAACTCCAGCAAATGTACTGTAGGAGGTTTATGAGCCAACGGAAGAATTGACATGAAAATGTTGAGAATGTTCCCACTAAAGTAGCCTAATGATTAATTGGAAATTGCATTCTTGAAAGTCTTACTTAAAATTACTTAAAATTAAAGAAACTTAAAGGTCTCAGGACTGAGTTTCTTTATACACTGTGAATACAATCATATAGGAAAACGGGGGCTCACTACATACACACAATCGCCAAAACAATTAATGTCCTCTCTATTTAGGTAACTAAAGAGAACAGTCATGGGAACTTAAAAGTCCAGGCTTAAACTTTCAGTATACTTATCATTTGTTATATTGATTGCTTACTCTTGACGTTTCCCAAAACTTGGATAATGAAAACACTCCCCTTATTATGCTTTTACTACTTCCTTATGATTTTTACTTATTATGATTTTACTTTCTGGTTGTCCATGCTGCCTGGCAGAGCTCTCAGCACTGCCACGTTTACTTATCAAAACTCTTTCTATTGGAATTCTTATATCAAGGAATGTAAATATTTCTGTCAATCTTATGATTTTACCACATTTTTTTTCGTTGGATTTTGTGGTATTTTTGAAAACAAAATCTAAATTGAAATCTAATGTGCAATCAACAAAAATCTTTCAAATCTATCTCTGTCTTTGTGAAATGTACCTGTGCAGATGGACAAAATCAATTTTTAAAAATCAGATTCCTGTTTTAGTTTATGTTACAGTGCAATAAAGACAAAATATGGATTACTGGAAAACTTCAAAATTACACACTGGCATTGGAAAATAAGAAAATGAAAGTGCTCACAAAAATGAACAGTAGGTAAAACATACATTCGTTAAAATGTCTGGTACTGCAGACTGAATGTTAAAGACAACAATACCAAAATAAACAGTAACGCTGACACATATTTTGACATATAATAACCAAATATACAGGACCTGCAATATCTTAAATAAAAAACAGATGAAGTTTAAACCACAGAAGGATTTTGCAGGGTATTGGAGGGGTCCTTATTTTGGGTTTGGGTTTGGGTTTTTTTTTGTGAAGTGAATTTTTTTGACAGTATTTAATAAAGGAAATATCATATATAAATGAATACTGGACTATAAAGGACAGGAATCCATCATTCCAAAGCAGTCTTGGGATATATTTCAATATCCCATTTTTGGATATCCCTTACTATTTTGTAACAAGAGAAGTTGCATATTGATCAGGTTTTTGAACAAGAAGTCAGAGGGTGGGGCAATTGGGAAATGAAGAATTACATTTTCCAGTAAGATATTTTTTTAAAAATTCTCTTTTATCAAGTATAAAGAATTCATTTACACTGGGCCAATCAGGTAAAAGTCTCCTCCATTTTTATCAAAATTAAGACAAAACACTGGGAAAGATGTAAACAAAATTAACAGATTATTTTTTTTTTTAATCTATCAGCCATCAGCGGCACATAAACCACTAGTACATAAATATCCTGCCTTGACTAATGATATATTCACTATGGGAACCCATTATTAAACCCTGCTTGCACACCACTGCCTGAGAGAGATCTCTTAACCCTTATTAACAATGTAAAGTATGTTAGACATTATGATACAGTGAATCTTTTTATTTCAGTAGCAGCATGCCACTTTTCTGAAAAAACATGTCAGGAAATAAGCAAGATATTTATAATCCTCACGCAATTTTTCCCAGGGGCAGAAAAATGAAAATATCAGCCTTTAGAACCGGTAAAGGTTAGAAATGTTATTAAAAGGGCAGTGGCCTGAAATGGCTCCACGTTCCATGTTTCTCAGGTAAATAGCAAAGGGAACATTTGTAGGTCTGATGATAGAAATATGCAAAGCAACTGTCCTGGATCTTACTGGGATGGAGTTTATGTTCTTCATAGTAGGTAATATGGTACTGTGTTTTGGATTTGTGATCAAAACAGCGTAGATAACACACCAGTGTTTTGGATATTTCTGAACAGTGTCATGACCTTCCCTGTTTCTCACACTGCCCCACCAGCAAGTAGGCTGGGGATGACCAAGAAGCTGCAAGGGGACACAGCTGGAAAAGCTGACGCAAACTGATGACATCATGTTCAGCAATAAAATGGAGAGGAGTAGGATTTAAGTAGGTTAGCCATCTTCTATTCAAGAACTGGCTGGGCAGCAGTCTACGCATGGGAGTTGGATGATTGCCTTCGTATCATTTGTTTTGTTTTCTTTCTCTCTTCTTCCTCTTCTCCTTTACTTATTAAACCATTTTTATCTCTACCCTTGAGTTTCCTTGCTTTTACTCTGCCTTTCCTCTTGCCTCATCCCACTTCAGGGAGGAGGGGAAATGAGCAAGTGGCTGTGTGGTGCTCAGCTGCCTACCAGGATTAACCCACAACAATGGTATAGGTTTGTAATGGAGAAGAGTCTTTTTTAAATGTAATTTTGTAACAGGGGTCCATCTGGTTTGCTGCCAGCATGATTTTATATTTGAAAGAGTTTATACCAAAAAGTGCCCATGTGGCATGTCTCAGATGACAAGACCTGGCTGACTGCCCATTCACATCTGTTCCCAATATGCACCCCCAGAAAGTAATGAAAATCCTATAACCACAGCCTCAATTTTTTATTTTCTTTTTTTCACAGAAAACAAGCAGCTTTTTCATGAACTGAGCAATGACCTTAGCTCAAACGTGAGTCCTGTAGAACGGGAACAAGGATAACAATTGACAGATGACTTTATATAACAATTTGTAAACTTCAGTACAGTAGATGTAGGCAGAGGGAACAGATAAAAGGAAAAGAAAACATAAACAAGTATTAAGACAGTTTGCATTTTGGCTTTCATTGCCAGTTCGATATTTAGTTTCAGAGGGACTAGAAAGCATAAACAGAAGTGTCCAGACCTACTGAGTTCTTAGTTATGAAAGGAGATTCAGGACAAAAAGTAGAAAGATCCCCACCTCTAGGATACCAGACTTGCTTGTGAGAACAGGCTAAAAAAACAAGGATGGAATTTGGACCCAAGCTAGACCTGTTCAGAATTACTTTTTTTCTACATGCTGCACATCTACATCTTCCATTTATATTCTTTCCAAAAGGACTGACTTCTGCAAGTGATGTATACTTCCAACTTCAATTTAAATCTGTTACTTATTCATGCATTTAGATGCTTAATTTTAGACATGCGTGATTAGAAAATATCAGCCTTGGACCATATGATAAATAACATCAGGATTTCTCAGTTCTGCTTTGTATATTCAATAGAAACACCAGAACGCTTTTCAGTTTTTAAGCTGCTGACTTTTAAAAAGCACTCTTTTCTGCCCTGAGGTACACTGAAGACAAGGGTGCTTGTCTGCAGTGCATTCCTCATCTTCTCCACTTTTTCTCTCCCATTCATCCCTCCACGTGGAGACGCACTGCTCCCAGCTCCTACCCTGTTCTCTGGAGAACTGAGGCGTGATCATTGATGATCCTGCATTGCTATAGAGCAGCAATAGCTACTGGTATTTTAATTACCTAACTGAGGAACATGTCAAACGTTTCATCCACATACAAGGTATGCTTTATATGCCTTCTCTAGCAAAGCAATACATATGTTTTAGAACAAATAAAAGAGAAGTTCTAACAAAACAAACAAGCCTAGAAACAAGAATGAGAGAAATAACTAACACAAGTGACAAGTGTGAGTCCTGTCTCTTAAGTGCTGTGGGAACTTCTCCAGCTCTTAGTTAATGAGCATGGTAGAAGTTCCTACACTTTCTCACCTTCATCTCTGATAGGAAACCGGAGCTGTTGCTCTGAGATGTGGATGTTACAAGAGTTACGCAGACCTTTTGTTATACCCAACCTAGCTGATTAACAGTGCCATCACACACAAAATCAGGTATGCAAAGATGCATAGCTCTACCAGATAATGTAGAGACTTTCTACTGAGAAAAAAACCCAAAACTTTCACAGTCCTGAAGACAACAGCAAATGAATTCGTTTGGTTTAAGATCAGATCTCTCCTTAAGCAAGATTTCAGTGGAAATACCTTTTAAAAGCACAGTGGGAAATTAGGTCTATTAAAAGAAAAAAGGAAAAATAAAAGCAGCAACAAAGCACTACCTGATGTCCCAAGAGCACCAAAAACTGTGATAAGTTCACCACTTGTCCTTTACAGTCATATAAACTTTCCTTGAATAGCTGACATTTTCCATATTTCCATGGAAGTATGTATACAGAGACAGAGATACAAATATATAGATGATTTGTGATAAACACTATTCAGTTATGAATAGTGTTTATTCTAACTTACTTTTTCAAAATCCAGGATTAAGCAAAGTACTTCAGTGTTGTTCTGCATTTTAACCTATAAAATAAACTGTTCTTCTGAGAACGCTCTTTGTTCCAAAGCTAATTTATGGATTTATTTTATCAGGAATTATTGGACAACAGTCTCTAATTCATATTGGTTTGTTCTGTGGTCCCACTCCACAAAGCAGCTAAGAAAATGCTTGAATTTTCATGTGACTTTAATAAAAAGTTTTGAAGAATGAGATATACTTGTCTTGGTACGTCAGCTGTTTGCCTCTGACATAAACATATTTGCATTCTGAGTGATAATTTTCATTCTCTCTAGTTTTCAACTCTGCATTTTTCTATAATAATCAATATCACACCTATAACTTTAAAGTACACATTTTGCTATTTGAGATTTCAGGAATATTTTCTAAGTAAAGCCCCATTTCTAAGTCCCAACAGTTGCACACTGTAGGAAACCCAGGCACAGCCATAAAACAAGGTGTGCATTGTGGATTGTACTGATGCATTACCTATGACTATGGCTCATCTGGCTGCTCGGTTAACAGGTCACTGGCATGGAGCCATCAACTTTCAGAGAACAGCCTCTCTTATGGTATTTTGATATTTTCCCTTCTGGATTTGTCCCAACAGGGAAGTGCTGGAGCATACGAACACTGGGAATGGAGCTGGGAAGCTAACCAAACGATTTCAAACCTCAAATGTTTAGGTTAGATGCTTATGTGGTCTTAACCAGCTCACCCATCCCTAAATATTACAGCATCAGGAATGATGATTTGAAATTACAGGAATGATACAACAGTGCCAGCCACTGTGGGATGCATTCCACATTTCTGCACCAATGAGCACATAATGTGTATATTTGGGGCATAGTTTTAGTGGTAACATTTTGGTTTTTCCTAGTTCTTTTTAAGCTTATCATTGTAGACTACCTGGACATGCTGTCCATTTGCTGTCTTTGTTCCTGTGCTGCTGGAGGAACAAGCTAAATTGGATCTGTTAAATAATCAGATACCAATGCTGGCAAAAAAAACAACCCCCTGTTCCAGCAGAGAACATGGCATTATCTCACGTACCAGTACGGTTCAAGTCTCACTCCAGACAAAAGTAAACTAATAGTTTTGTGCAAGGTCCTGGTTTTGGGTTTAGAAGATCCATCAGTATAAAAAGACAGTATTTGTTGCCGTACAGGAAGGGGAAATCTTGCAGTGTTTTAAAGGGCCTTTATCATTGTAAAGCACACTTATTGCCAGAACAACATACTTTAGTTTTGGGATGGGGGGGTGGTGGGGGTGGTGGGGAGGATCATGATGCTGAACAAAACCACAGTACCAAAAATCTCAAGGGTCTGTTAGCCTAAATGGAGCAAACTGATTTTTTCTTTCTCATTGAAGCTGTCGAGACTGTTGGTTCATTAACATCAGTGGCACCCGTCACCCCTGTCAGAGCGAACCTACCACCAGCGCGACCACGAAAGATGGCTGGGCCCAGTCCTTCGCGCCTGTCAGGACAGCTCAACAACACAATTTTTCTTTCATCTTAACTTACTGGTCACGGTGATGGCATCTTCGTTCATCAGTTTATTGTCCTTGTTTGTACCGGGCACAGGTGCCCAGGTGCTGGCAGCAGGGATCTGCAGGGGCAGCCTCTGTGAGGAGAGGCCGGGGCTACCCGGTGCTTGTTCCAGCCAGTTCCAACGGACCCACTGCAGGACACAGCTGAGCCCCTCAGCCAAGATGGTGGCCTCTGGAAAACATATTTAAAGGGCAACAGACTGCCTGGGAGCAATCAGTAAGGGAAAAAGGTGTGAGAAACTGCCCTGCAGATGCCAAGGGCAGAGGAGGAGGAGCGGGAAGAGGTGGTCCCTGAGCCAGAGCAGACGCCAGAGCTCACCCCTCCGCTTACTGCGCTTTGCAATGGTTAGCGGGTATTTTACATGCCACACTTTGTATGTGGACATCTAATTAGAAAACAAGAAAGCAGGAAAAGAGCTGAAAAAGCCTTGAGTGTTAGCTGTGGGAGAAAGCTCTGGGGCTAGGGAGAGTGAGTCCATGGAAGGGCACCATCTGCAGAGCGCAGCTACATGGCTGCCACTGCCAGTGTGCCTGTATGGCCCAGCCGCACGCCCTGGGGGCCAAAAGGGTTTAAAAATATACTTCCTTTCATTGTATTTTACCATGGACTTTTTAAACTGCATTAAGAGGCATATACAAATGTTTTGAATCATTACGCTATCAGACTTTCGATTTACCAGGCCACTGAGGGGAAACCTGAAAGCATTCAATAATGTCTCGATATTTAAGTGCATAATGGTAATGTAGAAGAAACAAATGTTTGTTTTATAAATACAGCATTGTGTGACCATGAATTGTGCAAATCAAATCATAAATCACAAAGCTCGAGCTAGTGTCAGCAGCCCAGCAGCACACTGTGCAAGATTCATCGATGCTTTTGGTCTAATCTCCGATATACTGCAAAAGTAACATAAAATCCTTCACTGTTCAGTGACGAAAAATCTGAAATGAGGAGTGATAACAAAGTAACGAAGACTGCCAAATGCTATAGAAATGAACATCCTGCACAAGCCTGCAGCTGTTTGGAGGGCTGTAACTCAGCATGCAATTTGGAGACAGGGTTTAAGCTTGTTTTACCTTCTTCAGTCACAGCAGCTTGAACGTTTATGTCTCATATTAGTTATTTTACAGTTAGGCCTGTACGGTAAGTTTGGAAGACAATGATTTTAGAAAAGATAACGCTGAAGAAACATGTGAATGAAGTTAGAAGAAAATGCCCCAGCTATGAATAACGAACACACGCTACATTACAAGCTTTCAGCCTATGAGCATGTATCATTTAAATTTTTAGCCAATGTTGGGAAAAACAGAAAAAGAGACTGTATTCAGTTAAGATGACACTTTCTGTCAGACTCAATGACAGATGTCAAATAAATGCTTAGCGGGAATGAGACTGACATCCACAGCTCTCATACAGTGGAAGGGCTACTGACTTGTAAACTTTTAACAGTTTTTTAAAAATCCTCCTTCTACAAACTAATCTGTTTCCATTAAAAATAAACAACTCTGACCAAACAGCCTCTCACAGCACTGCAGTTACTCCTACAAGTTAAAGGACAGCTCCTGAAAGTTAAAGGACAACAGTGATCAGTATAAAGGAGGTTTAAAGGTAAATGAGGGACAAAGGATTTTTGTCTCTTGACTCTTCATTCACTCAAAAGTGAAAATTTGCTGGAGTGACTGTTTACAAGTGCAGATTGAATGCAGCAACTATTTAACCAAGGAAATTGGGGTGATGAGGTATTTGCAGAAAGATTTAAATGCTTCGAAGTTCTTTTTTTGAAACCTTTTTTTTAAACTATTGTATTTCCACTGTTCATTCTAGGAACTGCCAGAATTTGTTTTGAACATATTCAGCATTCCCAAGCGAAATTTTCATGTCAGGTGAAATCTTAAAACCGAAGAAAAACCTTTATTTATTTATTTATTTATTTATTTATTTATTTATTTATTTATTTATTTTNTTTTCCCCAAGAAGATTTGAAATAAAGTCTTATTCAAATATCCAAACCATAAAGTATTAACAAAAATTAATTTCACCTTGTAACCAAAAACTCCTGCCCCCCACCTCCCCCCGAATAAGCCTATTATCTATACAGCTGTAGACATAAGGCTTAAGAAGCGTAAAATGGGTGATTAACGGGGACTAGAGAGGACCAAAGATATCTAACCTGCCAGCCACGGTGTAAAAGCACTGTAGCTTCAAGGCAACAGTTTTGATACAGCTCTATGAGTGATTTGCCTTCATGGAAGTTGTTGAGAGTACAGCAGTATGAATGCTAGGTTGCAGAATTTAAACCTTAGTAAATTATAACAAAAACATTCAGATTTTTGTCACAGCTATTTGATCTGTGAAGCACACAATCCTGCTGTTGTTTCCTATTAATTTTATATTCTACTTTTTGAATACTACTTCTTGAGTGCTCTCCACAAAAATTAATGATAGTAGAAATTCCTGTGTCAGTAGGAGTTCTAGTATCTTGGAAAGGAAACACACAGACAGGATGATTAGCTATGAAAATATACTTCAAAAATTATGTCTCTACAGTAACCCTTATGACTCCAAATAATCCAGTAATCTTTTCTCTATTTATTTTACTGGAATTTGTTGAGCCTTCCACAATCAGGAGTGAGTAAACATGCTCCATTCTTCCTGTATTGTTTATTCTGCATTAAATTTTATATTCTATGATTCTATGGAATATCTTATCCATGCATCGTGTCTTATCTGAAAGGGTATCCTGTTGTACAGCATTAACTTTCTGATTGTAGAAAATTAGCTTTCTCTAGAAAGGAATATATTCTGTGTTGTGTTTCCTTGAGCACATACAAAATTTCTTAATTCCTGTTTTCACACACGTTTTCTGCCTGAAATACGTACAAGTGAAACTGAGGGACTAGTGAGGAAAGAAAAGGTAATTCTTCCCAACTCGGATTCTAAAAAAAGATTTTGCTTACAGCAGATATCTATAATGCAACCATCCACTCTTATGCGTGTCATTTGACCCAACAGGAAATAATGTGAGTATACCAAACAGAATTGTATATCAGCAATACTGCATAGTTTGTAGATGGCAAACAAGAATAATGCCTACACATACTGTACAGGGAATAATGAGGGAGCTCTGTTAATCCCAGCTGAAGTTGTAGCAGAAACAACCATTAACATTGTTGTCCAAAATACTAGCAGGTTTTAAGAAAATTTTTAAATGGATGAGCTTTGGTCCTATTCCAAAAACAAAAGGGCTTTAAAAGCTGGAAACAAAGGTCTTGAACAAATATTACATAAAACCATTTGCATATGTGCATCACTCAATTTTCCCAGCACAGAAATAAGCATAATCTCTTTTGTCCTGCTGAAATACTAGTCCATCACTGGAGAAAGTAAGAAGGCAAAGAGCTGAGAAGAAATAGGCGATATACTTTGAAAAATTTCCCAGTGTACAAAGAGGACCACTGACTATTTTATTAACAAACAAAACCCTTTAAACTGTACTGACACTTTTATGTGGATGTTGGTGTGTCTTCACTATAGGCATTATTCTTATTTTACTGTTTCATGTAAAACTTTTAGTACAGAATCTTTGTGGATCTGTAGTATCCATTATTAAGGCTAAAATGTATTCATAATGGATGTAATCTTTCTCTTAGGAAACAATGGGATGGAGGTGATGACAGTAGACATTACTGTGTTTCAGAGGGATGGTTCCTTCATAAAGAAGAAGTGTGAGCAGTGGGATAGAGTTAATTCTGTATGTCTTTAAAAGCTTGGCTAAGAAAAAAACAAAAAACTTCACAGATGCCTGAATATGCCTCTGCTAAACCACAAGAACTTGCCAGTAGAAAGTATAGGCCTGAGAAAAAAAACATTTAAAGCTTTATGGAAGGTAAGCTACTGTGAGAGTTTCACAATTCTTTTGGGACTCTGCTTTGAAAACAAAACCCATAATGTCAATACTGAAAAGTCCTATTGCTTTTAAAGCTTATTTGAAAACACTGTAAGTGAAAGAGTTCTTTGTTTTGCTTTCATATGTAACAGTGGGATTTTTGAAGTATCTGTTTATGATTTTTACATTCAACACTGTCTGAGCATGGCTGAACTGAGCATGAAAACAGCAGTAAACACAAAGTAATCAATGCACAATATTCTTTGCTTTATTCTCTTCTTTTATTTCTACCTTTCTATCTCTTTGGGAAAACTGGTCATATTTCACATTCTAGGGGATAAGATAAATAGAGATTTGTCCTATGTAGAATGCTAAGCATCCTCTGAGAATACAATTTCTTCCTGGCTAGCCCAACAACATTTTTATGCTTTCATATCACTAAAAAATCTATTTGAAACTTCTGATTTAATACTAGAAAAATACCAACCACTTTAGAATCTACAAAGTGAATTATTACAGCCAAGTTACCATAGCCATATTCTCAGTCACTAGTATTACATGAGAGTTATATAGACATAGAATTTTCTATTTCATAGATCCTGTCTACTACAGTCTTCTGGAAGTAAAGCTTACCCTTGTTACAGCATGACTAACTGAAGTAGAAAAAAAAAAAACACACCAGAAAACAGAATTAAGTTTTTGAATAGCACTTTGCATTTTGTGATGTTTGCATGTCAGACTACAGAACTTAAACATACTTTTAACATAACCCTGTTTGGTATGAAATGCCATAGGTGTTCTTTCCCACTTAATTTTTGCAAGCAAAGCTCCGTACTCTGAGTCTGTCTAGCTGAACACCACAAATGAAGTATTATCATCTCCCAGTTTCAATTCCATCCCATATAGAGATTTTTACTTCAGGCTGCCATTTTTCCACAGTCCCAGTGGCCACCAGGTATTTTTCTGAACCTGTTAAAACATGGAAGAGGGAGGTGCACAACTGCAAGAGGTGTTTGTACCCTCACACAAATGAAAATGATGAGAGTGCTGTGAGATTTTGATATAGTGATGATTTATCTTCCATAAGACTTTGTTTCCCTTTAGAAGATGAAGGATAACCGCCCTCCCCCTGCCCCCCCCCGGCTTGCAGATGCTCATCTTTTGTGACAATTACTTGTCAGAACATACAGTTTGCCTTCCCAGCAGTAGGAGAGGCAGTTCTTTTTCTGAAAGCCCCTGCCAAAGGCTTAACATATGTTGAGTGCTGCCAGCTCTTGAGATCTCTTCTGGAATGTGATCCAAGTTTGGTCAGATCTGGAGCCAGCTTTGCAACAACTTCTTACAAAATCCACCCCACCCCCTCAACTGCCTCTCATGCTCACTTATGTCTGAGAGAGCCAGCCAGGGCCACTGGAAGAAGTCATCAGAGCTCCCCCACCTTCACATCTGAGCGTCCCCACACTTCTTCAGTAAATGAGGCACAGAAAGACACAAGCAGGTATGGGCAGCTTCTCTCCCTCCTTTGCTTCTCCTCTTCTTTTAGGTATTAGATAAGTGTTGAGTTCTTCCTTTAACATCCAGCCTGCCTCCAAAAAAGATCTTCTGGACAGGTTTATCCTAGCCTAGAATAAGTGGCAAGATCCCACAGGGCTGCTTGATTCCTCTAGAGCCTTTTAGAGCATGTTCCAAAAATACAAGAAACTGGACCAAGGTGTGGTCTGAGAGCTCACATAACAGGTCAGGGCTGGCTAAGTAGAAGGTTGACAGGGAAAATGTAAAATTAGAACTGCATTTATTGAGGCAACTAGGAGACAATCCTAACACACACATAGGGTACAGTTTACAGTTTTTTTACGTCTATAAAAAAAAAGACAGGAAAAATGAGAAGGGGGACATTCATTGCAAGATTCCCTCCTGTTATTCTCTAATGCAGGTTGGGGGCCGACCTCCTGGAGAGCAGCTCTGTGGAAAGGGACCTGGGAGTCCTGGTGGACAACAGGATGACCATGAGCCAGCAATGTGCCCTGGCAGCCAAGAGGGCCAATGGCATCCTGGGGTGCATCAAAAGGAGTGTGGCCAGCAGGTCGAGGGAGGTCATCCT